>CM053789.1:885259671-885707171 GCA_028749045.1 Cupressus sempervirens
TAATCTTGCAGGAAAAGAAGAATGACACATTAGGTAGGTTATGACATTAGCTTCAAAGAAGTTGTGATCAGGCTGGATAAAGTGAGGCTCTTCAAGTAGATATCTTTGATGATTGAGATTATGAGTTTCCTTCTACATTAAGAGGGAGTATGACATTTCTTCAGTCAATGTAAGAACTTAGAAGATTGATACTTAGAGGGAGTCTAGAAATACATTTGTGTGACTACATGATTTTGATGAGAATACTCTTGTGTGCATCATGAGGAAGTATTGACTAATCACTAGAAAGTTGGAAGATCTATATCAGGTTTAGAGTGAGTCCAACAGGCATCCTTGGGGAAAGAGACATGAGGAAGTATTGACTTATCACTAGAAAGTTGGAAGATCGACATCGGATTCAGAGTGAGTCCAACAGGCATACTTGGGGGAAGATAGCCTCTAAGGGAGTAACTAATGGACCTGACTTCCTAGGATCATTGTTCAGAGGGAGAATTTTGAGGTACAATCCTTTGTAAATGATTTCTTTTCTATGAGGGAGAAGTTATAAGTGAAATTCTTTGTAATACATTCTTCTCTGTGAGAGAGAAGTTATTATCCACCCTCTGACTTGGTTCATGGTGGTTACTATTTTGCATATTTGGATTATGTCATGAAAGGTGACGATCTTTCACTGATGTATTTTCAGAGGATTGCTATTGTGAGGTGACAGTTTTATCAATAGCTTGACCTGTTATCATGACATACTACATTAAGTTGCTGTCCCAAAGTACCGGTAGTCATGATAACGAACGTATCATGATTATACTTCATTTGTTGTAGAAGAGTGATACTTAGAGGGAGTCTAGAAATACATGCGTGTGAGTGCATGATTTTGATGAGCCTACTCTTATGTGCATCATGAGGAAGTATAGACTTATCACTAAAAAGTCAGAAGATCGATATCAATTTTAGAGTAAGTCCGACAGACATCCTTGGGGAAAGAGACATGAGGGAGTATTGACTTATCACTAGAAAGTTGGAAGATCGATATTAGATTCAGAGTGAGTCCGACAGGCATACTTGGGGGAAGACTGCCTCTAAGGGAGTAACTAATGGACCTGACTTCCCAGGATCATTGTTCAGAGGGAGAATTTTGAGGTACAATCCTTTGTGAATGATTTCTTCCCTATGAGGGAGAAATTCTAAGTGAAATTCTTTGTAATACATTCTTCTCTGTAAGAGAGAAGTTGAGGTGAAAGTCCTTGTTCCACCCTTTGACTTGGTTTATGGTGGTAACTATTTTGCATATGTGGATTATGTCATGAAAGGTGACGATCATTCATTGATGTATTTTCAAAGGATTGCTATTGTAAGGTGACAATCTTATCAATAGCTTGACCTGTTATCATGACATAGTACATTAAGTTGTTGTCCCAAAGTGCCGGTAGTCATGGTAACGAACGTATCATGATTATACTTCATTTGTCATCCTGGAGTGCGAGAGATCATGATACTTATCATGATAGAGACCGTGACATTGTGATTTCTTGTTATCTGATAGATTACATTAAGTTGTTGTCTTGGAGTGCCAGAAATTAGACAAGTCATATCCTACTAGGATATAACATATTCTTTTGGTAGGCATCAAGGATATTTTTGATGCCAGTGCACATACCAAAAGAATATAAGTACGATGAATATCATATGATTGATTTTTCTTGTTGAATCATACTTTAGATGATATTGAAAGATAACATCTAAGTTTATGGATATATTGATATCCTTAAATGCTTGAGAGCATAATGTGTTATACAAATCCTCCCTAGCTAAGAGAGAGTGTTAAGGTTGTAGCTTCAGTCGGATTGATTTGATTTGAGATACATTACTATTATTGGTAAATCATCATTTCTTATATATACTTATTCATGTTAAATAGTATATATATATATATATTGTTATACATATTATTATTTTTGTTAATATATTATTATTAATTAAATGATGATTAAACCATAGGGACATGTCTCTACATGAGACATGTCTCTCATATTTATATGAGATTCAAATCTGCATTTGGAACACAACAATATCATGGCAGTGTTATTACATTGCAGAAACAATCCTTAAAACATTAACACCATCTCTTCAAAGCCGAGATATATGTCTGACTTCTGTTTGAAAAAAACTCATCTTGATAACTTGTATATGTAATGCATCTTTGTGTTCCAAATAAACATTCTGATGGCAAGCTGTCCATTTTTCCCATGCTTATGCATCTCACAAAGAAAATCAGTTTATCTATTTTTCCTTGCTAAAACTGTCTGATGCACTAAGATTTTCTTTGATTAACACATGGAACTTAGTTCTAACTTTTGTTGAATGACATCACATTTTAAATCCTGTGGATGGCTTTATGGGTGAATTTTATTTATTTATTCATAAAATGATCCAGAGATAGAAATTTGGTAGGAGTACAATAATCTATTTATTTGTTTGGGGTAACTCTCTTATATAAAACTTGAAGATATCATAATTCCAAGTAAGGTAGTCCTATTAATTACTAAATAATCAGCCTTTTGAATTAGCCCATTTCTTTCTATTTTTTCAGGGAGGACAGTGTGAATTCCATCATTCTATCTGAAATCTGATTTTTCTTCCTTCTCTAAGGTGCCATGAAATTCCCTAATGTAGGTATGCCTTTCCCCTTTAGAAATGCTTGCCAATTACTATCAAGCTATGATTCTATTCACATTGGAGAGGTAAACGTCTGAAAAGGGAATATATTTTCAATATATAGTTTTATCCTAGAAAGAGTTTGGGATTTTTTCAAAGTCTCCAAGATAGTTTCATAGCCGTAGGTTGCTTGAATGCCAAATCTTTTTTGTTGATGCCGCCATCTTTCTTTGGTGTTCTTAACTGTTTTGCAGACCACTAGAGGAAACTTGTAAAATCTGCATAAAAATCTCCATACCTTTCTTTAAATTGTCCTTTGAACAAGATTTGAAAGCATTAGAATAGACATCAAATACATAACCATTTATTACAATACCACTTTGATAAGTTTCATTCTTGTCTTAGAGTGAGCCAGTGATCAGTCTAACAACTTAGCCTGTTTGGATTTGAGGGTTGCGGGATTCCATAAACACTGTATAAAAGGAGTGTTGAGGTAGTTTTCCTTCTTATTTTCAAGAATTTTGAGAATTTTAGTTTTGGTACAAAAGATTGTGTTTAAGAAGATTATGAGAAGCTTGGCCTTCTTCAAGAGCTTTGTTGAAACTGTTTGATTTTTTCCCAAAAATGATTTAACCTTCATAGTAGTTGAGGGAGAAAATGTATGATTGGTAAATTTGTAGCCTGTAAATCTCTTTTTGCCTTCTATAGATGGCAATTCAAGTATTTAGTGCCTTTTGCTAGGCTTTGCTTAGATTTTTGAGAATTTTTTCACTTATTAGAATGAAATGGTGTGCGCTTAAAAGATCCTTTTTGGTTGGACCCTGTTTTTGAGGCATTGAGGGTCAAGAAGGTTAGCCACAAACAATATATTTGCTTTCACGCAGCTATTTCTTTGAAGGCTCTCATAGTACACCATTCTTGAAATCCTTCTAGGACTTGTCCAACACTTAATGAATCCATAATATACACAGAAAAACTCTAGATGTTTATAAGTTTATATGTAAGAGGAGAAGTTGATTAAAAAATGGGCTGTTGTTTTAAGGCTAGGGCTTGTTAACTTTTCATGGCACTGAGAGAGTGGTTGATGAACCTTTACCATTTGCATTATTGGAAGTGGTTTAGGGTTTGCCCTTGGTCACAATGATTTTTTTGGTCATGATTCATGGCATGCATGGACCTTCCAAGAAAAAGTAAAGGCTCTATGCCTAACAAGCATAATGCTATTGAAAGATTCCTGATGGATCTATTCCGCTGATTTGCTGTAATTTTATATTTTTAAATTTGTTTTCCCTGTTTATTAAAATTTTCTTGTAGAGCTAGACAGAAGTTGCAGAAGGGTTTGATTGTTTTATATTTTTGATGATTTTTCAATAAGTAATAATAGAAGTACAATAACATGAACCAGTTCTGAAAATGTATTCCAAATACGTTTAAAGCAAAGTCGCTTCAAGCAGATTTTTTTGAATATATGCCTTATATGTAACTAGATGAAGATTTACAATAATATCTAGATGATTACAACCAAGAATAAAGCCAACTTGAATGCGTAAAGGTGAAATATGAGCCTAGAAGGAAGCTACGGCCAGAATCCAACTCTCAAATGCTGTACGTAGAAAAGTAGATGGCTGCTAGGCATGGCCGTACAGCTGCAAAGTGCTCACAGGTGGATAAAATACCCAAACCCCAACAAAAACTTTGACTCAGTATTGCATTCCCCAAAAGAAACAATGCACAATCTCCAAGATGCTTCTAACTACAAGAATCCAAACCACTGTTTTGGGGGCTACGTCCCAAATAGGCAAAACAAGTGGGTTTGGTGTCCCAAATGTTGAAAGCTCAATCAGAGCCCAAAAAACAAATCCAAGATGTAATATGTCAATAATGCCTTCAAACTTTGTCTTTACCTCCTTATGACCCACCAAACTTAGCTCGCACCTTAAAAGTGCCCCCATGTGGTATTGGGTTATAAAATAATGTCTCATTTTGAAAGTGGTCAAGTATTTAGAAAATGACCTTTTTCCCAATAGAAAGAAATTTGTTCACCGAAATGCTCTGAGTCAAAATAGAAATATTTAGAGAAGTTCAAGACCTTTCCAACGAGCTATTACACCAAGGGATACTCACCCAAATGAGGCCAAAAAACCCCACATTACTCCAAAATGGCTATAACTTAGCCTTATTTAAATTATTAAAATGCTGACTTAGGAGAATATTTAAATATATTAAAATATTTCCCAAATAGTGAACTAATAGCCAAAACACCTCTATAAGGTGAAACTGAACTCATCACCTCCTGTGACTGATGCCGGATACTCTGAAATAACTGACAGTCTCATCCCTAAAAAATAGGGATACTCCTAAAAATAGGAATGTCTCCAAATCTCCCGAAATTGAAACCATAGAATGATCTCGTAGAATAGATGCCTAATATGTAACTAGATGAAGATTTACAATAATATCTAGATGATTACAACCAAGAATAAAGCCAACCTGAAGGCGTAAAGGTGAAATATGAGCCTAGAAGGAAGCTACGGCCAGAATCCAACTCTCAAATGTTGTACGTGAAAAAGTGGATGGCTGCCAGGTGTGGCCGTACAGTTGCAAAGTGCCCCACACATGGATAAAATACGCAAACCCCAACTAAAACTCTGACTCAGTACTGCGTTCCCCAAAAGAAACAATGCACAATCTCTAAGATGCTTCTAACTACAAGAATCCAAACCACTGTTTTGGGGGCTACATCCCAAACAGGCAAAGCAAATGGGTTTATCATCTCAAATGTTGAAAGCTCAATCAGAGCCCAAAACAAAAATCCAAGATATAATATGTCAATAATGCCTTAAAACTTTGTCTTTACATCCTTATAATTCACCAAACTTAGCTCGAACCCTAAAAGTGGCCCCTATGTGGCATTGGGTTATAAAATAATATATTTCTCATTTTTAAAGTGGTTAAGTATTTAGAAAATGACCTTTTTCCCAATAGAAAGAAATTCGTTCACCGAAATGCTTTGAGTCAAAAGAGAAATGTTTAGAGAAGTTCAAAACCTTTCCAACGAGCTATTACACCAAGGGATATTCACCCATATGAGGCCAAAAAGCCCCTTATTAGTCCAAAATGGCTATAACTTAGCCTTATTTAAATTATTAAAATGCTAACTTAGGAGAGTATTTAAATATATTAAAATATTTCTCAAATAGCGAACTGATAGCCAAAACACCTCTACAAGGTGAAACTGAACTCGTCACCTCCTGTGACTGATGCCGGATAATCTGAAATAATTGACAGTCTCTTCCCTCAAAAATAGGGAGTCCTAAAAAATACAAATGTCTTCGAATCTCCCGAAACCGAAACCATAGAATGATCTCATAGAGACTCAAGAATGCAACCCATCTCCACCTCCTAAAATGTAGGAAACTCCTCCTACAATTAAGGAACTGCTCTCAATTGCTCTCCTACTGTCTGAAACTCCAGATTCAAACATTGTGTACTCTGACTGAGTCCCTAAACACCATTGCCAGCCTACAAGACTCTAATGATAGGCCAATTCTATTGTTTCTGATGTCCACTCTAGAAAGGGGACATTACAATTCTCCCTTCTCGGAGATTGCTTGTCCACAAGCAATGAACAAACTCCTGTTGCGCCACTCTAATATACACTCCTGGGTGTTTGATATGAAGCAACACATCAAGGATCCCCCAATCAAATGCACTGTATAGGATAATACTAGGATCCCACACTGGATGAGAGTGTTCCCACAACCAAGGTGGTAACGTATTGGAATCCCTATGAGACAAGGCGTCAAACAAAACAACACTTGGATTCAAACACCATCTGAACCAACACCCTTCCATCAGGTATAAACAGGGATAACTGGAAACCTCTATCATGCCATATGTGTCCGCAATCACTGTGATACCACTACGAAGGTAATAATCGTCCAAAGCATCATGTCTGCTAATACCCACATCATCCTGTAACCATGATCCTGGATGAAGTCTTTGTGATATAGATGTGATAGCCCATGTCAGAAACTGCTTGACATAATGCTGGTCCCACCAACCAATCCTCCCAAATTGCTGAGTCACGTGCCTGTAGTCAATAACTCTATCCTGTGAAGATGGGAGCACACTACTGCAACACGGATAGTATAAGTCCTGCTTCAATATCCCCAAAGCCTTATGAAGAGCATGGAAATCTGCCATGGAAAATCCTCCACTATCCTTCTTGTCAGTCATAAGAGCACTCCAACTGAGTGTAGATAACATATGTCGAGTGACATCAAAGTGCTCAACCACTATGTCTACCCTCCTATCATCAACCTTGAGTTTTCTAATCAAGCAATGAGGAGTCTGAAAATGATAGTTCTTAGGCATGTGTACTACCTTTGAATCTGCGCTATGGTAGAATACTGTATTGGAGTCATGCACATCACTGTAAGGAGTATCCAGTATGCATTCACTAATGCATGTATCCTCATTTATAGTACTGCAACTTTGTACCTCTGAGACCACCTCCTCTGTCAATGATGAAACTGATGTCACCACACTATGCTCACTCTCATCAGCTCCCCATGTGTCTGCACATACAACCAAATCATGATCTTGAGATTCAGTGTCACTATGAGTACACACTACTTTGATTTCTAGGGTATGGTGTAAGAAATCAGACTCATCATGACATGAAGTCTCATCACCCAATGCCTCTGAAATACCTATGTCTGGATTATTCTCTTGTGCAAGCTCACCAAAATAATCGTGACCCTCTGTATTACTTGTTGTTCCATCTAAATCAACGCTGGCCTCTTCTTCCGTTGGAAGAAATAAAGATCTAATGGATGATTCCCCTTGCTTCCTTGCATCATCTATTTGATTATGGCATTCTTTGACTCTTTGGAGACATTGTCTTGCTTGGGCAGCAAGTATCTTTGCTTGCATAGCTCTATCTAACCAATATTTATTCAACCTTTGACAATGTTTTATATAATCTACCCCAAAGTACACAAAATGAGGCTTATGATGGCTTGTACCATTCCCATCATCACGTCCCATGCTTGCACCATGTGTAGCCTCAAATATAGAATACAAATCATTGTTCTCTTCTTGACCAAAGGATGCCACATCTTGAGGTAACAAAGTTGTGTCACTGCTGTTATAAACTTCAGAATTATTATGATGTGTTCTAGTTATATTTTTGACCCATTTAAGTGTATTATCATAGAAAGCCTCATGGCCATCACTTGCATACGGGCTTTCATGACTATTCCCAAGTGAAAGAGTTACCATATTACAAGAAGGAGGAGGGTGTAAGCTATCGCTGCCCCAAATCAGAGTTGTGGGAACCTCCTCCATGCTTCTATTCCAATCATCAAACAACACTCCATCTTGATTCTTCACATGCTTAGATAGAAATGGCTCAAAGAAGTCTTCAACTTGGCTTCAATGAGATTCAAAATCAGACTGCCTGCATACTAAACTTGTCATCCCATTCTTAAGTTGAATACCATCACCAACATCATTACCTCCATTTGAAATAAATGTTACCTCATGATTTGAACTGTTGTTGCAAATTTCAGAATAGTCCTCATACCTTGGTGTCACATTTCCAACATCTCTAATGGTTTGTCCCCTGATTGTAATCTCTTCCAATTTGTGACCAATGGCTTCTTTATTATCATTTAATATTTCTTTCTCTTTTTGCTGCTAAAAGGAGCTTGTAGATACCTAGTTATCATCTGCTTCAGGTACACCCATAAATTTTGTAAAGGAAAGGAGGTTGTGCATCTCCTTAGGAAGAGAACAATATTGATGGTAGCTGCTCATAACTACAACATTGAATGTCTTGGCAAGAGGCATCTTACTTGTGCTTGTTAACGAAGATGAAACCTTGGAGCACCCATTTTTATTTCTAGCCATGGTATTGGCTTGTAACTGAACTGATTTCTTTTCCAACAGGCTGGCAGGTTCTAGGCTTTGATACCACTGAAAGATTCCTGATGGATCTCTTTCGCTGATCTGTAGTAATCTTATATTTTTAAATTTGTTTTCCCTGTTTATTAAAATTTTCTTGCAAAGCTCGACAGAAGTTGTAGAAGGGTTTGATTGTTTTATATTTTTGATGATTTATTAATAAGTAATGATAGAAGTACAATAACGTGAACTAGTTTTGAAAATGTATTCCAAATACGTTTAAAGCAAAGTTGCTTCAAGCAGATTTTTTTGAATATATGCCTAATATGTAACCAGATAAAGATTTACAATAATATCCATATGATTACAACTAAGAATAAAGCCAACCTGAAGGCGTAAAGGTGAAATATGAGCCTAGAAGGAAGCTACGGCCAAAATCCAACTCTCAAATGCTGTACGCTGAAAAATAGATGGCTGCCAGGCGTGGCCGTACAGCTGCAAAGTGCCCACAAGTGGATAAAATACCCAACCCCCAGCTAAAACTCTGACTCAGTACTGGATTCCCAAAAGAAACAATGCACAATGTCCAAGATGCTTCTAACTGCAAGAATCCAAACCACTATTTTGTGGCCTACGTCCCAAACAGGCAAAGCAAGTGGGTTCGGCATCCCAAATGCTAAAAGCTCAATCAGAGCTCAAAACACAAATCCAAGATGTAATATGTCAATAATGCCTTCAAACTTTGTCTTTACCTCCTTATAACCCACCAAACTTAGCTCGAACCCTAAGAGTGCCCCTATGTGGCATTGGGTTATAAAATAATATATTTTTGATTTTTAAAGTGGTCAAGTATCTAGAAAATGACCTTTTTCCCAATAGAAAGAAATCCGTTCACCAAAATGCTCTTAGTCAAAAGAGAAATATTTAGAGAAGTTCAAGACCTTTCCAACAAGCTATTACACCAAGGGATATTCACCCAGATGAGGCCAAAAAATCTCTTATTACTCCAAAATGGCTATAACTTAGCCTTATTTAAATTATTAAAATGCTAACTTAGGAGAATATTTAAATATATTAAAATATTTCTCAAATAGCGAACTGATAGCCAAAACACCTCTACAAGGTGAAACTGAACTCATCACCTCCTGTGACTGATGTCGGATAATCTGAAATAATTGACAGTCTCATCCCTCAAAAATAAGGATGCTCATAAAAAATAGGAATGTCTTCGAATCTCCTGAAATTGAAACCATAGAATGATCTCATAGAGACTCAAGAATGTAACCCATCTCCACCTCCTAAAATGTAGCAAACTCCTACAATTAAGGAACTGCTCTCAGCTGCTCTACTACTGTTTGAAACTCCAGATCCAAACACTGTGTACTCTGACTGAGTCCCTAAACACCACTACTAGCCTACGAGACTCTAATGATAGGCCAACTCTATCGTTTCTGATGTCCACTCTAGAAAGGGGACATGACAGCTATCTTTGATTCCTTAGCTAACCCATTCAATTCTCAATAAATAAAAGCAATCTAACATTATTTGTGTCATGACTATACTAGTTGAAAAATATTTGCATTTACCTAGGTCACTAATCCTTTCGTCTATAGCCATTTTTGTTTACAAGCCACATGGAAAAATATTGCTATGTTGCTGGGTTTAGCAGTTGTGCCAAGACTCAATCCTTGGTGAACTCGAGGCCACTCTATTATAGAAACTAAAAAATCTCATTGAAAATTTAAAAAATAATGCTAAAATTTGTAAACAAGCTGAAAAAATGGATTTTCAAGGGTGTATCTGATTTGTGTGTCCAATATGTATGTGGGGGGTGTTTGGTGTTTGGTCCCAGAACTACAGGTTGAAAATACTACTTATTTTCTTCACTTTTAAGGCCATAGGTTGTCTTTAGGAAAGTAAATAGGGAGTTCATCAACAAATTTTGTATAGCTGAAGCTTTATGACGAGAGTGGGCAATTTTTCCTACACTTTAAGGTTTGGTTAAACCTTGGAGGCTGGTCTTAGAGGTATGCTTTAACAGGCATTCAGATCAAGGAGAATGAAAAAAATTTACCCCATAACAGCCACCCAGATGTAAAGATTACCCCTATAATTATAACTAGGTTAAATCTAACTAGCTGCAATAAACCTCATTATAGCTAGTAAATACTTTACACTTATCTGCAAATAAGAATTGTGTTATACTTCCTTGAGATAGTTTGGTTCGACCTCATAGACTTTGGCAAGTATGATAATATTGAACATGACTTTCCAAAAGGTATAATGGTAGGGGTTTACTTAAGATTGTTCTATTATGTTAGTGAAACACGGACGCATACCATTTGCTTCCTACTTCCTATTGGTGGCTATATTTGATGATTTTAAATGTATGGCAAAGGCTTGTTTCTTCAAATTTGATGTCTTACTTGAAACAAAGTTATATATAGCTATTCAAACAACTAAAGAAGAAATTGCAATAAAGTTATCGTATAATGAAAACATATTTACTTAACGAGCCTTTATGAAACTCATAAACATTCATATACACCATAGGAAAGACCAATATGAAAAAAATAGGTGGCATTGATTGAAGTGCTAGGATGCAACTAATCATTGTTACTATCACCCAATGAATGTGGCAAAGGAAAAAACCTTAAACAACACAAAACTTGTCATACTCTTCAACTCAAAACCTTCCAAAATGTCTACAATTGATTATCCAGATGTATTATTACAAATTTGTGTTTTTTAAACTATATTTTTGCAAGTTTCAAGTGATAGCTCTAATGGTGGATAGATTAACAAGTATTGAAACCCTAGGGAATTTTGCACCTTTATCATGCTAACTTGAAGTGACTAACCTTTTGAATACCTTTCCAAATAGGATTTAGAGATCAATACATATTTGTGGCCAACAACTCATGGGAGTTGGGGTAGATGAGGAAGTTGGGAGCCCAAATCTATTATCTTCATGTGTGGGAGGAGTACAAAGCCATGGGACACGCAAATTGTGCTAGAGCATTGTAGTTGGAGCTCACCAAAATCCATTAAGAAGCATGGTCGCTCATCTTGGATGCAAGTCCTCATTGGCATGCATTATTGAATCTTAGAGGATTTTTTTGGCATGAGAGGATGCAAGTCCTCATTGGCATGCATTATTGAATCTTAGAGGATTTTTTTGGCATGAGAGGATGCCCTAGAGGAGTAATGGTAGCATTTGAGTGGTTAATGTAGGTTAAATAATCATAGGTTAAATAATCATTTTGCAACTTTAGGGGTTTTTTAGTATTTGAATGTCATTAGTGGAGGTTTGGCTCAACTTTGAACTTGAGAGTAATGTGTAGAAATGGCCAAGACTTGGGCATGAAAGGAGAGGAGGAAATGGAGAAGTGGAATATGTGAAAGGTGCACTTAGGTCTTTGAGGTTCAATGTGACTAAGAGCGAGTGACTGAAGAAGGGAAGAATGCAAAATGGGAACGAAGAGTTGTACTTGATCAAGGATTGGGTTTGGACATGGAATTAGAACTAGAAACAATGGTGAGGGGAAGAGGAAAGTGGAGATTGGGGCCCAAAAAGGATTAGAAATAAAAAACAAAATTGTTGTGTTGGGTTTGAGAGGGACTTGGTTCTCGAAATCTTGGGTGCCAAGGCTCAAAGTTCCTTTGTGAGCCTAAGGCTTGGCAAGGAGGAACTATGAAAGGGAGATTAGGGGTTACACGAATGACTCCTTTGGGAGTTATGCACTTGGGGAGTGAACGGAAATGTTAGTGGAGAGGGAGCAAAATGGGGTTAGGAAGATGACCTAGATTGGGGTGCAAAGAGAACGTAAGATCTGGAATGTAGTTACAAGATCTAGTTTACTCTAGTGTTTCCATGCCTTAGGGAAAGTGGGAAAACCATGGGGAGTAGGGCCGTATTGCAAATTCTAGGGATTGGGTGGTAGAGGGTACTTCAAACTTGGAACCTTAGGTGAGGTTTGGAGGAACCAAGAACGTTTGGACTTGGTAGTGAAAAATACAAATTATCCAAATACAGTAGCCGACCATGGAATTGCCTGATGTTTCCTAATGATTAAATTAGATAAGTGAAATTCTGCCGCTAGACATTTGCTTGCAAGAGAAAATAATTGTGTTAGATTTTCTATCCCTACTTATACAATTGCAGCTATTTTATTCTTGATATAAATCTTAGTTGTAGATAAAATAGATGAAATAGATGCAAATCTTTAGAATAGTTTATTGTTTATGGTTTCTCATTTTCTTTTGATTGATAGCTGACACTTTATAATGTTGCAGGGAGATATCTAGAATGTTGGCAGATGACTGTAACAAACGAGTTGTGATTGTTGACACGTCAAATGAGATAGCTGGTGATGGAGATATACCTCATCCAGGCATTGGAAATGCTCGAAGAATGCAAGTCCCAAATGTTGATATGCAGCATAAAGTATTTCTAGATCTCCATGAGTTTTGAGTTACATGTTTATGCTGTATTTAGTTTTTAATGTTAACAAAACACAAAACAGAGATTTTCTGTTTTCTCAATGATTAACATTCTAACAGTCATTGAATCAGGATGAATATTAAATTGCATAATGACCACTTCATCTAAACAAGGGTCATGTGTGATTCCAAATGGAAACTATCATTTTAATGAAGTGAAACCAACCTACGACAAAATTGGATATCATAGGGATCATTTGTGGTCTAATACTCAAAGTTGGTTTACTGTTTGGTTCCAAAGCATACAGGTTACTATGTTATCAATCTCTGTAATGAATATGCTGAAAGTACAAGAGGGATGTGAATATGATTGATCAGTCTCTGTAATTCCATTGATTATCATTATATCAGAGTATGTACTATCAGAGAAGCTTTACGGCTTTGGATTAAACTTTGAAGTTTGAACTCCCTTTAAGTTTACATTGTATAAAATATTCAGGAAAATGTGACAAGGTTTCAATAATTGTTGACTAGGAAATAGCATCACCTCCTTTAACTTCTGAAATCAGTTTAAACATCCTGTGGACTATGTTTAATATGCTAAAATGGTCTCAGGGATGCTTTTTTTTCATCTTGTCAAATTACAATTTGCTACAAGTTTTGTTCTGTTGGCTTTGTAGCTTTAACCTGAGATGCTTGTGTGATTGCAATGATCCACCAGCCGTTGTGTTGTTTAAAACAGGATCTGTATCTGTACAGACCACTTTTAGAATATTATTGACAAGCTTCTGGATTCTCAAGAGCTTCACCATATTGCATTTTTGTCAACATGAAGCAAAATAAAAAATTATCTAAGTATTCCACTGTCTAAAGCCTTCCTAAGTACTCTAGATATGCTATACATAAGGCTCCTTAGAGAAGTACATTTCTGCACTTTTACCTCTCTTTCTAGCTATTTTTGATGTCTTCACCAAGCTTTTGCTAATGAAGAAATTGAGACGAGTAAATGGGTAGGTGATCTGTTTACCTAACACCCAAAAGTTTTGGCATACATTAAAAGATTTCAAAAAATTAATTCTATACAATGCATAGACTATAAACGTATGGGCATATGAATAAACAAGGAAAATATGTATAATAAATATTTATACTATACTCTCAAGATGATAGTAAAGGAAATGATGAAATAAAGTAGTGGCTTTGGTGCGTTGTATCTGCACTTGTGTGTTTGTCATATACCCATGCCAACTAATGGCTCCTCATCCTCTTATACTTGAGTCGATGAAATGGTGAAGATGTTTTGTAATTATTGGGGGTTGCTTAGGTTAAAATATTCAGAGGGTTAGATTATCTATATCCTGCAGTTTAAGCATGGTTAGGTACATAGGGATGCAGACACCACAATCTAAAAAAAGATGTTTCCTTTCCTTTCGTTTTGATACTTCCACCCTGCTTCCTAACATTCTTATACAGGTGTATTATCATTTGAGTTTTAATCCTCAGCCCTCAAATAAATTTTAATTTTCTAATTATATTTCTAGTTCTACAAATATACTCTCACTCCAGCCTCTTCCTTTCCTCTCCCTACTGTCACCCCTCTCCCCTCTAGTCTACCACCCCTGCCTAAAGTTAACAGTATGGACCCAAAAGGATGAGATAGTAGCTGTTGGCATCACGTTTGTCTGCAAACGTAGGATATGCCACCCCCTGGTATACATGGTTGGTACAGATACTGATAAAGTATGGCATCGATTTGGCTCAGATATCATGCACACCTCTACCCAAAATCACGGTAAACTATGAGCTGCAAGACATGTTTGGATTTGGTGACCTAGTTGACTGTGTCATATCATGGTTAAACTTTAAAAAAACTTAAATTAACAAAAGCCCTTAATTTTTAACGTAAGTCTTAACGTGATGGAACAAACAGAGTGTAATAATGTGAGTAGAGGCAAGGAAAGGGTAAACAAACAACACTGGTAGAAGAGCAAGCAATGGTCAAACAACACGAGTAAAAGCACGTGCAAGGGCTCTTTGATTTCTTTTCTTTATGGAAATTATTTCTTTTTATATGTATTTGTTGTGTGTTCTCCTTGCAATTCCTCTCTCAGCTGCATGTTTTCTTCACCATTGTTTGTGTTTTCTGTTTAGTGTCTTTCCCACCATGTTCTTTGCCCAACTACGCTTGTATTTTATTTTCAAATATTAAGTGGATGTGGGCTAGAGGTCAGGTGGGATTCCGACAATAGTATCAAACTATGGACCACATTTTACTCTTAGGGTTGTGATTGAGGAGGTTTGAGATTGCTCCTTGAAGGTTTATTGCTGCTTTGTAGATTTACGTGAGGCCTTTGACTCTATTCCTTGGAGAACACTGTTTCAAATACTTTGCAACATTGGTATTTCTGATACTCTTTTGATGACCATCATTAGAACCTATTAGACAGTTATTGGCCACATCATCACCCCTCGTGTTTTCATATTCCATCTGGAGCACCATTGGGGTGAAACAAGGCTGCCTCTTATCTCCTACCTTGTTTAGGATTTACATTGATGAGTTGGAGGGTTTTCTTGAGGCACACTCACTTCTCGGGGATTTACGAGGTCTTGATATCTATCTTGCCTTTTTAGTTTTAGATGATGTGGTCCTTATGGCGTCCTCTCTAGAGGACTTATAGAGACTTTTGCGATGGCCTTGCTTCCTTCTGTGACTCTTGAAAAATGACAGTTAACCTGCGGAAGACCAAGGTGATGGTCTTCAATTGCCTCAAGACTTCTCACCTCCACTTCTTTTAGGGCATGGAGGTGCAGATCTCTACTTCGTACACTTATTTTGGTGTGAAGTTCTCTGGTCCTAACTTTAGTATGAGACCTTTGCATTTCTCTTTACAACACCACATCGACAGTGGGTATGGCTCCTTAGCCCTTGTTGAGAGACAATGTTTCCAAGATCACTTTCAGGACACCTTGTCCAAGTTGACCCACTTGGGATACTTTGATCAGATCGATTACACTCTATTGTTTGTGGTGTGGAGCCTGTCTGTGCTAGAGTTTGAATGGGCCTCTGTTGTGTGGGTCTAGACTCTTCTCCTTTAGTGCATCTTCAAATGTACATAGCCTAGACCTCACAGTATTGTACTTACAGAGTTTGGGTACTATTTTTGACCTTGTGTGGTTCTTCAATCACCTTAGGTACTTCACTAACTCTTTAGGGGGTTGACACAAATACTCCTACCTTGCCTACCATTCCTCGTCGGCCTTTGCGAGCTTTGGTACCTCTAGTTGGGCTTGATTTTGGCTTGCTTAGGCCTAAACCCCCCTGTGACTTGTTGGGATTGACTTTGATGACCTTTCTCCCTTGTAGTACTCTTTAGATATCCCAACTTATCCTCTACCTTCCCTATAGGAACTGAACACACATGTCAGGATAGACATTTGTAGATGGCGTATCCTCACCACTTGGACAAGATTCGTTGGAGGCTTCACCCAAACATGGATTTCTATGGGGAGAATTAACTTGATATATAGAATGGGATAATTGTTCCCCCCTTGTACATATCTCACAACTAGTCGCACACACATCTAGCTTCTCTAGAGCGGGGTCTCACTGGCTACGCATACAAATCGAACATCAGTTGGCTAGGGAGGACAATATCTACTAGCTTTAGTTTGGGGGTGGCTGAGGCAAAGTCACACTTCATTTTCCATAGCTCTATCTACTACGGGATCAAAGGGAAACTCTACTGCTTGTTCAGAGAGACCCAATCTCTCCCTTCTTCAAATATACTGAGCAATAGTGCCTCACACTTTACTTTTAGGAGACCTTGAGACTTTGAGACCACTCTCTTCAGCAATAGGCGCCCACGAGACAACACTCTGAGCAACTCATCACATAGTTTTTCATAGATGTCTTTCCTTCTTGTAGGGCTAACAGTTCACTTGACTCCTCTTCAAGCTTCTCAAGGTCTTTGAGACCCCATACAGTCTCATTAGGTTTCTCTTCCTAAGGTCTTCAGAGATGACCCAGGGCCCATTCTTGCCCTAGAGCCTATCCTTCGATTCTGAACTCCTTCTCAGTTGCCAAGGGAAACTAGGTGGTGGTTGTTGCTCTTGCTCCTATTGTTCTTATTTTCTCTCCTTTGGCACCATGTGGTGATCCCTTTGTGAGCTGGCCTCATGTTTGTTTTGGCAGTCCATTGGACCCGCTTGTTGGTCTTTTGTTGGACATTAATAAATTTATCTTTTTTTATGGACAAAAATACATAAAAATTTCGTTACATTTGTTTTGCATCTTTTAAAAAAATGATTAACTAGTCATCAAGTATACATTTTAAACTTAAAAAAATTATTAAAAATATTGTTAAAAGAAATGCAATAGGTTTTAGGTAGGGATATGCCTATTGTTAAACACTCATCCAGTCACGTCTAGTTTAGGAAGAAAATCTGATACCTTAGAAGATAATGAAAGATCCCTGATGGATCTCTGTTGCTAATCTGCTGTAGCTTAATTATATTTTTTCTTTTTAAATTTTTTTTTTCCTGTTTAATAAAGTTTACTTGCAGAACTAGACGGAAATGCAGAAGAGTTTGTTTGTTTTTGCGTTTTTGATGATTATTCAACATAGAAATGAGAAGGAGCAAATGATATGAAAAGAGTCTGAAAATAAATAACAATATGTAGCAAAATCAGAATTGATACAAATTGTACCAGGCAGATCTCTGAATTATAGAGCCAAATAAAGGATCCAGTACATTTTCCCTAACAATGACACCAAACTGGCTGATGGAAAAGGATTGTGAACATGCAAACATCTGCTGCTGATTATCCGACTCTCTATATTTCAAAGTGTTGCAAATGGCAGCTACTGCTGCAAGGCTCACTTTCCCATGTACCAATAATCGTGCCCAGCTAAACAATACTGCAAATCCAAGCTGAAATGGCGTCCTCCTTCCCTGATAACAGCTAATACCACTGAAAATTTCAAGACCAAATACTGCTGAGGGTTACGTCCTAGCCAGTAAATACCTTGGGGTTTGCGTCCCAGAATAAAATCGCCCAAGCAGAGCAAATTTGTAAACAAGTTTAAAATGCATAATATGAATGAGGAATGGTGCCTCCATCTCCTTATAACCCCTTCCAAAGCAAATTGAACCCTAAAGTGACTCCAAAAGGCATTGGGTTACAAAAGTGATTTAAGTCTTAATTTAAAGTGGCAATGTTACTAAAAATGACCCTATTTCTCCATAGACATAAATCCGTTCACTGAATCGCCTTGAGACCAAAGAGAAAGATTTAGAAAAGTTCAAGACCTTTCTAACGAGTTATCACACCAAGGGGTACGCATCCAAATGAGGTCAAAATTCCCCTTATTACTCCAAAATGGCTATTAACTTAGCCTTATTTAATTAGTAAACGCTAACTTAGGAAATATTAAAAATATAACCCAAATGGCTACAAAATGCCCAACTGACATCACAAACCATAAAATCATCCTGTCACCTGTCTGTGACTGAAGTCAGAAATCAAGGATCCACTGGCAGTCTCATCCCTAAAATCTAGGGATGCTCCTAAATTTTAAGAAACAAGCTCTATCCCTCTGAAATTGAACCCAAAGAGCAAACTCATGGAAACCCAACCCTGTGCATGATCATACCTCCTAAAAAGTAGGAATGAACCCCATAAATATAGGAACTGTCTCCTAAAAACAAGGAACGTCTCCCAACTGATCAATAACCGCTAGAACACCAAGTGCCCAACACTGAATAACCATACTAGGTCTCTATCCAACCTTGTCAGCCCACAAGACCCCATAATAAGCTGACTCACATGTCTCTGCTAGACTGAGCTAGAGTGGGGACATGACAGATAATGCATAAAATTTATAAAGTTCCATCTAAATATTTAAAAGGTTCTGATCATTTCCAAAAACTTCATTTTAAAGAATTTTTGTTTTGTTGTAATAGTTTGATATCAATATATTATTGACTTATACTTGCTTTATTTTATTTTATTTTTATAATTTAGATTTAAATATGAAAGTTAATATAATTATTTGAATGCTTATTTTTGTGATATTGTAATAATAAATATGAAAATTTAATTTTTATCAATATTGTCAATAATGGGATAATCAATTATGATAACATCATTGTTAAATGCTGATTAAGGGAATAGTTAGAGGATTAATTGGATCAAAACATGGATTAGTTATTGTAGGATAATTAATCATGGCATCATTATAAGATAATGTTATATATGTATGTTTTTATTTGAGTTTTCGGGTTTGCCCATAGGATATCCAAATCTAGGTCTAGTTTGAATGTGGATTGTATATGGGTTCAGTTCACTTGTGGGTGCAAACAAGGTTCTCACTTTTGTGGGATGGTTCAGATTCACTTGTGGGTGCAAGCAAGGTTCCCTGTGAGCATCACCTCGATCCAATGAGTGCTAAGTGTTCCATTTATTCTCATGAGAGATGGATTCATGTTGAATCACTACTCATGAAACATGGGTCAATGAGTTTGACTCAAAAATCATGCAGTTAAATCTTGATAGCAATATCACAAGGTTCTCACTTTTGTGGGATGGTTCAGACCGGGCAAACCCATACTCTCAAGCAGCAAAAAACATTTTTTTTTTTGCAAAATTTGAATGTTTTTTGGTATCTAGGTTGACTCCAATGACTTGTAAACTCTTAAATTGATCATTATAACACTTAAATACCTTAAAAAGCTCAATTTTGTTCATTTCTTTTCCCAAACAAGTTTGTTTCCTACAAGCTGAGCAATGTTTTCCTTATAGCATTCACACAGAGTTTATTTAAATTTTCTGCAAAATTTTGTTATGAATCAGACTTAGATTGTACCTTCTTTATGCTTGCTATAGATAATCTTCTAAATACAATCTTGAATGAATGGAGAGATATAATTTTGGAAATTTTTTCACTTCTATAAGTCGTCTTAGGGCAGTATTGATTAGGGAGCAGACTTGTTGTTTCTTGTGTGTCCTTAAACTACAACACACGCTTATTAAATATAGAGATCAAGGGGGTCCCTTCCAAAGTCTGCTTTGACTCATCTCTTAAAGTCGGCAATTGTCCATGCAATAATTAGTTTAGTCCTAAACTAACCAAGGTGACTAGTTAGACCTTAAACTAGTACTTCAAGATAGGCACCGTTATCCATAAGAGGATAAGACAATGACTTCAAATCAATTTAATGTAAGATCAGATTAGAATGATCTGTAATCAGATCAGCATGAGGGAAAGTCACGGAATTAACACTCCCTCGTAACTTGATAATCATACTGAGAGATGTCATATCTAGCGACATCAATTAAGATGAACAAGCAAGGATTGATACTCTATATCTATCTGTATCTTCTTAGCATGTGGTATCATTGAACACATGATACAATGTCATATTTCTAAACCTGTGATAGGACAATCATTGTACTAGTGATAACAGTATTGCAAAGAATACAATATATAGAATAAATCCAGAGAATAATTAAATTCTTCATTTATTCAAGTTGTGACTCATAGGCACTGGTATTCCAATATCACAACATGATCCTGAGTTAAGATCTACCAGAACATAGGATAAACTCCAAAGAATAATAAAATTCTTCCTTTATCCAAATTGTGACTTATAGACATAGCAATGTCTACATCTCAATGTGATCTTGAACTCATCTAGATCTTATAGTAGAACTCTATTGTTTAGCTCATTATCTAAGAGATCTTCATCTCTCATAATGTTGTTTATACTAGTGTTCATTATCTTAGAGATCACCTCTAAAATAATGAATACAAATGGTGAAGTCCATAATAGTCAATAACTTGACAATAAAATTATTTTATTAATAATTTAAAGAATACAAATGAATTACAATTCAACCATACCAAGTCTTTTCCTGAAGTGATCTATCTTCATTCGAGAGAGAGGTTTGGTGAGAATATTTGCTGTCTGATCTACAGTGCAAATGTATTCTAATTTTACAGTATTCTGCCATATCTCTTACATAATGGTAAGGAATTTTGATATGCTTGGACGTGTCATGGAAAATTGGATTCATAGAAAGCTTGATGAAATTTTGATTATCACAATGAATAATCGTAGGATTCATGGCTTGACCAAATAATCCCACAAGTAACTTTCTAAGCCAAATTGCTTCCTCAGAGGCCATCACTGCTGCAATGTATTAGGCTTCTGTGGAACTTTGTGCCATTGAAGACTGCTTTCTACATACCCATGATATCATTGCTGATCCTAAACTGAAACAACATGCTGAAGTACTTTTTCTATCCTTAACACATCCACCCTAATTTGAGTCTGTGAATCCATGTAAATCCAAGTCAATTTTTTCATATTTGAGCCCAAGGTTAAGAGTGCCTTGTAAAGTATCTCATAATTTGTTTGATTGTAACTAGGTGAATCTCCATTGGCTCACACATGAACTGACTTAAGGTGTTAACAACATAGCAAATATCAGGTCTTGTATTTACCAAGTACATAAGGGACCCAATCATCTGTTTGTAGAGAGTAGAATCTATGGAAGGTGTTTCTGCTATTGCTTCTTTAAGTTTATGTAGATTAGCCTCCATTGGAGAAGACAGACTTGCAGTTCGACATTCCAAATCTCTTCAAGATATCTAATGTATACCTCCCTTGATTAAGTATAATATACCTCCCTAGAGAAGTCATCTATAAAAAGTATATAGTACCAGAATCCTCCAAGAGAATGAACAAACATAGGCCCACATAAATTTGAGTGGATTAATTCAAAAACATTGTTAGTTTTAATAGTGCTATCATGAAATGGACTTTTGGTGTTCTTACCCAGAGCGCATCTTTTGCATATGCTTGAGTGATCTTTATTCAATTTAGGTAAACCAGTAACTATCTTCTCCATAGTTGATAAGGTTTTGAAATTTAGGTGTCCTAATCTTTTGTGCCATATTTCGTTTATATCAGCAGTTTCATGAATTAATGCTTGAATAGGTCGACTAGGTTCTGAATTTAATTCATATAAATACCCTTTTCTCTGACCAATCAATTTTACTTTCTTCAATGATGAGTTCTTAGCCCAGGTTATGACTTTACCGTCCATGAATGCAATATTATGTCCATCATCTTCAAGTGATGTAACCGAGATTAGATTCCTTTTTATTCCTGATACATAGAGTACTCCTTTGAGAAGAAGAGAACTACCTAACTTTAGTTTTAAGGTACAATTTCCAATTCCTTTGACGGAATGTGTTGAATTTTCACTTATGGTGGCAAAAGAATGTGTTGAGTTATCACCGATGGTGGCTTCGCTATTAACCTTTTCTGATATAGTGTAGTGCATATTTGTATTTTGTAATATGTCGAGATGATCCACTATCAGTCACCCATGCCTTACTTGAGACTTCATTTGATAGTGTTGAATACAATACATGATTCTCAGAATCATAGATATCTTCTTCCCTAGTAATGTTTGTACATTTCACTTGTTGTTTAGAATTCTTAGGACAATTAGATCTGTAGTGTCCAAACTTTTCACATCTGAAGCATTTTATTTTGGATAGATCTTTCTTAGGTTTGCCATTCTTTTGATTACCCTTTTTCTTCTTGAAGTGCTTCTTGCCTTTGTAGGAATTTGTATTAAGAACATGAAGTTCTTCATCTTCAGTTTTCAATTTTCCCCCAATCTTAAGTTTTCTGGATTCTTCCTGAAGACAATCTGCCTTAAGTCTATTGAAGTCAGGAGGATTATCTCTGGCACTTACTCCTTGTGCGAATGTTTCCCATGAATCTGGTAATCCATCTATAGCCATCAGTGTTAGTTTTGTGTCACTAATGATGGTTCATATACTTGCAAGTTCATTCCTTAGAATGGCAAGTTCATTCCTTAGTTTTGTGTCATAAATCATGTGCAAATACAGTGAATCATCCCCTTTCCAAGACAATGATGAATCGAACCTCAAGGTTCCCTGCAAGTGAAACATAGCTTCCTCTTTTGGATCTCCTGAAGAGTGACTTCATCCATCAGAGGCTTATTTTGATTTGGCTCCTTGTCTGTAATCTCTTGTAAGAGAGGTGGTTGGGAAGGGATGTAATCTTTGGAAGTAGAAGGTGTGGCCTTGTTACATGATTTCCTAATTGCTTTGGTGAGCATGCTCGATGTAAAGGACCGAACTGGTTCGCAATTCAAATATTGATGCACATTTTGTTGTTTTGCAATATTAAAATGTTTCCTAATTTTATTTGTATTTGTGCCTTGTAGATATGTATCAATAATTTCAAGAAGTTGGAATCAGAATTTAAAAATCAGATTATGACTGGATAGATTCACATAACACTTTATTATTGAAAAAAAACATTAAACTGAATTACAATTTTTTAATTGCACCTGGATTGCACTTCAGTTAGACAAGCCGTGCCCCTAGATTATCTTCCAGTTGTCCACGATGGCTCCCAAAAGTCAACTCCCTACATGGATTGTCACATTGTCATTTGAAAGCACCAAGCAATGAGTTTCAGGCGATACCGGTCTAGCTGCAGCCCCTTCAATTCTCCATCGCAGCTCCACATTGCTTTGCTATTTTACCTAGAAGCAACCACATTGGGTTTAATCATTCAACCTTGAGATGATTGCTGGAGTAGTTTGTATGCTCAAAATCATCAGCTGGAAACTAATGACAGCTCCCACAGTCAATTTCGATCACAACTCAACAGTCTTGAAGTTGTAAAGACTCCACATAATTCTTCTTCCTAAAACTAGTAAGCCACAGTTGATTCAATTCTCCAAAAATAATATGAAACAATAGGAGAATGTGCAATATGTTATACCACAACAAACAATTGCAAGAAATGCTCAGAACAATACTCAGTAAACTCTTCAAAAAAATCCTAAGCCAAATATATTTTCAGATTATTCTTCTCCCTATATACAAAAGATATAGTAGGAGAAAGTTGGCCAATTGTATACTTCAGCACAATTTCCAAGAACTTCTCAGATGAGACCTTTATACTTCAGCAAGGGCTCACAAAATAGGAATCAAGAAAAGCCACAAAGGCACAAAAAGAAAAAATATTTTTCTAGTGTGCTTTCACAATGAAATGAGTTCTTATTTATAATCTTTCGTTGGCCAAAGTTTCCTAAAAAATTCTACTTCAAAAATTGTGTAAGTTTTCTAAAAGAACTCAACACTAGAAACTTTCCAACACATTTTAGAAATATCACTTAATGTCATTATTATAATAATATAAACATTATTATAATAATGCAACTTAATAATTAATGGATAAATATGAGCTCATACAATTATTAACTTAATTGGCAACCAATTGCCAAAGCCACCCACTGCACTGCCAAAATAGCAATTGCCAAAAATAGACCTACTAAAAATAGTAAATTTATAGCTGGGACCCCCAAAACACCCTGTCATCATACGAGGGTCACTATGATGGGCTAACTTC
The DNA here is from genome assembly GCA_028749045.1 of Cupressus sempervirens. Taxonomy (NCBI): domain Eukaryota; kingdom Viridiplantae; phylum Streptophyta; class Pinopsida; order Cupressales; family Cupressaceae; genus Cupressus; species Cupressus sempervirens. The sequence goes on from CM053789.1 coordinate 885,284,143, forward strand.
AATTGTGTAGACCTGCCAAAAATGGGGACATTACAGTCGTCCCTTCCCAAGATTTCTTCTCCTTGAGCAATTTGGCATCATACAAAAACCTCCACTGGGATCCCATAAGAAGCAAGTGATGTTCTTGTCCTTGCTGATCTAACAGAATGCCAATACCATGAGCAGAAGCAATAACATGCATGACCTGCAATATAACATTGAACACTTGTGCCAAATTGTCACCTGTAGTCAGATTCATAGAAGGTCCTAGTATGTCCTCTGCACTAATCCAATCATTGGACATAGGAACAAACAATCTCTGCACAACATACGAATCCTGCACAAATCTAAAGTAGTACGGACTCCCCATAAAATATACCTTACTAGAATCCTGAACATCTCTAGTAACCCCTGTAACAGATGAAACCACATGAGAACTAGGTGCAGTACATGGTTCTCTGTTGCTCTCAACAAATGCACTCACCTCCATTATATCCACAACGCCCACATCCTCATTAGAACTTGCCACTATAGGAAACTGAATTGTGTCTACGGATGGTGTAAATTGAGCCCAGCTCCACTTAGGCGAGTGATCATTGTCAACCTCAAAATCAATAACATGCGTACTATCAACAACACACACCTGAACATCTAAGGTACTGCTGCTAAGTGCCTCACTAGATGACTCATTTATCACAGAAGTAGCTGTAGATATGTCAATATCATTGCACACACTTACCTCCATTACCACTGCATCCCTAGGCGAAGCACGCCCTTTGCGAGTATAATATCTTCCTAGAATGAATCCCTTGTCAATATCCATGTCACTATACCAATTACAGAATTAATCTGACAATCTTAGAAGTAAGCACCGACCAAAATGATAACTGAGCACAATTCCTGCAGGCTAGCAGGAAACCACTCTGATACCACTGTAAAGAATCGAATTGGTTCCCAATTTGAATAGTGATGCACATTTTGTTGTTTTGCAATATTAAAATGTTTTCTAATTTTATTTTGTATTTGTGCATTGTAGATATGTATCAATAATTTCAAGAAGTTGTTGGAATTAGAATTAAAAAATCAAATTATGACTGGATAGATTCTCATAACACTTTATTATGGAAAAAAAATTAAACTGAATTACAATTTTTTAATCGCAGCTGGGTTGCACTTAAGTTAGAAAAGCCATGACCCCAAATTATCTTCCAATTGTCCATGATGGCTCCCAAAAGTCAAACACCAGCTGCAGAATTTGTAATAACCCTCCTCAAATCTGCCCTCAAAAAATGCTGATGAAAGCTCAAGGAATTTCATCAAACAATTCACATGCAAGGGACGTATGACTGATATAGTATTTTAGCTAGCTTCAAATGACTTTTTTTACAATTTGCATCAATGAAAATCTTGTGCTAGAAGACTACAATGGACTACACAATGACCTAACATGAGTGTGCTAGTAATTTTTACAATATTCAGTGCATATATATGATCTAAGCATGAGAAATGAACACCTACAGCCAACTGACATTTTTACAAACAGTTGGTATGCAAACTAACTAGCTGATAAATAATGATATTAAATTGCTTAAATGACACCAACAACTATTATCTTCTTAATTGCAATGAAAATTACAATGCTCATGAAATATGGCCAAGACTTTGGCATTTACATGGATTACAAAATGATAACGCTAGTATAATGCACACTACAGCTAAAAGCTCATAACACCCTAAAAAAACAATACTAACAAAAGAACCTGGTTGTAGATGGCTGAAATAATTTCCTTCTATGCTGCCCCTTCTGCTTTGCTTTTTTTGAATTGCTTTTTCGGCCTGCTTTTTCGTACCCGCTTTTTTCAGACAGATTTTTTCGTACCCGCTTTTTCAGCCCGCTTTTTCGGTTCCGCTTTTTCGGACTGCTGCTATGTTGAATTTCAAGACCATATCTTTCAATGGCGTCAAGATTTCCAGCTTGAAGGGATTTCATCCTCCAAACTATTGAGACATAATCTCTAGAAAATTTTTCAATTTCTTTGATATTTCCAAGCCCTGAATAAATGAGAGCTATCATTTTTCTTTTAATCCCTTCCTCACTTGCTCCATGCTTCCGTCTTGCCAATGTGGGATAATACATGACTTTTAATATTTCTTCTTTTTTTCTTTTTACAAAGTCTATGTATGTACTCAAAAGGGGGACTCTTGATTTTTATAAAGTGACTTTATGAAACATTATAATATTTAATTTAAATAGTCACTTTACCGTTGTAACTTCAAACATTAAAATAATATACCAAATAAACTCGAAATCCCACATATAATAGCTCATTAGAAAAAGCCCAACAAAACGCATCTCATCCTATCACTGAAAATTGAAGGCACTGCATCCCCCTATTGGCTTACTAAAAATAGTAAGTCTTCCTGACAACCCAACAAATGAACTCCGTTTGGCCTATAATTAAATTTGACTAGGCCAAATAACCTCAGGATCCCTTTTGAAGTCTTGGTTAGCCCTCGGGACCATACAAGAATGGGCTAACGACAACATACCTCCAAACTGGCTAAGTGGGGGACATTACAGAATTCAAGTCAACTCCCAACATGGACTGTCACACTATCTACTCCCAACATGGACTGTTACACTATCATCTGAAAGCGCCCAACAATGAATTCCGGGCAATACCAATCTAGCCGCAGCCCCTTCAATTCTCCAATGCAACTCCACATTGCTTTGTGATTTTACCTAAAAACAATTGCAATGTGTTTGGGTTTAATTGTTCAACCCTGAGATGATTGCTGGAATTGTTTGTATGCTCAACATTACCAGCTGGAAACTAAGGGCAACTCCCACAGTCAATATCGATCACAATTCAACAATCTTGGAAGTTGTAAAGACTCCACAAAATTCTTCCTCCAAAAACTAGTAAGCCATAGTTAATTCAATTCGACAAAAACAATATGAAACAGTAGGAGAATGTGCAATATGTTATACGACAACAACAATTTGCAAGAAATGCTCAGAAGAATACTCAATAAAATCTCCAAAAAAACCCTTAGCTAGAAATAGGTATATTTTTAGATTATTCTTCTCCCTAGATATAAAAGATAGAGTAGGAGAAAGTTGGCCAATTGTATACTTCAACACAATTGCGAAGAACTTCTCAGATGAGATCTTTATACTTCAACAAGGGCTCACAAAACAGGAATTAGGAAAAACCACAAAGGCACAAAAAACGTATATTTTTCAAGTGTGCTTTTCCCAATGAAATGAGCTCTCATTTATAATCCGTCGTTGGCCAAAGTTTCCTAAAAATTTCCACTTCAAAATTTTTGGAAGTTTCCCAAAAGAACTCAACACTAGAAACTTTCCAACACACATTTTAGAAATATCACTTAATGTCATTATTATAATAATATAAACATTATTATAATAATGCAACTTAATAATTAATGGATAAATATGAGCTCATGCAATTATTAACTTAATTTACCGTATGTGACGACCAATTACCGAAGCCACCCATAGCATTGCCAAAACAACAATTGCCAAAAATAGACCTACTCAAAATGGTAAATCTAGAGCTAGGACCCCCAAAACACCCTGCCAGCTCACGAGGGTCGCCATGATGAGTTAACTCCATCAATTGCGTGCCAAAAATGGGGACATTACAGTCATCCCTCCCTAAGATTTCTTGTCCTTGAGGAATCTGGCATCATACAAAAACCTCCACTGGGAGCCCATAAGAAGCAAGTGATGTTCTTGTCCTTGCTGATCCAACAAAATGCCAATTCCATCAACAGAAGCAATAACATGACCTGCAATATAACATTGAACACTTGTGCCAAATTATCACTTGTAGTTAGATCCATAGAAGGTCCTAGTATGTCCTCTGTACTAACTCAATCATTTTGCTAATCATCGGACGTAGGAACAAACAATTTCTACACAACATATGAATCTTGCACAAATCTGAAGTAGTATGGACTCCCCGTAAAATATATGTCACTAGAATCCTTAACATCTCTAGTAACCCCTGTAACAAATGAAACCACAGGAGAACTAGGTGCAATACGTGGTTCTCTATTGCTCTCAACAAATGCACTCACCTCCATTGTGTCCACAATGCCCACATCCTCATTAGAACTTGCCACTATAGGAAACTGAATTGTGTCTGCAGATGGTGTAAATTGAGCCCAACTCCACTTAGGTGAGTGATCATTGTCAACCTCAAAATCAATAACATGCGCACTATCAACAACACACACCTAAACATCTAAGGTACTACTGCTAAGTGCCTTACTAGTGTAATGTTTCCATTATAAAATAAATCATTAATCAAACTATTGTTAATGAGCCGATTGATTTAATATATCTCGGACCCATTTTTGTTTTGTTTCCATAATTTGTGTTGCCGTCGGCTATCTTTGTACACCCTCGGAAAGTTTTCCCTGACGACTATTTTAGCATGACTTGTAGGTAGTCGTTAGGTATGCGATTTGATTATACTTCTTGTATTGCGAATTTCTGTTGGAGTTCTCTGTTTTTCGCCATTTCGGAAGTGAAAGACCTTCCTTATTTGGTTTGTCCAGTTTCGGTGGGATTCAACCCTTATCCTATTCCATCACCTGTAATACTTTGCTCCGACCTGGCAAGTTGAAGCACCATCATATTGCAAATTGAAGGAATCACTGTGATTAATTTAATCCTCTCTCTTGTGTTGGGAAAATTTAATCTCTTGCAACGATTTGTGTTTCCCTTGGCATTGAATCTATTAACACACCATCCGTACATTCAATCTGAACACCTCCCCACACTCACCGTACGACTTCCACTTGGCAGGAAACTTCATTTTGTACGACCACCACTCCTACGCCGTATGGCCTTCCCAAGACCACCATATGGCCTTTAGATCGACCATACGACCTCCTGCCACTTCCCATGGTTGATTCCCTTTTGTACGACCCTCCATTTCATCTACACCGTACGGTCCATCACCACCGTACGCCTCCTATAGTCCCCCTACCACTGTATGGTATCTTCTTCTGCTGTTGTACGATCCTCACCTCTCCTGTATGGACTCCACCATACTACTCCCTTCAACATCTCCACTGTATGGCCTGTTTACCATAACCTCTACACCGTATAGATCACACTGCAACATATGGAGATAATTTGCGTCAAACAAATTCAGCAGTCGGTTGTACAGCCTATGCACTCCTTGATTGGAACATTAGAGTGGTATCAAAGCTTCGATCCTACTAGCTTGTGGAAAGTGAATGAGAGTTTATAGCCGAAAGAGAAGAAGAACACATTCCATTGATAGAATGATTGCCGAACTGGAACCCACAGCCGTCGAACTTGTGGCACTACTAAGGGAGCTTGTAAGGAATTAGGCATAGATCAATGATACTTAACAATTCATGGAAGAAACTCTTAAGAAGTTGGCATACAATAAAATATCTGGTGAACAAAATGGTCACAGCGTGGACTCGGTGTTGGGTAAAACAAACCCTCATCTAGCACATTCTCGACCTTCCATGCACATTTTCATCGTCTTTCAGTCGATCGGGAATATCAAGGCCTCTCCATTTGATTGCCCTCATCACGCCAACTAACAATCTTGAGAAAGCTTGTTTTCTCACGTGAAAGTCATCCGGTGCATTGGCCCAAAAATCTTCTATTAGTAGGAATTTGTTTGAATGTGTTTTAATGAGATGCCTTGATGAAACCATTAGGGTTGAATCCTTGTCTTGCTCTATACCATCCTAGATGATACCATTCTAATTCTTTCTCCGCAGCTGCAAAGGCGACAGGATTGGGGCAAGTATCATTGCCTATTCCAAATGAGAAGGTAATCCCTGTCTCACCTATAAGTTTCATCATTTTGTCATAATGCTCAAGTTGCCTAGCCAACTCCATCAAAACTATCTTGTCGGGTGGGTACCTTGGAAGTCTCTTGGGACGGACTGTATTTCCTGCCACTCTAATGTATGTAAATTGTGGACATTGGATGAACCAACTCCCATACTTCTTAACTTTTACTTCCGCTTCTGTTGAGAGCCTCTTATCTGGTGTCCCTTGTAATATGCTTACCTTCTTCATGGCAAAGGTGTCATAAAACTTCTTATAATACTTGGTGTTGTGCAAATGAAGCTGTGAATAGCACTCATGCACTAAACATTGCCCCGACCCATTGCCAATCACTCCTAAGGCCTTAAGTCCAGGATTTTCATATAGTCTCGCAATAAGATGGAAAAGATAGGACCCCATATAGAATTGTTTTTGATTTTGCACTGTCCTAAGTTGCAACTCTAAATTTTCTCTTATAATTCTAGCCCAATCAATTTTTTTCTTTCCATTTTCAATTTCATCAATAAAGAAGTACATCCAGTTCTTGAATTGCATTTCTTGAGCCACACCCATGATTCGGTTGAGAAGCACAATTAGATCGTTGTACTTTGAATTGATATCTGACTTGGTGAGCTTTGATGACCTGGTAACTCCCTTCTTGCCTTCGTGTAACCAATTCTGCTTTAGATGAATGAAGTAAGCCTCCTAATTATCCTAAAATAACGTGGTCGCCTGATCTATCATTACCACTATCATGCCTTTATACTAGTGAATATTAAATACTTCTTCAACCACTTGTTTGCCGATGTTGGCTAACACTCTCTTCCTTTTGTCAAAAATGATGGACTTGGTAACAATATCAAACCGGGATGCACAGTCCATTACCAGTTCTATACAAGGCAAGGTAGGAGGGAAGGCTGCCGTGTGTACAATTCCGCTCTTGTAGATCTTCTTCACCATGGGGGATTGTCCTTCCTTCAATCTATCCTTCAACTGTATCATGTTCACTGTACCGATATTGGTATCACTTATTCGCCTCACTTTTGAGAAGGTGGTCTTAGGCATCATGTCTTCCTTGTCTTTTTTAGAATTCGTTCCCTTTGGATTCTTGCTTGCACTAACATCTACCATCCTAAACACTTATTTCTGCCCCTTCGTTCTAAATGATATGGACTACACTTATCAATCTCCAACCTTCTTTCTATCGATGGAATCTAGCTTATTTCTGCCTCTCTAAGTCTTATCTCTACACTTTTCAATCTCCAATCTTCTTTCGTAGGGGTGGGACTACCACTTATTTTTTCCTTTTCATTACCTTAGAATAGACTACACTTATATCTCCCAACTTCAATTCTAGGGTGGTCTAGCTTATTTCTGCCTCTCCAAGTGTCTTGTTATGAAATCTACACTTATATCTCCCAACTTTAGCTTATCAATGGAATGATGAAGCTGTGGATGATGAGTGCAAGAAGAAAATAAGGGAAACAAACTAAGCAAGAACAAGGAATAGAATCCACCTTTAATACCAATCTTCACCTCTAAAAATGAATAGAATTTTACCTTAAATTTGCCTTTACCAATAATCGGGTCCTATTCAAGTTCGGATCAAATCTTAGAAATTTCAATCCTCGCGAATAATGATGCGCTAGCACAAATCAGAATTTCGACTTCCTTGAAATTGCCCACACTTGCCAAAAATTAGACCTTAAATCATATATTGTCTTCACCAAATAAAATCGCCCAATTCTGGAAGGAGAAATCACTGCCAAAGATGGAGAAATCAGACCTAACAAAAATTGCCCAAGCTGGAAAAAAAATTAGATCCCCAAAATTGCACTAGGGTAAAAATTCGCCCAAGCAAGGAGAAAAAATGTTGCCAAAAAAGGAAAAAATCTGCCTCTCTAAAAAATCGCCCAAGTCTAAAATTCGCCTCTAGAGGAAAATTGCACATTCATGGAGGAAAAAGGAATGAGAAAATAAGAGGAGAGGAAGCCCCTCTTATACCACACTTTTTGCCTTCCTCAAGTGGGCCGACCTGCATGGAGGAAAAACAAAATTAAATTAGCCCTTTAATTAATGGCCTAGATTTAAATGCAATATTAAAATTATTTAGCCCATAGTGAAATTGGCTCATTTAATTGCAAGTTTTGATCAAAAAGTGTAAAATAGAAACAAGGTAAGCCTAGGAGATGTCAAAATTTTCATTTAATAATGTTTTGGCAATTAAAATATCATTGAAATCGAATTTAGCAAGCTAATCTCAATTTTCAATTCCAATTTACCAATTTTCTTTAACATTTATAAAATCTCCTTGGCAATGTTTCAAACAAATTAATGAGATTTTGCAATTTAATCCAACTTCAATTTTGCAATGCAATTTCAATTTAAAAAAAAAAAAAAACCAAAATTAATCCTTTTCTTAGCAGTCAAAATTCAAACTCCAATTTCAATTGCACTATCAAATTTTTTCCTTTTTTCGCCCAAAATTCAAGATTTTCCAAAATGACTAAATCTAACTAATTCATTTTGAAAATGTTCAAGTTGATACAATTATTTCAAATTTTAAAAAATCCATCTAAGTCCAAAATTTGCAATTTTATCTTGCTAGATATTATTTTAACCATCGAAAAAAATGTTTTTTTTTTGAATTATGTTTGGCCTAAGGATAAAATTATATGTTTCGAAAAAGTCAAGTTTTGCATCGGGTGAAAAAAAAAACCATATCTAATCCCTCCTGGCTCAAAGGCGTCCAAGGTGTAAATTTTTTTAAATTGAAAACCCCTGGGCAACTTTAAAAAAAATTGCTAAGGCAATCGAAGAAAAGGGGGTCCCCAAATTTTTTTGGGGTGATGATGTGAAAACCTCACAATAGGATGGAGGCAATTTTCTGGCGTGATGACATTGCTTGGGCTACACATTGTTTTGTTTCGGTAGAACCTATAAAAGGGCAATGGACACCTCCCCAAGGTGATGATCTCCACAAGATTTTAAACGACCATGATAAAGTTTTTGTAGACATTCCTCCCGACATACCACATCATTGAGGGTTTGAACATACTATCGAATTGGAAGCAGGAGCCAAGCCAACCCTAACCACACTGTACTGCCATCCCAAGAATTTCAAAGATGAGATCGAAAAGATGATTCAGGATTGCAAGAGAAGGGATGGATTTGTCCCAATTGTAGCCCTTTTGTGTCATTAGTAGTATTGGTAAAAAAAATGATGGGACGATGAGCATGTGTGTGGACTACCATGTGTTGAACAAAAAATAATAAAGAATAAGTATCCCATTCCAAGGATAGATGAGTTGCTAGATGAATTTCATGGCACAATCTACTTTTCGAAAGTAGATCTTCGTTCTGGATACCATTAGATCCGCATGAGGGAGGAAGACATGGAAAAGACGACCTTTCGTTGTCACTACGAACATTATGAGTTCCCAGTCATGCCATTCGGATTAACAAATGCACCTGTTACATTCCAATCATGCATGAATGACATCTTCAACAAACAATTGTGTAAGTACTTATTGGTATTTTTTGATGATCTTATTTATAGCAGGACATGGGAGGAGCATCTGAAGCATCTGGATGAAGTCTTAGGGATCATGAAGGAGCAGTCTTTGTTCGCCAAGCTATCTAAGTGTGAATTTGGTATGATAGAAATATTGTATCTGGGGCATGTTGTTAGTAAATATGGAGTTCAAGTTCATTAGGACAAGATTCAGGCTATCCTTGATTGGCCTCCCCCAAAATCACTCACGGATTTGTGAGGGTTTTTAGGACTATGCAATTATTACTGGAGGTTCGTTAAAGGATTCTCTCAGCTCCGTGCACCCTGAACAAATTTGACAAGGAAGGGGTCTTTCCAGTGGAAAGAAAAGACACAACTCACTTTTGATAAGCTGAAAGAGGCAATGAGCAGTTGCCTCGTACTTGTATTACCTGATTTCACTTGATCGGTCATTTTGGAGTGCGATGCATCTGGAGAAGGCATTGCTGTGGCATTGATGCAAGATAGACATGCGATAGCTTATGAGAGTAGGAAGCTTACGCAAACAGAACGCTTATATTCCATCTATGACAAAGAGATGTTGTCATTGTACATGCACTAACCAAATTTCGGTAGTATTTGATGGGTGCCAAATTTATCATTTGTACGAATCATAATAGTTTGAAATATTTTCTGGAACAACGAGATTTGAATGAGAAGCAACAAAAATGGGTAAGCAAGGTTCAAGCTTTTGATTTTGACATGGAATATGTGAAAGGAAAGAACAATGTGGTTGTAGGTGCCTTGTTCAGGACACCTACTATCCACTCACTAAACTAAATTTAAGTTGACTGGAAGGCACATTTGTTGGTAGAATATCTCAAAAACACATTGATGGCAACACCCAGGATGATTGGTACAAAGTGGTGGATGACATCATTTACTATAAGAGTTGGATTTTTTAGTGTCAGAATCAAAATTGAAGTAGAAAATCTTTTAGGAGGGTACACAACTCACCCTTGGCAGGACACCCGGGCTTCTTCAAAACTCACAAAAGTCTCAGGGAGAGGTTTTCATGGAAAGTTCTTAAAGGAGACGTATTGCAGTATGTAAGAGAGTGTGCGGTCTGCCAACAGAACAAATCCGAACATACTCTACTTGCCGGGTTACTGCAACCTCTACCAATTCTAGAACATAAGTGGGAAAACATTTCGATGGATTTCATAATTGGACTTCCCAAGGTGAACGAAAAAGATTGTATCTTCATGGTGATTGACAAATTGACAAAGTACGCACATTTCTTCGCCATCCCCTCAGATTTTCAGGTTGCACAATTTGTCAATCTTTTTTTTAGAGAAGTCTTTTGTCTGCACGGGTTACCCTGAAACATTATCAGTGATCGGGATGGGTGATTCATCAGTGTTTTCTAGACAAAATTGTTTCGGTTGGGACAAAATTGTTACCAAGTACTAGTTACCACCCTCAGATAGACAGACAAACAGAGATTGTGAACAAGATGCTCGAAGGTTACCTTCGGAGCTACGTTTCGGCACAACAACGGGCGTGGGTCAAATGGATACACCTAGGGGAATATTGTTACAATACCACATACAACATGTTCATCAGAATGACACCATTCAAAGCTCTATACGGGTACGAACCCCCTTCCTTCATTGACACAATTTTGGGTGATAGTCGTGCACCGAGGGCAAAGGATCGGCTTTAGGAGGGACAGGACATCCTCAGATGCCTGTAGGGAAACTTACAACGGGCACAAAATTAATAGAAGATGTATGCCGACAGACACCAAATGGAGAGGAGTTTCAAAGTAGGAGACTTGGTTTATCTCAGGCTCCAACCATATCGACAATCCTCATTGAAGGAAAAGGGAAAAGAAAAACTGAAGCCACGATTTTATGGTCCCTATCATGTAATTTGTCACATTGGTGAAGTCGCCTACGAGCTGGAACTTCTGGAGGGGAGTTGTATTCATAGCGTCTTTCACGTTTCATGCTTGAAGGTTATGGGGCAGAACGTCACAGCAGCCATAGATCTTCCGCCACTCAGTGAAGAAGGAAAGCTCATATTGGAACCAACCGAGATCATTGAGGTACGTGAGAAGACCTTGTAGAATTGCACAGTGAAGGAATATTTGGTGCATTGAAAACACTTGCTGTTGGATGACGCGACGTGGGAGGGCGAGCACATTGTTCGGCACTTGGCATTGCATTTGCTTGAGGACAAGCAAAATTTGGGACGGGAGGATTGTAATGTTCCCATTATAAAATAAATCATTAATCAAACAATTGTTAATGGGCTGATTGATTTAATATATCGCAGACCCATTTTTATTTTGTTTTCGTAATTTGTGTCATCGTCGGCTATCTTTGTACACCCTGGGAAAGTTTTCCCCAACGACTATTTAAGCACGGCTTGTAGGTAGTCATTAGGTATGCAATTTGATTATACTTCTTGAAATTCCTATTGGAGTTCTCTATTGTTCACCATTTTGGAAGTGAAAAACCTTCGCTATTTGATTTGTCTAGTTTTGGTGGGATTTAACCCTCACCCTATTCTGTCGCCTGTAATACTTTGCTTGGACCTGGCAAGTTGGAGCACCATCATATGGCGAATTGAAGGAATCAGTGTGATTAATTTAATCTACTCTCTTGTGTTCAGCAAATTTAATCTCTTGCAACGATTTGTGTTTACTTTGGCATTGAATTTGTTAACACACCATCCGTACATTCAATATGAACACCTCCCCACACTCACCATACGACTTCCACTCAGCAGCAAACTTCATTTTGTACGACCACCACTCCTACATCGTACGACCTTCCCAAGACCATTGTACGGCCCCTAGATCGACCGTATGGTTTCCTACCACTCCCATGGTTGATTACCTTCCGTACGGCCCTTCATTTCATCTTCTCCATACAGGTCTTCATTTCATCACCATCGTATGCCTCCTACAATTCCCCTACCAACGTACGGTATCTTCTTGTGCTGTTGTATGGTCCTCACCTCTCCTGTACAGACTCCACTGTACTACTCCCTTCAACATCTCCACCATACGACATGTTTACCATAACCCCTGCACCGTATGAATCACACTGCAACATACGAAGATAATTTGCGTCAAACAAATTCACCTTTCGGTTGTATGTCCTACGCACTCCTAGGTTGGAACACTACAACTAGATGGCTCATTTATCACAGAAGTATCTGTAGATATGCCAATATCATTGCACACACTTACCTCCATTACCACTGCATCCCTAGGCGAAGAAGTAAACCCTTTGCGAGTATAATATCTTCTTGGAATGAATCTCCTGTCACCATCCATGTCACTATACCAATCAGAAAATTAATCTGGCAATCTTAGAAGTAAGCACTGACCAAAATGATAATTGAGCCTAATTTCTGCAAGCTGGTAGGGAACCACTTTGATACCACTATAAAGAAGTGAACTGGTTCCCAATTCAAATATGGATGCACACTTTGTTGTTTTGCTATATTAAAATGTTTTCTAAATTTATTTTGTATTTATGTCTTGTAGATATGTATCAATAATTTCAAAAAGTTGTTGGAATCAGATTTTAAAAATTAGATTATGACTAGATAGATTCTCATAACACTTTATTATGGAAAAAAAAACATTAAACTGAATTACAATTTTTTAATTGCACTTGGATTGCACTTTAGTTAGACAAGCCGTGACCCCAAATTATCTTCCAATTGTCCACGATGGGCTCCTAAAAGTCAAACACCAGCTTGAGAATTCAAGTCGACTCCTAACATGGACTGTCACACTATCATCTGAAAGCGCCTAGTAATGAGTTCCATACAATACCAGTCTAGCTGCAGCCCCTTCAATTCTCCAACGCAAGTGCACACTGCTTTGTGATTTCACCTAGAAGCAATCTGTAATGACCCTCCTCAAATCTGCTCTCAAAAAATGCTGATGAAAGCTCAAGGAATTTCATCAAACATTCACATGCAAGGGACGTATGACTGATATAGTATTTCAGCTGGCTTTAAATGACTCTTTTCAATTCGCATCAATGAGAATCTTGTGCTATAAGACTCCAAATGGACTACACAATGGCCTAACATGAGTGTGCTACTAATTTTGACAATATTCAGTACATATATATAATCTAAGCATGAGAAATGAACACCTACAGCCAACTGACATTTTTACAAACAATTGGTGTGCAAACTAACTAGCTGATAAATAATGATGTTGAATTGTTTAAATGACACCAGCAACTATTATCTTCTTAATTTGCAATGAAATTTCTAATACAATGCTCATGAAATATGGCCAAGACTTTTGACATTTACATGGATTACAAATGATAATGCTGGTATAATGCACACTTACAGCTGAAACTTATAACACCCTAAAAAAACAATATTAATAAAGGAACTTGGTTGTAGATGGCTGTAATAATTTTCTTCAATGCTGCCCCTTCTGCTTTGCTTTTCCAATTTGCTTTTTCGAACTGCTTTTTCGGCCTGCTTTTTCGGTTCCACTTTTTCGGACTGCTTTTTCGGCCTGCTTTTTTGGTTCCGCTTTTCCAGATTGCTTTTTCGTATCTGCTTTTTCAGACTGTTACCCTGTTGAATCTCAAGACCATATCTTTCAATGGCGTCAAGATTTTCAGCTTGAAGGGATTTCGTCCTTCAAACTATTGAGACATAATCTCCAGAAAATTTTCCAATTTCTTTGATATTTCCCAGCCTGCTAAAATAGAAGCTCTTTCATTTCTTTTATAGTGTTCTCACAAGAGCTCCATCTTTCGTTTTCTCAATGTGGGATAAAAGATAACTCCCTTTATGTAACTTATGTCTCCAATGTGTTATAAAATAAAGGGGACTCTTTTAATTTAAATATTTCCCACAAACTATAGTTTATGCATTAATAAAGTTAAATATTTAAATTTAACTTTATAAAATAGCTTTATCAATGCATAACAAATTTTATCAATGATAAACAAGTCTTCTTGTCAATTTTAAACAATTACCATCGACATACCGCTGCCACTGGATGTCCGACCATATCCAAGATGACTTACTATGAATAGCAAGTATGCCCAAAGTTGCCTCAAAACCCTTCAGAAAGATGTGCAACTGAAACTATCTAGGCCAAATGGCCTCTAAGCCCCTTTAATGTCCTGGTTAGCCTACGGGACCGTGGGGAAATAGGCTAATGACAACATCATGCTATGAATGCTAAAAAGGGGACATTACAGTCCGCCCTTCCCAAAATTGCTTGTCCCCAAGCAATGGTCGAACAACAACCGAATCAATCCACCTGGATCCCAAATGTAGTCATGAACTATACTGCTGTCAGTCAACATAGGCTCTTGCAACAACCTCTGAAAATTAACCAAGAGGAATCCACAATCAAATTGACAATTACAGCTCAACCAAACTCCAAAATCACAACTGCCATAGTCAGAAACCCACGAGACACAAACTCTTAGAACATCAGAACCCAAGTAAAGTGGACAAATCAAGCTACCAATACAGTAAATACCATCAACGCATCCCACCGGCCTATATGGAATGTATAATGCAACTCTGCAACAATGGTAAACGCTCCCGAATGAAGCTGCACCAAGTATGGAGAATCCACACACTGCAAAACTCCTGCAGTAAACACAACTCTGCAGATCACCGACCACTTTCTCATAACCATAACTCCCATGCACCGCTGATGGTGAAAAGACATCACAAGATAAACAGCAAGAAATGGAACCCAAACCAAATTTGCCTGCCATCAACTCCTCAACACAAGGATCAAATGCTAACTGATGTACATACCCTGCAGTATAATGCTGATAAAAAGAACCAACCTCAGTCAACAACTCACCATGAACAAGTGATGCAACCCACTGTGACTAATCACCAGTTAAGTCAGGAGATGTCATAGCCAAAGGCGTAGAATCAATAACAACCGCTGAAGCATCACTCCCAAACTCCTGCTCTAAGTCATATATTATCAAGCTGTTAACCGCAGAACCTATCGCCATGTCATGCCCATCACAACTCTCATCCCGAGGCGTCAAACCGTCCCATAACTGATGACAAGCACTAGGAACGAAAGTGCATCTCTGTATCATCATCTCATCAACATGGTCATCAAAGGTAAATTGATGAGCATACCTCACAGTGTAATGTCGATAGAATGTGCCAATCTTAGTCAGTGGCTCAGACTGCAATCGATCATTAACCATGTTGGAATTGACTACTACCTCCGAAGACATCACCAAGGGAGTAGTATTACTAGCAGGAACCATGCCAACTGTTGGCTCACCAATATCACACATGATCTTTGATACAACATCTCTAGTCCCTGTGCCATCACTACTAGAGGCCACCACCATGTCAGGCATACCACAACAATTTGCTGCAGCACCCAACTCAACTGATCCTGACTCTAGTGGGAACGAACCCGATATGCCAATGTTAGTATCAAGGATGGATGCATTCCCATCTCCACTGTCTTTGACAATCTCGACCATGGCCATCCTTAGATCACCAGACACCACAACTTGTGACTGTACAGAATTTGGTAAAGACTGCAGTCGCTCTAACTCCATGGTCACCTTAGCCAAATGAAATTGTGACTCCTTGAAAGCCAACTGTGTACTCTCAAGAATCTCAGAAGTCACCTCGAGCTGCTGAGTAAGCTCACTCACCTCATCTTCCTTGGCCAATAATGCTTCGTATGCTGTACTCCCCCACTCCATAAGATAATCTCTGTCGACTACCAACTTCATATAATTCTGTCTCAGAATCCGAATAGCCTCCCATAAAGAGTGGATCTCTGTCAAGGAAAGATAACTGCCTCCCTGCTCATCACTAGTACGAGAACCCCATCCATAAACTGCTAACAACTGGCGAGCAGCATCAAAATGTTCGCACACGATAGCAATGTCTCGCTTGCCAACTCTTAACTAACCAAACACATGATTGTGCCGATTGGTCGAACTCCTATACTCTATCCCTGGTACACTGTCCAAAGGAGTAACCTCAGAATAGCTATCATCTGTAATACTCAGATCCTGGGACTCTCCTGTAAACTCTGTCATCTCTCAGAAATCATCAACATGTGACTTGACTGTAAAAGAAAACTGAGTCCCTGCTATATGCGCTAACTCCCGAACTGAGCTCACCTTAAGACAAAGCTCGTCCACATGTCTCTCAGAATCCTGGAGAGCCAACTGAATACACACCAAGGAATTCCGAGTATCCTCATGAGAAAGCCGGTCAACCTCCTCCTCCTTCTTCAATGCATCTAAATAGATCCCTGCAAGATTAAGGAGATGATTGCGATCTGAAAGTAGGTGTATGTAACTTACCTTCATTGCCTCCATGCCTTCCTTGATCTGCTATAAGTCATCACAAGAAGAACCTGTTGTGACCCCTTTCTGTCTCTCCTGCAGTTGAATCATCCCAACGTGATTCTCAATCAATCCATGCATCCTATCATGATGAGATAAAGCCGCGACAATATCCTTGTCCCCTGTCTTCAGTTGGCTTGCCAAACCAAGTGAAGAGCTACTAGCCTCTATCTCATGTGAAGAAGCATCCAACTGTGCTTGATACTCATTTTCTGCAAAGTCCTGAATGCTCACTTTCTGATCAACTGTACTATCCTCAAACATGACAGTATCCTCAACTGCTGTAACTTCATTCAGCCCAACTGTACTAGAATCACTATTTGTGTCAATCACGCAATCTGGTGTGCCTATGATATCACCTTCTGATGCAACTGGCTCAACCTACACAACATTTGAAACTCTTTTTGTTTGTGAAGATAATGCAGATAAACCATTACCTGAAGATGTGCTAATGTCTCCCTGTATTGAATCAGCATGTCTGTTAAACTCCTCATACAAGTTTCTGCCTGTAATAGGGAAGGTACGATCCTTAGGCCTATCAAAACGTTCAATCAGTCTCTCCGTAAACTCCACATATGAGGTAATGTGTGCATGACCCATAGTGACCATACCATGATGCCACCACTCGTGTGCGAACCCATCCAGGTGAATTGCTGCATACTTAATAGCTTCTTCCTCGGGCATAGGGTTCATTTGAAAGTATGTGTCAAGCTTTTGAACCCAAGCTCTTGCTGTAGACTTCCCTGAGCCATCATAATATGGTAACTGAAGTTTCCTTACTTTCTTCTGTAGCTCATAGCTTTGGTTCTTGTCATGTCCATGTGGCATATGCTTCATCCGCACATCTATATACTCCCTAAATGTGATTGTAGCAATAAAATCTGGACCTCCGGCTTCCCAATCTCTCCTTAGCTGGTTCTATATATCAGTGATCTGGGGCTCTGGTACGGGCTGCTCTGGAGCTCTAGGAGGAAATGTGAGAATAATGGGCCTCGAACTCACTGTCCTAGTTTGCTAGGGTGCATGACCGAAATTGTTCCCAACTTGTTCGCCTCCATTATGTGCCCCATCCTGATTATTACCATTCTGATTATTTCCTCCAACCACATTAGCATTCAACCCCATTTGACAAGCCATCATCTGCATCATAAGCTCAAATCTCTGACTCTGTTCCTGTTTTCTTTGCTTTGCTGATCGCTGTCCCTATGCTAATGTGTCTAATAATTGTAAGAATCTTTCCTTTCCTTGATCTGGACCGGCATTCATTTTGTCAAACATTTTTCTCTTTATCTGGCTATTCCAAATTCCCTATAAGACCTCCACAGGATGGCAAGACTTATAGCTCTGATACCACTGTAATGACCCTCTTCAAATCTGCTCTCAAAAAATGCTGATGAAAGCTCAAGGAATTTCATCAAACAATTCACATGCAAGGGACGTATGACTGATATAGTATTTCAGCTGGCTTTAAATGACTCTTTTCAATTTGCATCAATGAGAATCTTGTGCTAGAAGACCCCAAATGGACTACACAATGGCCTAACATGAGTGTGCTACTAATTTTGACAATATTCAGTGCATATATATAATCTAAGCATGAGAAATGAACACCTACAGCCAACTGACATTTTTACAAACAATTGGTGTGCAAACTAACTAGCTGATAAATAATGATATTGAATTGCTTAAATGACACCAGCAACTATTATCTTCTTAATTTGCAATGAAATTTCTAATACAATGCTCATGAAATATGGCCAAGACTTTTGGCATTTACATGGATTACAAATGATAATGCTGGTATAATGCACACTTACAGCTGAAACTTATAACACCCTAAAAAAACAATACTAATAAAGGAACCTGGTTGTAGATGGCTGTAATAATTTTCTTCAATGCTGCCCCTTCTGCTTTGCTTTTCCAATTTGCTTTTTCAAATTGCTTTTTCGGACTGCTTTTTCGGCTTGCTTTTTCGGTTCCGCTTTTTCAGACTACTTTTTCGGCTTGCTTTTTCGGTTCCGCTTTTTCAGACTGCTACCCTGTTGAATCTCAAGACCATATCTTTCGATGGCGTCAAGATTTCCAACTTGAAGGGATTTCGTCCTTCAAACTATTGAGACATAATCTCCAGAAAATTTTCCAATTTCTTTGATATTTCCCAGCCTGCTAAAATAGAAGCTCTTCCATTTCTTTTATAGTGTTCTCACAAGAGCTCCATCTTTCGTTTTCTCAATGTGGGATAAAAGATAACTCCCTTTATGTAACTTATGTCTCCAATGTGTTATAAAATAAAGGGGACTCTTTTAATTTAAATATTTCCCACAAACTATAGTTTATGCATTAATAAAGTTAAATATTTAAATTTAACTTTATAAAATAGCTTTATCAATGCATAAAAAATCTTATCAATGATAAACAAGTCTTCTTGTCGATTTTAAACAATTACCATCGACATACCGCTGCCATTGGATGTCTGACCATATCCAAGATGACCTACTATAAATAGTAAGTATGCCCAAAGTTGCCTCAAAACCCCTCAGAAAGACGTGCAACTGAAACTATCTAGGCCAAATGGCCTCTAAGCCCCTTTAATGCCCTGGTTAGCCTACGGGACTGTGGGGAAATAGGCTAATGACAACATCATGCTATGAATGCTAAAAAGGGGACATTACACAATCGCAATGTGCTTGGGTTTAATCATTCAACCGTGAGATGATTGGTGGAGTTTGTATGCTCAACCTCTCCAGCTGGAAACTAATGATAGCGCCCATATTCAATTTCAATCACAACTCAACAGTCTTGAAGTTGTAAAGACTCCACAAAATTCTTCCTCCCAAAACCAGTAAGCCACAGTCGATTCAATTCTCCAGAAACAACATGAAACGGTAGGAGAATGTGCAATATGTTATACCACAATGACAAATTGCAATAAATGCTTAGAACAATACTCAATAAACTCTTCAAAAAATCCCTCAGCTAGAAAAAGATATATATTCATATTATTCTTCTCCATAGATACAAAATATACAATAGGAGAAAGTTGGCCAATTGTATACTTCAGCACAATTGCTAAGAACTTCTCAGACGAGATCCTTATACTTCAGCAAGTGCTCAGAAAACAAGAATCAGGAAAAGCCACAAAGGCACAAAAAATAAATATATTTTTCAAATGCGCTTTTCCCAATGAAATGAGCTCTTATTTATAATCTTTTGTTGGCCAAAGTTTCCTAAAAAAACTCCACTTCAGAAATTGTGGAAGTTTCCCAAAAAAACTCAACACTAGAAACTTTTCAACACACTTTTTAGAAATATCACTTAATGTCATTATTATAATAATATAGACATTATTACAACAATGCAACTTAACAATTAGTGGATAAATAAGAGCTCATGCAATTATTAACTTAATCTACTGCAGCTGACCCAACTGCCAAAGCCACCCATTGCACTACCAAAATAGCAACTAGACCTACTAAAAATAGTAAATCTACAGTTGGGACCCCCAAAACACCCTGCCAGCTCACAAGGGTTGCTATGATGAGCTCACTCCATCAATTGTGTAGACCTACCAAAAATGGGTGGTGAACCCTTTCACGTAACGTTTCATAGGGTTGATCAACCAATCCATGAATAACATAATCAATCGCCTTTCTGAAATATCTATTACCAACACAAATAGCCTTTGGAATTCTATAATGTAATTAGCGATTGATCCAAATTGCTTTAGTTGCGCTATCTTCTTAAACGTAAGTTTTTGATCCGTTCTGTCAAAGTAGTCTATCAACCTCTGTGAATTCAGCATAGGAGGTTATTTGATCCAGGCCAACGATAACCATTCCATGATGCCATCATTCATGAGCGATCCCTTAGCAAAGTGCACAAATATGATTGCCTCATCCTCTGGCATCAAGTTATGCTAGGAATATGTGTCCGCCTTTTGTACTCACACCCATTGGAGATTGATCCAAATCAATCAAAAGATGATAGATTTACCTTTCCTATCTTCCATTATAGGTCATCATTGTGGTGGCCATGACTATTGTCGCTCAAATATCTCATTCATAGATCTTCATAATCCTTAAAGGGTATGTTTGCTTCAATGTCCTTGTTTTACCAATCTTGCCTTAGCTTCTCTTGCATTTCCTCAAATGTGGGCTCTTTCTTTTTACAAGGGGCTTTAGTTCTCGGTGGAAATGTCAGCATCAATGGTTGAGAGTGTGAATGTTGAAGATTTGCTTTCCCCATGACAACATTATTGTTATGCCCATTGTGTTCTTTATGCCCATTGTGTAGGGTCTTGAGGTTCCCCCATTTGATCAACATAACTATTTCTCCTTGTGGTGTGCACTTGCATCCACTACACAACAAAATAGCAAAATCATCAGCTTTGATAACACAGTAATGTTCCTAGGCTGTGCAGTCTATAGAAACTACCCTGACCCTTCTTGTGGAAGATTGTGTAAGCAATCTATGTAGTACAATCAATGGGTCAAGTGTTGCGGAGTGCAATTATGATCAAGGCCTGTATGTATAATGTCGTATGTTGGGAAGTCCTTGCCCATATGGTGGGGATGACTGGGTTGTATGGTAAGAGGCCGAGCCAATCAATAGATGTTATGTCATACGGTAATCGTTTGGTTACTTGCATCACCACAACATATGATTTTTTGTTTGTACAATTGCAATCTGTCTTATTTGTTAATGGCTTTCTATGTAGTCCTTACTTCCTTTGTAGATCGGCCTAATGATATCCAACTTAGAATTACATGCTTGGACATTAAGGGATGTAGATCAATGCTATAGAGATGATTTTCAAATGGTGTACTGCACAGAGGTGAAGATTCACAGTAGCAAGAGGAAATTGTATTGAATAATGATAACTTTAGATTACAATAATCTCAAACTAAGAGCATAGCAGAATAGTGTGACGAATTCTTCCCATTGAAACCATGGATGCCAAGTAGGGAGTATTTTTCACGTCCGAAATGGTAGACAACCGAACTCTAATTGGAAATTGCATGTACAAAGAAATTATCAAATTCACATACCTACGACTTGTTGATTTTTTGCGGATCTGCTACAAATGTGCTAAGCACTGCCATAATTTGGTACATATTTTTCAATTTGCAGCGATCACTTTTTATATTGAGATTATATCAAGAGGAGACAATGCCCCTTTGTTTACCGTATGGGTAAATTAGATCAACGCATATATATAATAGGAACATGAACAACAAACTCCTTATATTATTATTCGCATATGCCAGAGCATTACATACAGAGCATTAGATAAGATGCTTTACAATGATCCCAGATGGGGTATAAATACTTTTCGCTGAACCTTCCAGAAGGGGTCCGTCGGCCACATACAATGTCTGCTACAAACTATTTACCGACGACGTCGGCTACAAAGTACAAAATCAGCGACGACAACTAAGTTGGCTGACATCATCCCCCCCAAAAAGAAAAGTTGTCTCTTGATGACTAACAAAATAGGAGACAACCCACATACAACAAAAAAAAAATACTAGAGAGAAGGTGGTGCCCCTGAAGAATGCTGTTGTCGACGCAACTCATAGACTTGATCCGTCCAGATGCTCAAATCCTTCTATATCAATGAATTACCCTCAATGGCCTCCTTCAGGAGAAGCGCCCCATCCATTGCCTGCGTCTTGGCTAACTGCAACTCCTGTTGTACTGCATCCTTATCCCACACAGCCGCTTCCTTATCCCTCAACAAAGCTGCCCTCTCAGCTGCCCATGCTGCCTATTGACTGGCCAAATCCGCTGCAAACTTCTCTGTAGCCTCTCTATTAGCTGTCAGAGACCTCTCAACTGCAACCCTGTCCACTGCCCTGTCCGCCTCCGCGCGCCTGCGAGCATAATAAACCTCCTTATATAGTCCCACGATCTCATGTGACAGCTTCATTAGTGGAGTGTCACTTGGTCCAATCTCCAGCTCGGTGGCCCAGTTTGCCAACATCTCCGGTGTCTCAACTGCTGGCTGACCTCTCTCCTCAAAACACGAACAAAACCGCTGCAGACAGATCCTCTTGATGTAAGCTTGAACCAAATGCCACTCCCTTTGTCAAGTCATAGCCTGCAATGCCACATCGTGTCCCTTCTTTAGCGCAACCTTCATAGCTCTGAGGTAGTCTTGCACCTATCCTCGTTCGACGCATAATCCTCCTTGGCAAAACCCTCCATCGTCCACTCGGCATCACTATTCTCTTCCTCATCTGCGGGGACCATGCCCACATCCGGTGCGGCCTCCTCTACTCTCGGCGCAACCTCGGCCTGTGGCACCCCCACCTCATGAGGCTTTGGTACTATAGCTGATACCCCTAGGTGCCCGTGGGACTGGATGGACGGACCAACCTCGACAGGGATGAGTCGGAATTGCTGTCTCAAGAAAGCATTGGCTCTATCCATCACCTCCGGCTGCTCTGACTGTGCGGGTTCCATGGTCTCCTCCTGGTGTGCTGGCTGGATTGGCTCAGCGACTGCTAACAAAGGAGACAAAACAGTGACGACTGCATCACAGTCAATCACATCAAAGTGAACCTGGGGCTTAGATTCCGGCGTTGGCAATTCGCTCCACTGGTGCAACTGGAACAACATCTGCTATGGCTGTGGAGAAAGTGGAGAAAGTAACATCTGGAGTGGTCGTCGGTGCAACAACATCTGTCGCCGATGGGACACCCTCAGCCACTGCCCGTGAGACATTTGCTACCGTCGGTGGGGTCATCACGACCGGTGCATGATACTGACCAAAAGGACGAATGTGTGAAGTGGAAGCGAACAAGTGCACCGAAGTTGATAACTGCGGTGGGGTGAAAAATGTGGGCTCACTATCTGCTGGTTCATTGCCAACCTCCGCGGAAGTACTCTCTTCCTCATACTTCGCCTTGCTGCTCTTCGAA
This sequence comes from Cupressus sempervirens, assembly GCA_028749045.1. NCBI lineage: Eukaryota > Viridiplantae > Streptophyta > Pinopsida > Cupressales > Cupressaceae > Cupressus > Cupressus sempervirens. The sequence continues at coordinate 885,307,807 of CM053789.1, forward strand.
GTCTCCTCCCGTTCGTTGTCAGTGTCCCTGTGAGCCGTTTGCAATCCCCGAAATACCTTCTTCTGTCCCGCTGCTGTCCCCCCTGTGTCTAGATGTCTCCAATAAAATATCGGAGGCTCTCCCTGTGCCAACTTTCCCTGAGGTGGCGCCTCAAAATCATCCATGGGTCTCTGATTAATGGCTGCCTCTAGAAATAGGCCAATCGCATGGTGTGGCATAAAGAATGTGTGGTGCTAGAGTGTCATGAACTCCTCCATCCTGTCGGCAAGGATTGAAGCCCAATCATACATCGTACCTTGCATGATGCCATTCATGAATACAACTTGCGGCGATGCTATATCTAAAGCCCGAGTCGCACCTGTCAACCTGCTCTTGATCACATCCATATTGCACCTCTAGTGACTGTCCCGAATGAAATCTCTACGAAGCCCTTTGCATTTCGACCCCTTAACCACTGAATCCATCTCCTCGGGTTTAAGGTCACGGCCCACTAGCCGTATCCAATGTTCATTCCGTTCTTGAGAGAGCTTGTGGTTCTTAATTTCCACCTTCTTACCACTGGGGCCAGGGATGCCGAAAACCCTAGTGAAATCCCTAGGTTTAAAGGAAATCGTCATCTGATGCTTCTTATACATAAATGTACTTGTTCTGCTGTGCCGACTATATGCCTTTATCATAGTTCGCAAAAATGATTCAAATAACCGGATGGAGAAGAATGGAAGCCGGATGGCCCAATGCACCCGTGCCTGTATCAGAGTTTGCTTAATTTGGTTTGCCTTCGGGGTCTCCTGCCACCATTTCCGGCATTCACTGCCATTAAGACCCTCAAATTGGACGGTGAGGTGGGTGAGTTTCTCCCTGACTTTTTGTTTCTTGGTATTGGAACTCGACGGCCCTGCAACTGGGATCCTAGATGCCAAAACCCTTGCATTCTTCTCCATACTTGCCTTCAACTAACTTTTGCACTACTTCTGTTTGCCTACCGATTCCATGCAATAACGACTTCTTGTGGGCTTTTATCGTATAGGGTTCTTCCTAATGCATGTAGGCCAACAATGAAGCACTAGCTAAATGACCATCTGCAGGAGAATTAAAAACACTCCACAGAATACCTTCCGTGGGAGAGAAAAAGGTAGCTGCGGGAGAGTGTCAATCCAAGGGTCATAGAAAACGTCCATGGAGATGATGTAAAGCCATGGGAAGAGAAGATCGAGCCTGGCAATTGGTGGACTTCTAAGAGGAAAGGTACAACTATAGCCCACTGGTTATGTAACAATGGTGAGAGTTGTCGTCGCTACTGTCATGGATTTGTCGTTCCCACTATTCCTATTGCTCAGAGGACATCTGTGGAGGCGCAGAAGTGAAGGGCAGTTGCTCGATTGAGAGGCTCGGCACGCAGATTTCTACATTGAGCGTAACTTGATGTCTATCCCGCTCGATGAATGACCCAGAAAATCTCCCTGCGTTTCATTGCAATGGCCGAAATGGAGTTGATCAACCTTCCAACAGTTGAGACTAACTACTGAAGGCGTTTGCTAGCAAGAAGTAGCAACCCGTGGAGGGATAAAAGATAGCTGCAGAACCATAGGCAAGGACATCCACGGAGTGACTCAGGATTAGCGCGAGAAATGAGACATCCGCGGGAAGATATATGTAGGCTCGTCAGAATGGAAGATTCGCACTTCGTGGTGGCGTCCAATGTGACTAATGACACTTCAAATTTAAGCTACACAAACCGCAGGCTGTTGGTTCGTGAGGGTCGATTCGCAAAGAAATCGGAGAATTCTGACTTGTTCATTGCCTCAGCCAGGCATGAAAACCATAACTTGAATATCAGATTCAATGGAAAACAAAATGGGAGGCCTGTGGAAAAAGCCACAGTATTCCTTCCTGTGACGTGGGTGACCCGGGTTCGATCCCTGGCAACGGTGCCAAATGTTTACCGTACGGGTAAATCAGATCAACGCATATATATATAATAGGAACATGAACAGAAAACTCCTTATATTATTATTCGCATATGCCAAAACATTACATACAGAGCATTAGATAAGATGCTTTACAATGATCCCAGACGGGGTATATATACTTTCTGCCGAACCTTCCTGAAGGGGTCCGTCGGCCACATACAATATGTCCGCTACAAACTATTTATCGACGACGTTGGGTACAAAGTACAAAATCACCGACGACAACCAAGTCGGCTGACACCCTTCATGGGGCTTGTCTATTCATTAAAATAATAACATAATTATATATATATATATATATAAATTATTATATATTTATATAATCTCTCTCACACACATATCTGTAGTTAGTCTCATAGTTTTATTTGACTGAAGCTACCAAACATCAACTCTCCCTTTTAGCTAGGGAGGAAAAGCACGACAAATATTACACCATTGGTAATATTAGGAATGACAAATTTTAGGTACATCTTTGATAAGAAGATCACTATTTTGATATCACATTTGATATCTTGAGTATTGGTGTCCCAGAATATCAACACCTAATATTCATCAAGTACTCAAATAAGGTTTGATATCACATATGATATCATGAGTCAATGTCTCCCATAAAGTTGACATTTGATATTCACCAAGCACTCAAAAAGTTTTGATATCACATCTGATATCATGAGTATTGGTCTCCCAGAATACATGATATTCACCAAGTACTCAATAAGGTTTGACACCTAATCTGATATCATGAGTATTCTCCTAGAATATCAATTTGTAGAACATTCACCATGTACTCAAAATGTTAATAAGGTATGTTCACACACATTCTCATAATTCATTGCATATAAATATCCACCATACAAAGTATAATCTATCATGATCTGCATAGACATCATAATAAAAAATTAAGTTATTGTAAAATTGTCACCTTTCAATAACTTCTGCAAATACAAGTGGTGATCATTTGGAAGTCATCACTTCCTCATGATTTACATAGGGGGTAGGCCCATTAAATCATGCAGTTAGATGCATGATACCAAATGTTCATATGAAGTCAAAACTCCTTATGATTCTGATATGATCAAGATATTCAAGGATCAACTAAAACACATCCTCTATCCACTCCTTTGGATGAATGTGTCAAACTCCCTTTGAACATCAATCTTTTGAGCTTCTTATCCAAACTTGCCTTTAACAAAGTGTCGGACTCCCTCTAAATCTCAATCTCCCTCATTTAAAGGTGGCATGAATAGTCTTCAGTTTGCCTTATTTCAAGTACACCCATGGGTACAACCCAAAATGGGGGCCTTAAGAAATATTAAAAACATAAGGTGTCTGAAGCACATGGCTCACCCATTTCATGCCCATCCGTATGAGATACTCGTTACAACTCCAATTTGGAGGTATCCACATAATACTCATTGACATTTCTCATTCAGCCCGTGGATCCCTCCATGTCCGCATGGCCCACAAATTTGTCACAAGGGTGTGCATTCTGTTTCGATCCTTTTCAATGAAGTCCACGTGGAGGCAGGGTTTCTAAATGAAATTGTGTTAAATGTTTACCACCATCGATAACGGTTCGATCCCATGAGAGTCGCCTTTCATTTAATATAAGTTCTTTCCTTATTCATCCATTGGTGGGTAGTGTACGATACTTATAGAGCCTCTGTAATACTCATGGATATATCATCCAAAGCTCTAGTTTTGTGTTATATGGTGGTCTAATTGAATTTGTTATTGTCGAAGGAGAGTACTTGAATGACTCCATTATATTCATCTCATAGTGTGGAATCTATTATCATTTATTTACCACATTGTATTAATATGCATCCCAATACAAATTATGCTTATGTTCAACAAGATTGTTGACTTCCAATAGTTTCCCTTACTTTCCATGTCAATGTCCCCTCTTAATAATTTATTTCTCCTTCCCTTAATTATTGCGTGCAGCTTATGTGATATTCTTTGCATGACCTTGCAGTGTACCACATTTTCTTCACATGTAGGGAGGCATACATACATACATACATGTCTCAAGACAAGCTATTGCTGACAGTTGTATTGTTGAGAGCAATTTCCATCTCTCGTAAGCTACTAACATCCATTCCTTTTAGAACGGTGATAGACATAGACATAATCAATGCTATAAACCTTTTGAAAATAGCATGTGCTCAATAACATAGGCCAGAAACCACTAAATCATTCTTCAATTGTTATTATTGTGGCTTGCTGATGTTGGGAACCCAATGTTCTTAATGGGGCCCTGACATGTCTTTAGTGTTAGGAATGATTGTTTTTATTGCTATGATGATATTAATCTCATAAGTTTTCGTCAAAGAGGTAGTCATATTTGGTATATTTTCCTGTTCGAGACTTATCTCTTCTGTTATGGTCAAACTGGTGGTCTACGTTTTCTATATTATAATAAATTTGACTTTATTAAAATCTTTTTTATTAATCTCCTTGTACCCTGGAAGTATTGTTCGCCATGACTGAGACGGTGTTCGCTTTCCTTGAAGAGGGTATTGACACCTCAACTAATGGTTTGTATTTTATTGTGGGGCCTTGCCAACTCAGTCACCCATGTGTATGTTTCATTTCCCCCTTTGCTAGAGCTCACCCAGGAGTCTACATCTATGTATCCTTGCAGGTCGCCTCATTTATTTTTCTTAGTATTGACTATGGTTGGTTCTCCCATCAAATACCAATGCATTCTTTCTTTCCTATTACTCCCCGCCATTGTCTTCTTATGGTCTTCGATTTTATTCTTATCTCCGCTGTATATATAATCTTGATGAAAGGACGCATGCTAGACGAGGCCCAAATTTATTCCGTCGTCCATTTTGAAAGTTTCAGATTGTAATCGTACCTATTAGAATTTATTATAGCTGGCAATCATTATTCTTCTGTGCCATCTACATTCTTCTACATTTTGCACTAGTCTTGGTTAATGCAATTATATCTAAAACATTTTTGCATTGATGTTGGTCAGTGCAAAGATTTCTAAAACAACCCATCAAGTTCCTCCATCCAGGTTTCGACATCCTCCTCTGTGTTTTCCATCCTCCATTTTGAGAGTTTCAGATTCTAATCGTGCCAATCAGAATTTATTATAGCTGACAATCATTATTCTTCTGTGCCCTTTGTATTCTTCTACATTTTGCTTTAGTCTTGGTTAATGCGATTATTTCTAAAACATTTTTGCGTTGATGTTGGCCAGTGCATTTGTAAAACAGCCCACCAAGTTTCTCCATCCTCCTCTGTGTTTTGACCTAAGTTCGGATCATGTTTGCAAGCTTCTATTTTTCGAATACTTGCTTACATTTGCAGTCTGGCTCTGATACCATGTTGATTTTTTGAGGATTTTCTGCAAATGTGCTGAGCACTGCCATAATGTTTGGTATGTGTTTTCCAATTTGCAGCGATCACTTATTTATATTGAGATTATGTCAAGAGGAGACATGTCCCTTCATTAAAATATAACATAATTCTCTCTCTCTCTCTCTCTCTCTATATATATATATATTTTTATTATCTAAGACATATATATCTGCACTTAGTCTCATAGTTTTATCCGACTGAAGCTACCAAACATCAACACAACTATGCCAAGCACGGTCGTATATATGGCTCTGGGTAACTTCCTGAAGGATTACAAAATGTGCTAACACAACCAAAATAAAATATTAGCCTAAAAATAAAAAGGGCCTAAAATCTATTACAATTAAATGTCGGGGCCATAATATTTAATTATTCAATTGCATTGGGGATATCATATTATCTGTGAAAGTCAACCCCCCTTCCTCTTACACACTACCATCCTCTTCATCTGAACTTAGGAATGTGGGATGTGTTGGGATGTGTAGGTCTGTCCTAAGTTCGTGTAGGCATTCTATGAACTCTGTGACCCAATGGTGCTATCATGCTGCTCCTGTTCATTATTCTATCACCTGGGTAGTGATATCTGCTGGATGGTTGTGGTAAGCTACTGCAGGACATTAGTAAACCTGCTATCATCCAATTGCCAAACCTCTAAAATTGTCGATGGCTTCCCTATCTTCATTGTTACAAGGATTCCTAGGTAGAGTACCACCTCTCTTGTTACCTATATTGTCCAATTGTGGTTCCTGTACCTGTTCAACCCACAGTTCTGTATTCTTGTGTGTGTGATACCTATGGGGTACAAATCTCTGTGGCTGCATATAATACCAAACCCTGCAGGATTGCAGGAAACTGCTCTTATACCACTACAAATACGATGTTGGCTCCACGCCTATTCTACTAGCAACTGTGTGATTTTATGCTTTTTTGATATTTTAATCTAATAAAAAAAATGCACAAAAATAAACTCTCTTACAACCAATTTAGTAGAAATTTTTATGATTTGATTGCATACAATTGCATTAATGGAAATTTAGCAACACCAAGTGAACTTGGATGTTGATGCAGCTTTAGGAATTCAGTGATTATTGCTTCAGAATATTGGACACAACTGAAATTCATCTGGTCGCCTATCCTTCTGGCTCAAGTGAACCCAATTTTTGCATGTGTTGGGTCTTAGATGCAAGGCATTTGATCCATATGGCTCATGTGGCATGTAGACTTGGAACAACTTCCTTATAGTGTCCACACGCTCTCTCTATATGCTGTGATTTATTGTATATAACCACCTATGACAATGCTGCAAATTATACTCTGTAAAAACTTAATCTCCTCTAAATACAATTCATTTAAACCAGTGAAGCCATTGATATCTGCAAAAATCGATGGATCTCTCAACATCTCTGATTGCAAAGACTCATGAAGAATCCCACTCTACCAGGCTGTAATTACTGAAACCCTTGCACTCGAAGAAAGTTCTGATTCACAAAATCAATTATCAAATGCATACGAGGTTCATTTTTTAGCTTTGGCATTTTATATTTCTTCCTGAAGCCAATTAACTGGGAAGATTCTCCTTCACATTTATCCTAACTTTGTGTATTTTCTTTTGATGAAGGTTGACTTTCATAATTACCAATCAATTCCCCACCTCCCCAAGACGAGGCACTCATATTCAAAATACATTAAATAAGACTTGGTGCCAACCTAGACATTATAATAAGTCATTATAAATTATAATTAATATAGTGAAACATTATAAATAATTAGTAGTCATGAGCTCAGCTTATTAAATTCCTCCAAGAAGTGAATCCTGAATCAAGATAATAATTGTCAAAGTGAGATACCCATGTGTTAATTCTGTAACACTGATATATCATACTGGTCTGATTACAGATTATACAGATTTGTTCTTGCATAAAGTCCCTTTGTAAGTTATTCCTATAAATAATTGTCTTCTCCTCAATAGATATCGGTGTCTCCTTTGGGCAACATAGTTAAAGACTAAACTAGTCATCTTGGTCAATTTGTATATTAACAATATGTCTCCTTGTAAAGTCGCTGATTTTAAGACAGCAATTATGGCCGACTTTGGAAGGGACATGTCCTTTCTAAGGACATGCCCCTTGGTTACTATATTTAAATAGGGTGTGAATGTGGATAAAGGACACACAAGAAATACTAAGTCTGCTCCTTTAGCATTCATTGCCTCTTACTAATTATAGCAGATATAAATATATAGTTGCAGAATTATACATCAAATGAAGGATATTGTATATACCAGTTGATGTTGATAAAGACCATCTTCAACAAAGTACAAAGGCTTCATATCAGATTTGATTGTTCAGAATTTGTAGAAACTTTACATGGTATCAAAGCTCTAGTGGTCAATCCTAGGCTTTGCAAATTGACAATCAGATTTAAAATATCTAGCAACTCCTACCTTCAATGGCTAGCACAATTAGACCTGAAGATAGGTTTGATGGAAAAGAACATTTAGTTGTTTGGAAATTTTGAATTATGATGATTCTTGAAGACAATGATGTAATATAGTTCGTTTGTAAAGAATTCAAGCGACCTGATGTTGATCCTCATAAAACTACATGGATTAGAGGAAACAAGAAAGCCATGCAAATCATATTAGATGGGGTTAAAAATGAAATAGTACCTATGCTAATGAAACATCAGATGACATTTAATATGATGAATGAATTATTAAATGCATATGAGAGTAATAATGCGAATAGAATCCTTGCACTAAAGAGGCAACTAAATCATATACAGATAAAGAAGGGAGAATCTATGAATTCATACTTCCTAAGAGTGGCTAGTCAAAGAGATGAACTTGCAAGTTTGGGGACCATAATTGAAGACAAAGAGCTAACACTTATGGCTATAGATGGGTTACCGGAATCATGGGAAACATTCTCACAAGGAGTAAGTGTTAGAGACAATCTCCTAGACTTCAATAGACTTAAAGGAGATTGCCTTTAAGAAGAATCTAGGAAACTTAAGAAATGAGGAAAATTGAAAACTGAAGATGAAGAACTTCATATTTTCAACACAAATTCCTATAAAGCTAAGAAGAATCACTTCAAGAAGAAGGGTAATCAAAGAAATGACAAACCTAAGAAAGATTTATCCAAAATAAAATGCTTCAAATGTGAAAAATTTGGACACTAAATCTAATTTCCTTGAGGATACAAAGCAACAAGTAAACTGTACAAACGTTACTAGGAAAGAAGAAAACTATGATCCTGAGAATCGTGTATTGTATTTTGCACTATCAAGTGAAATATCAAGCAAAGCATGGGTAATTCATAGTGGATCATCTCAACATCAAAAGAAGTTGATGGCGAAGTTACCATAGGTGATAATTCCTCTCATTCAGTCAAAGGAATTGGGAACTGCACCTTGAAACTAAAGTTAGGTATTTCTCTACTTCTCAAAAGAGTACGCTATGTACTGAAATAAAGAGGAACCTAATCTCTTTTAAATCACTTGAAGATGATGGACATAATGTTGCATTCATGGATGGTAAAGTAATGACTTGGTCTTAGAACTCTTCATTAAGAAATCAAAGTTGATTGGTCAAAGAAAGGGATTCTTTTAAGAATTAATAATAGAACCTAGTCAACCTATTCAAGCCTTAATTCACGAAGTTGCTGATATAAACGACATATGATATAGAAGGTTAAAATATGTAAATTTCAAAGCCTTATCGACTATGGAGAAGATGGTTACTGGTTTACCTAAGTTGAATAAAGATCATTCTAGCATATGCAAAGGATGTGCTCTGGGTAAAAACACCAAACGTCCATTTCATGATAGCACTAGAAAAACTAACAATGTTTTGGAATTAGTCCACTCAGATTTATGTGGACCTATATCTATTCCTTCTCTTGGAGGATTCTGATACTATATACTTTTTAGGAGAAACTTGGATTTACTTCTTAAAATGTAAAGAATCAGAAGAAATCCTTAAGAGATTTAAAGAATTCAAAACTTTAATTGAAAACTTATGAGGACACAAAACTAAAACTCATAGGATTGATAATGGACAGGAATGTATTTTAGATTTATTTAAAGAGTTTTGTAAAGAAGCAGGAATTAAGAGGGAGTATATTGTTTCTTATAACCCACAACAAAACGGGGTGGCAGAAAGGAAGAATGGAACAATTATAGAAGCAACAAGAGCTATGATATTTGAGCAAAATTTAGAATATTATCTTTTGGCAAAAGTCTCTTGTACTGCTATCTATATTCAAAACAAAAGTCCCCACTCCCACCTTAGAGATAAAACTCCTGAAGAAGTCTTTACTAAGGTTAAACCTAATATAAGGCGTCTTAGGATATTTGGGTGCCCAGTATACATTCATGTTCCAAAAGAAAAGAGAACTAAGTTAGAACCCTTTGGGAGGAAAGGTATTTTTGTTGGGTATAGTGAAACATGTAAAGCATACAAAATTTTCATACCCGATCAGAAAGACATTGAACTTAGTAGGGATGTAATATTTGAAGAAGATTTAACATTCAAAAGAGCCCTTAGTTTTGAAGAAAATCATGAATCTGAGTTTTAGAGGGAGAACATTGAAGAAATTGAAGATGAAAGTCAAAATCTTAATCTTGAAGAAACTCAAAATCCTAAGAAAAGACTACTTTGGGCTATTAAGATTGTAGAGGAAGCACAAGACTTCGTTGCACCATCTAGAACCTTCAGAGAAAGCAAAAGACCCAAAATATTTTCTAGTTATGTAGGAAACATGAGTTATTTATCTAAATCAGAACTAACCAATGTTTCAGATGCTATTAAACATACAACTTGGAAAGATGCTATGACGGAAGAATACCAATCCATTATTAAAAATGATGTTTGAGAAATTGTTCGAAGGCCTAAAGGAAAATCTGTTGTTTCTTCTAAGTGGATATTTAAAATCAAGCATGTTGCTGATGGTAGCATTGAAAAATATAAATTCAGATTCATTGCTAGGGGATTCTCTCAAAAAGAGGGAATTGATTATGAAGAAACCTTTGCTTCAATTGCCAGATACACCACTGTAAGAGCAGTTCTAGCTATTGCAGCATCAAAGGGATGGAAAGTACATCAGATGGATGTGAACACAATATTTTTGAATAGAAAGATTACATAAAAGGTATATTTGGAACAACTTGAAGGATTTGAAACTCATAACCCTAAATTCTTTGTTTTCAGGCTCAAGAAAGGTCTCTATGGGCTTAAACAGGCTTCAAGAGAAATAATTGATAAGTATCTCTCTGGTTTAGGATTCTTCATGCATGAAGCTGATTCAAATCTCTATTATAAAAAGGACAAAGATGATATGATAATTCTAATACAATATGTTAATGATTTACTAATTACAGGTGATGATCATCTTATAGATTAATGCAAGAAAGATCTAATTAGAGAATTTGAAATGAAATATTTAGAACTTCTTCATTGCTTCCTAGGACTGGAAGTATGGTAGTATTCTGACAACCTCATACTTAATCAAAGAAAGTATACATTTGACATCTTGAAGAGATTTGGAATATGGAACTGCAGTCCTATGTCTTCTCCAATGGAGACTAATCTACACAAACTTAAGGAAGTAGCTACAAAATCACTCTCCATAGATTCTGCTCTTTACAGAAAGATGATTGGGTCTCTTATGTATTTGGTAAATACAAGACCTGATATTTGCTATGTTGTTAATGCTTTAAGTCAGTTTATGTGTGAGCCAAAGGAGATTCACCTAGTTATAGTCAAACACATTATGAGATACAAGGCACTCTTAACCTTGGGCTCAAGTATGAGAAAGTTGACTTGGACTTACGTGGGTACACAAACTCAGATTGGGCTGGAAGTGTTACTGATAGGAAAAACACTTCAGGATGCTTTTTCAATTTAGGCTCAGCGATGATATCTTGGATATGCAGAAAGCAAGCATCAGTAGCACAGAGTTCCACAGAAGCTGAATACATTGCTGCAACAATGGCCTCTTGGGAGGCAGTTTGGCTTAGAAAGTTACTTGTGGGAATATTTGGTCAACCCATGAATTCCACTATTATTCATTGTGATAATCAGAGTTCCATCAAGCTTTCTGTGAATCCAGTTTTCCATGACATTTCCGAGTGTATTGAAATTCCTTACCATTATGTAAGAGATATGGTAGACAGGAATACTGTGAAATTAGAATACATTTGCATTGCAGATCGGACAATAGATATTCTTACCAAACCTCTCTCTCGAGTGAAGATAGATCACTTCAGGAAAAGACTTGGTATGGTTGAATTATAATACATTTTTCTTCTTTAATTATTAATGAAATAATTTGGAGTTAAAATTATTATTGTCAGGATATTGACTGTTATGGGTTCCACCATTTGTATTCATTATTTAAGGGGTGACGATCTCTGAGATAATGAACACTTGTATAAAAGACATTATAAGAGGTGACGATCTCTGAGATAATGAACACTTGTATAAAAGACATTATGCGAGATGACGATCTCTTAGATAATGTGCTGAACAATAGAGAACTACTATCAGATCTGGATGAGTTTAAGATCACATTGTGATATAGACATTTCTATGCCTATGAGTCACAACTTGGATAAAAGAAAAAATTAATCATTCTCCTGATTTTATCCTGTGAACTGGTAGATCTTAACTTAGGATCATATTGTGATATAGGCTTGCCAGTACCTATGAGTCACAACTTGCATAAAGGAAGAATTTAATCATTCTCCGGATTTTATCCTGTATGTTGCATTCCATGCAATACTATCACAACTTGGATAAAGGAAGAATTTAATCATTCTCCGGATTTTATCCTGTATGTTGCATTCCATGCAATACTGTCATCACTAGTATAAGTGATAAGCCATATCACAGGTATAGCAATATGACATTGTATCATGTGTTCAATGGTACCACATGCTTAGAAGAATCAAATAGATATAGAGTATCAATCTATGCTTATTCATCTTAATTGATGTTGCTAGATATGTTATCTCTTAGTATGATTATCAAGTTAAGGGGGAGTGTTAATTCTGTAATATTGATATATCATATTGGTCTGATTACAGATCGTACAAATTTGTTCTCTCATAAAATCCCTTTGTAAGTTAGTCCTATAAATCTCCTTAATAGACATCAGCATCTCCTTTGGGCAACATAGTTAAAGACTAAACTAATCATCTTAGCTAGTTTGAATATTAACAATATGTCTCCTTGTAAAGTCGCTGATTTTAAGAGAGCAATTAAGGCCGACTTTGGAAGGGACATGTCCTTTGTAAAGACATGCCCCTTGGTTACTTTATTTAAATAGCATGTGAATGTGGATAAAGGACACACAAGAAATACTAAGTCTACTCCTTTAGCGTTCATTGCCTCTTATGAATTACAGCAGATATAAATATATAGTTGCAGAATTATACATCAAAGGATACTATATATACCGGTCGGTGTTGATAAAGACCATCTTCAGAAAAGTACAAAGGCTTCATATCAGATTTGATTGTTCATAATTTGTAGAAACTTTACACCAAGTGCCTTGCCAAGAGTGTTAGCGAAACAAAAATTTACTTACTATAAATAATATTTCCGCCAAAATGAGCCAAATAATAAATGCAAAAACATTGACCTGATCCCAAATAATACTTAATAGAAGTGATGTCCATATTGCTCAGGTGACATCTCACCCAAAGATCCTCAAATGAAGACATTAGCCCATGAGGGTTGAAATGATTGGCTAAGAACTCAACCATGGAAACTGTCTAGAAAGGGGACATTATAGTGTTGTCCATTCCCAAAAAACTTCCTTATAATCAATGAGCAATCACATGTTCTATGGGAAAACGTGTGATGCATATGATGTGTAGATTACAGTTGCATGCAGCCATATTGTTTGTTCCGTACATGTTAATGACTGGTTGTGGATCTGTTTGTTCTACAGTTCAGTCGTGACTATCTATCATAACACTTCATAACTATCTATTATAATACAGTTTTGATAATGCAAACTGCATTGGTTTTTCGGATATTCAAGAGTTAGGAATATTCATGTCATGGGGCTGGGTGAAACAAAAGAATTGATAAACCAGCGTCTGACTTCTTTAAACTAGCTCAGTAATATTCAGTTCATAATATGTTACAGTTTGTGTGCAGACGTGTAAATACATATTAAAAGAAAGATGATTTTAACGGTATCCATATGACACTCTATAGATGCATTAATAGGAATAATGATGTAAATTAAGTGGTTCAGAAAATTGGGTCTGTACCCCCATTGATGGCTCCTAATGTGTTGACAACCACTAGTGGGTCTGTCTGTTCTCTTAGCTTCACATGTCCCTAATACTGCTTGACCTTTCTATATTACAATTCAATTTTAATCCTTCACCATACCTCTTCACAATTAGCTATCATAATATCATGCTCATCATGCAAATAGTATTGGATGTGTGTAGACTCACTAGATAGTAGTAGGTATGTATTGGCATAATTAAATATTCTTAATTACACTTAAGTTTACTTAGGATAATGCATCTGCATTTTAGTCGTCATGTAAACACAAAGGAGTTTACATTTCATTTTAGCAAATGGTATTGGAGAAATCCACTTGAGGTGGAGTTAGTTGTATTCTCATACCTCTTTATGTGTGAGATCTACCTTTAGTGCTCCCATCACATTATCGTTCTCTCATTGTTGCACATACTTTGTTGTACTATGGAGGATGATCCACCATTGGTGGACATGTCATTAAACCTTGTCTAGTTGATAGGTTAGCTCTTGCATTGCCCCTAGTTATCATGCATTGCCTATATGTTTAGGCACATCTATGTTGTATTTATTAATTGATCGGGCATCCACTATAATTTGATCAAATATTGGATTAATCATTTGATCATATTATTTTCTTGCTCTTATTTGTGCCATTAATTGAGCTTCTAGATCTTGGCATTTTCATTCTTTGCCTTGGGAAAATTCTTACAATATGTCATGGAATAGGTTGAACCAAAAATTTGGCCTTGGGAAAATTCTTACAATATGTCATGGAATTGGTTGAACCAAAAATTTGGTAAACTAGTTCAAAGCTTGTTTAAATTGGTTTTAGTCATACCTATATCATATGTTGTTGTAGTTTCTGTTCAAACATGTGAATAGATGTAATTCTCATGTTTATCAGCATGAAATTTTAGAACAACTTTCCTTTCGGACTTCTCACTCCCTGATGATGGTTGTTATTTGTACTCGATCTTGATCTCCATTCTTCTTTTTGTTGATGATGTGGTTCTCTTGGCCTCCTCCCCTGAGGGCCTTCAACATCTCCTAGATGGTTTGGCCTCCTTTTATGACTCGAGATAGCTTAGACTTAACCTAGATAAGACGTGTGTTATGGTCTGCAACTGTTTGAAGACCTCCCATCTAAACTTATTCTTTCAGGGCGAGGAGATCAAGATCTCATCAACTTACACTTATTTGGGTGTCAGATTCTTGAGACCTTGTTTTAATATGAGATTGGCCATGCAACACCAGGTTAACAAGGGCCTGGGTTCCCTTGCTCTGATTGAGACATAGTGCTTCCGACATCAATTCCAGGACACCGCATCCAAGATGTCCCTTATGGATTCTTTGATCGGACCAACTATTCATTATGGTTTTGTGGTTTGGAGGCCCTCCCTCCTGGCCTCTAAATGGGCTTCTCTCGAGTGTGTTTAGACCCCTCTCCAACACATTATCAATTGCCACCAAGCCACCTCTAATAGCATCATTTTGGGGCTCTCCCCTTTAAACTTGGTGTCATCTTCTAGTTGACCTGGTTTCTTCACCGACTTTGGGGGTTTGTTGACTCTACTAAGGGTCGTCACATGTATTCTTACTTTGCCTATCACTCCTTGAAGACGATCATGGCGACCACCCCCATTGATCGGGCCCGGTGTTGGTATGCTCTAGGCTCAACTATTAGGGTTAGTGGGCATTGATATTGATTGCATACCTTTTTTCTAGTACTCATTGGATGCTCCCATTCATCTTCTCCCTACCCAGTTGGAGGTGAATAGGAACATCATGATAGACATCAATAGGACATTTAATAAATTATCTTATCTTCCTATAGTTTTCTTTTCAATCTAATCACTATGTTAACGATCACTTATTCTTATCACATGAAATTTCCATATCACTGTTTGAACCTTCTGAGTTACAACTATTTGATCCTTTCTTGACTATTACAAAGTTTGATTTTGTAATGTTTGGAATTCTTAACCGTCTTTACTTTTGGGTACCTCAGTTACATCTCTTGGTAGTTTATGAATTTCATATGTTAAGGTGATCCCTTATGGAGTCTAATCGTTATTGCAATTGCAGGTTATGATTGAAGCAGTTGAGAACCATATGCCTGAGACTGTTGTAATTGATGAAATTGGGACAGAGCTTGAAGCATTGGCAGCTAGTACTATTGCTCAACGTGGAATCCAGCTGGTTGGAACTGCTCATGGAGTAACTATTCAGAATCTCATAAAGAATCCGTCTTTGGAGATACTTGTTGGTGGCATACAGGTAGGAAAGTATTTCTGTTTTCTTCATGAAGTGTTTGTTAATAATGCTTTATGTATTGTTATGCATAGAATAGTTGACGTCTGTGTAAATGGACTTGTCTGTGTGACTAGTTTTTGAACTATATAAGGACATCTTTTTCTACACCTAACACAAATATTAAATCTTAATAAGGCCTAAAATGGGTCTGACAAGAACATATGGAAGTCATTGCCTTCTACTTTCACAAATGATCTATAGAAGCATATATTTATTCCATTAGATTGCAGTACTGGATTTATGTATTACATGAACAATGAGAAATTGTATGTATTATTCCCTGTTTTAGTTTCTAGTCAAAGTATGTCATCACTTTATTGCTCCAAGAAAGTGGCCCTTCCATCTGTTATGATATGGACTTAGATATTCTAAGTGCAACTTGGTCCTACAGATTCTAAGTTGATAATGGATCAGAATTTTGATGACTATAAGGAATATGTATAAAGATTGCATTTCCCAGAATAGTCGACTCAGTGCATACAATTGCAATGGAAACAAATCTGGTTGACAACAATGGAGAAGACTACAATCATCTGGAAAGAATCGAATCCACAACCATGGTTTCAAAACTTGTGATTTGGTGAAATTCGGGAGACCTGATTTTTACACAACTTGGGAAAATTTGATGAATTAAATAAATTCTAAAGTTCATTAAAAAACCAATATCGTGCAAAATACTTCTATAAAACACATGAAACGAGTCTTCTGAATTTAGGGAAAGTGTTTTCTTTTAGATTTGAGTAAAAATAGAGTACAATATCACATCAACATGCAAATAGAACGACCAATAATATGATATGGACCACAGCAATGAAAGTCTTTATCAAGAATCACTTCATTGACACTACAAAATTTTACGTTCATAGCTTCTCCTTTATACATCATATTGATGATTGGGATTCTACCCGTCCATGTTAAATGTGACCACATGTGGCAGACTTAGACTTAGCAAAAACTCAGCAGACCAAAAACTTTTGTCTCGGGAAAAACTTGATGACTTTAAATTTGTTTAAATTTTTTTACAGACACATTTAAAAAAAAATCAATGACAAGATGAATCCAATGAAATGATCAATTTTAAGGCAGAATGCATAATTGCATCAGTATGCATAATCATGATGGCTATTACACTAGATGTATGACAAATATTATAAATTTATGGTGACCACCTTTAAAATTTATCATCAAAATTCATTAATTATATATCACATCTTCCTCTTCCCTAGTCTAGTCAGAACATGGGAAGAGGTTGAGGCTGTATTCCTTGATGTCTATTGTGGCTCCTTGCTTTGCATAGATAGATGTGCTTGTGGCTCTAGCTTGATCTCCATTTTACAAGTAGATAACAATGAATCCTCATTGCTTCATCAGTGTCATCCCTTTGTCTTGCTTTTTGTCACCACAAAATATAGGTAACAATACGAAACTTTTTCAACTTTGTTTCACATTTCTCTGAATTAGTTCATTATTTAATTGGATAACATTTATGAACCAATCGACTCTAATTGATATAAAGAATCCTTTTACTAAAGACTTTCGTCAAGTCTTTTTAGTTTTTCAATTTGTTAAGCCTATTCTTGATTTTTTAAGCCTTCAACGTCCTTTTTCACGTTTTTGAGTGTGTGTTTGTTAGCTTTTGGTCTTTTGATTTTGCTCAAATCATTGTTGTTGGTTTTCCCTTCGATTCGGTCTATCTTAGGGCTTAATTGGAGTTGGCAATTAAAATATATGATCATTTTAGTGCCCCAAAAGTGGACTCTCCAGGTGCAACTGCATGATTTAGAAAGTCATGTTATATTTTAATGTTGACATTCACTTTTTGAAAAATACAACTAAAAATCACTTTATGTTATGTTTTTAAGTTACTTTATCATTTTAAGTGATCACTTAAAGTAACTATAGAGCACTTATGGTATATTTTTAAGTTGAGTTGCTCTTAAATTTTTCACTCAAGTGACTATATTAACTATATAGTTTGATTTATTTTTGGAGTAACTTATGTTTTATTTAAAACATATAAGTTAAATATTACTTTTGAAATGATATTTGCTCATAATATGTTAATTCTATTATGCAAATGTTATTTTTAACCCAATTAAATGATATTTCCTCAAAAATTAATTAGAGATGTGCTTAATTGATCACTTAGGTTGTTCACTTACATGTCTTTCAACCCATTTACATGTAAATATGCAAATGCCTTTAGAGACCATGATTTTGAACTAAAAAGGGCATTTTAAAACACTTAAACATGTATTTTAAAATGTGCAATGAGACTCCAAGAGTGCTATTTGCATCTTGGAGCGTTTGTAAAACATGCAATGACCCTTGAAGAGTGCGATTTGCATGAAAGACTTCATTTGATGATATTTAAAACATGCAATCTCTATTATAGAGTGCAATTTGCCTTTGAGACACATGTAGATGCAAGATAAGAACCCAATTTTGGATTTCAAGGGCAAAACTTCATGAAGAACACGTTTTTGTGAGGAAATGCCCAGATCTGCCCATTGTATGGATCGAAATTTCTCCAACTAGGGCCGTTTTTGCATCTTTTTGCATTATCATGCATTAAACATTGGATTTCTTGCATAAAAAGATCCATTTTATGGCATTTTGAAGCCACATTTTGCCATAAAAAAAGTTCATTTCTTTGTGTTTTTGAGCATGTTTTGGCTCTAGGAGGAGCCGTTTTAGGGTTTATGTCCTTATTATTCCTGTTGGTTATCACATTTTTGCCCTCCAATAGCAAAAACAATTCATGTTCATGCATATCAAGAACACGTTTTTTTATAAAAATGTCCCAAAACATGGTTTTCGCAAAAACGATTTGTGTTTTGATGATTACTGAAATGTTCTTTGCTGGATTTGATAAGAATTATTGGTTTTGAACTAACAAGAATTTTGTCGAATAGTTGTCATGTAAACAAGTCCTTAAGCAAGCTTATTACTGTCATCCGCTATGCTGATTGCTCACATAAATGATATGAAATGACTATTATAAACTTATGAAAACATGCCTTCAATAAGTGCTAGATGGTGTTTCAAAATCACAATATTGTAATCATGAATTCTAATCAGACTAATTAACCAACAACAGATTTACAATATGCAAATGACAAGTTTCTGAGTTCAGATATATTAAAGGAAAAACAGAGATCTGGCTACGAGCTATGTAGATAACATACAGACCTGTTTGTAGTGTGAATATCAATATGGGAGTATGAATCTGCTTTGAATGTTCTCCCAGTGCCCACGTTCAGCTGTTCTGACTTTAGGTGTTATCTACCATCTGTATTTTGCCAACCGACTGTACTTACTCACCTCTATCCTCACTCTAGCATCCATTGCGGTTTACTTATGTTTGGTATGTGACCCTGCCGAATGATAATGGCATCTCTAGTATCCTGTGAATATATCTGACTCATTGCTAATACATATGCCATCACCCTTGCAGACAACCCAACTTTGCAAATTATTGCTGCTGTGACCCCGACCTGTTATTCTTGGTGAGATGGTCACGCGAATATGTTCTGTGACGAGAGTCGAGGGCAGTCCAATTCCTTCCTAGTTGCTACGCATTCAGTGCTTCAACCTGATGCTAGATGATGCGATTACAATTGATTGAAGAGGAAAATGCATGTACGTTTGAGGTTACCATCTTCTATCATGGAATGACTAATGTCCCTCTTAGCCATCCAAGCTTCAACTATGCAGATAGCGTCCTGTATGTGGTGCCAACTCTACGAACTTTAATCACCTTCTTGCCTTGAAGCTATGATCTCTTGATATCAATGAATTGTTCCAGCTCTTAATTCGGAAATACCATGTGAGTCCCAGTTTTGTGTCCAGACTCAACTATTTCCTTAAGGGGTTACGTCCTTAAGAAAAATCCAGTTACATCTAAGTAACCATTAGGATTTTCTAGAAATATCATATATTCCTTGTGTTAATCCCAAGGCAAAAAGCTTTCTTAAATAACCTTGAAGTGTGGGGAGATACAAACATCTTAGCAATGTGGGATAAAAAACTATTTCGTCTTTTAGCCACTTAAGTCATTTTGCCTTTAAGTGACTTTAGGTGATAAAGTACTTTATATTACAATCCAATAAAATAAAGTGACTAAAACCTTAGGATTTCCCATTTAAATCTCCTCAACCGAAACCCAAACTCCTGTAACTGACTGGCATCCTAAATCATTTGCCGTTAGCCTATCCAGATAGAAAGATAGACCAACTAGGCGCCGATAAGGCTAGCGCGGAGAAGGGGACATTATAGTCCTCCCTTCCTAAGGTTTCTTGCCCTCAAGAAATCTCAATGCCAGATGCTATAAGATAGACTTGCTTTCCCAAGTAACATCCTCGTAAGGTAAATCCTTTTAGCGAATCAGATATTCCTCGATAGCCCTGTTATGCAACTTTCTCTCTCTGACTTCTATCACCTCTGCTGGAACTAATACAAGCTTCCCTTCCTCATTGAGCGGGTGCAACTCCATGGAGGGTATTGTATGCTGGCCAATTGCTTTCTTGAGGCATGAAACGTGGAACATGTTATGAATTTTGCTATCCTTAGGTAAATCTAGCTCATAGGCAACCTCACCAACCCTCCTCATAATGCGATATGGACCAAAAAATTTGGGGCTGAAGTTTTTGAGACCCAGTCTTCTTCAAGGAACTCTGCCTATAAGGTTGGAGATGGAGATAAATCACGTCACCCAACTCAAAACTCTGCTTAGTCCGACAGTGATCAACATACATCTTTTGTTGATTTTGGGCCTGTAGAATGTTCTCCTGTAGAGATTGAAGAATATCTTGTTGATCCTGTATCCAATCGTCTACTAGAGGTGCCTTGTTGTTCTGCAAAGCCAAGTCTACAAATGACAGGGGCTTGTTGCCATAGAGAGCACAAAATGGAGACATCTGAATGGACATGTTGTAGGAGTTGTAACAATAATCTTCTAGGTACAACCACTTAACCCAAGCTCTTTGCTGTCCTGCTACATAGCTCCGGAGATAACTTTTCACCCATTTGCTAACTATCTTCGTCCGTCTATCCGTTTGGGGGTGATAACTTGTGTTGGGTGTTAACTCCGTACTTGTCAATCTGAACAGTTTTTGCCAGAAAGTGCTAAGGAACTTTCTATCCGTGTCGCACAATAGTGCAAAGAAGACCACGTAAGCGAGAGACCTCCCGAAAGAACAACTCAACTACCTGAGAGGCTGACCAATCTGCTGCTATGGCGAAGAAGTGAGCGAACTTTGTTAACCTATCCACCACCAGAAAAATGGATTCCCTACCTTGCACCCTAGGTAACCCTGTAATAAAATCCATGGAAATACTCTTCCATTTCTGGGCCAGAATGGGGAGAGGCTGTAATAACCAGGCCAAAAACTCATGCTCTGACTTGTTTTGTTGACAAGTCTGACACTCCCTGATATGCTAGAGGACATTTTCCTTGAGGTTCTTCCATGAGAATCTTTCCCTAACCTGTCTATAGGTTTTGAAGAATCCTGGGTGTCCTGCTGATGGTGCATCATGTAGAGTTTCCATAATCTTACTTTTGAGTTTAGATCTTAGTATGAGGTAAATACAATCTTTATAGAAAATCACATCATCTATTACCTTATACTTGCTGTCCTGAAGCTGTCCATCCATAATCTAACAAGCTTGAGTATTCTTAGAATACTCAACCAACAACTGAGACTTCCAATCTGCTGAAATCTCAGACATAGCACAACATTTCGCTACTGAGGGCCTCCTAGAATGTGCATCAACAACTACATTGTTCTTACCTTTGATGTACTCAATGTCAAAATCATAGGCCTAAATCTTGCTGACCCACTTTTTTTTGTCTCTCATTAAGATCCTTTTGTTCTAAGAAGTAGCACAAACTATTGTGATCTGCCATAACTGTGAATTTGTCCCCCACTAGGTATTGTTTGAACTTGGCCAAGGCATGCATAATAGCCAACATCTCCTTATCATAAGTGGAGTACAACCTCTCGCCATCCTTGAGCATCCTGCTCTTATAAGCAATCAGATGCCTATCCTATATGAGCATCGCGCTAATACCACTCCCTGAAGCATCACACTCAAGAACAAACAGTCGAGAGAAATTCGGTAGTGCCAAGACTGGGCATGTGCTCATCACTTGTTTGAGCCTATCAAAAGTATCCTCTGCCTCAACTGTCCATTTGAAAGCCCCTTTTCGTGTAAGGTGGGTGAGGGGAGCTGCTTTTTGAGAGAAACCTCTAGCGAACCTCTTGTAATAAGAGCAAAGGCCCATGAAACCTCTCAAGTCTGATACATTCCTTGGTGGTGGCCAATCTAGGATTGTCTGAATCTTTTCTTGATGTGCCTTCACCCCATCTGCACCAATCACGTGACCAAGGTAAAGAATCTCGGTCAACTCGAACTCACACTTGGATTCCTTAGCAAACAACGAGTGCTCCTCCATGACACTGAGTACCTCATCTAGATGCTAGAAGTGCTTCTCCCGAGTTTTGCTGAAAATGAATATGTCATCAAAAAATACTAATATGCTCTTTCGCAGCTGCTTCCTAAAAATGACGTTCATGCAGGACTGAAATGTAGTTTGTGCATTAGTGAGTTCAAATGGCACCACCAAGAACTTGTAGTGACCATAGTGACATTAGAAGGCTGTCTTATGGACATCCTCCTTGCGAATCCGTATCTGATGGTACTCCAATCTGAGATCTATCTTTAAGAAGTAAATTGCCCCATGTAACTCCTCCATTAGCTCATCAATGTGAGGGATTGGGTATCTGTTCTTAATGGTCCTCTTGTTGAGAGCACAATAATCTATACACACTTGTAGAGTGCCATCCTTCTTCTTCACCAATACAACTGAAGAAGCAAAGGGACTGGAGCTAGGCATGATCTGTCCCATGTCTAGAAGCTCCTTAATCGTCCTTTCTATCTCCTCCTTATAATGCTTGGGATGATGATACGGTGTTGTGATGATGGGTTTAGCACCCTCCAACTCTATGATATGCTCAAACCCTCTGTCTGGGGGAATACCTGGAGATATGTCCTCAAAAACCCTCTTGTGTTGGCTGAATGTCAATATGAAGTTGCTGTCCCGAGTCTAAGGTAGCCTCAGAGGAAATAAAATAGTGTGCTGCCCACTCCATGTCATCATGCCTCATAATGGCCTCCATCCCTTGGGTTGAAATCAACCTAGGTTCACCGTCTAGCATAGCCTTGAGGATCACTTGTCGACCATCTTGTAAGAACTCCAAATGCATCTTTTCGTGATCAATTGTATATCGTCATGTGGTTTGTAACCACTATCTCTCCAACATGGCATCTAGTCCATCTAAATCCGCCACATAAAAATCTGCCTCAAGAAGGAAATCATCAAAATGAATCGGAAGTTCTAACACCTTCCCTACGCATCTCAGTCTCTCACCTCCTCCCACCCTAACCTCAAACTCATGTATGTCGTCAATCTGTAACTTCCTCTTGGTAACCCATCGTGAGCTTATGAAGTTATGTGAGGCACCCGTATCCAAGAGACATATAATACACTGCCCTCTAACAATTCCTTTCAACCGAAAGGGGTGTCCTATGGGATCGCTAGAAAGTGATGCTATGATAGGGGGCTGCCCTTGGGTACCTTCCTTCTTCCTTCCTCTAGGTGGTCGATCCTCGTTCTCCTCGTCATCACTGCCATCAACATTGCTGCCCTCTTGCTGCTCATTCTTCTCTGAAAGTACCTCTACATAGTGTATCTTGCCTTTGGCAAGACATCTATGATCGGGTGTCCATGACTCTCTGCAAATGAAGCATAGCTTCTTCCTCTTGAGTTCATTTCGTGTCTCAAAGTCCATCCTAAGAGGTGTAGCCTTATGCTGGTTTTTCGTTCTTTTGGAATGAAGTGGTCCCCTTATACGTCTTCGTAGGAGGCTGTAACATCGAAGAGGGTGACTCTAGATTGTGTGAGATCTTAATAGCATCATCCAGAGTGTTTGGTTTAAGTACCTTAACCAAACCTCTATATCTATCCTGTAAACCCTCGATGAACAACATTACCTTGCGTTGTTCTATCATGTTTGGAACCATCACCAAGATTCATTGAAACTTGTCAGTGAAATCATCTAGAGATCCACCTTGTCGTAGTTGTGCCAAATCCCTGTAATAGAGCTCTATATTGTTCCTGTCAAAGTGAGTAATCAGCTTAGAGCTGAAAGTCTCATAGGATGTAATGAGACCATGATCCTAGGGAACCAACGTGTGGTGCCACCAATCATATACCGCTCCCTCTAAGTGCATTGTAGCAAATCTGATGGCTTCTTTCTCTGACATAGGTTTAAGTGTTAGGTACATGTCTAGCTTGTGAATCCAAGCTCTCGCAGATGTCTTACTACTGCCATCAAATGTAGGGAGAGATAGTTTTTTCATAGCATGCTTTAAGTCTTTGTTTGGTGCTCTAGGTCTCCTATCTTGGTGCTATTTATCTGACTCCCTTTTCTGATTTAAATATTGGACAAAGGACATATTTTTTTTAATTGGATGAAGAAACAAATCCCATTCATCATACATTGTCATAACATTGTTTGGTAGTAAGTTTGGTGCCGCTAGTGGTGCTACCTCTTCCTTTGCATTAAAAACTGACATCAAAGGCTTGTTAGTGTTTCATGTGGGAGCCGTAACAGCTCGGGGTGATCCCGCTACACTATTACCTCCATTGTGATGGCTCGGGGCTCTCCTGTTAACTAGGGCTAATTGTTGTATATTAGCTGCGAATTGTTGAAGTGCATCAACTATGTTATTTTGCCCATCTCTAATAGCTTGCAATGTTTCCCTTACCTCTCGATGCGGTTTAGTTTCATTACATGCCATTTGAATGTTGTTTATCTGTTCTGCCTGTTCAATCCGATCAACTTGTTTAGTATGTTCAGCTTTTTCACCTGCTCCAAAAATCAATTTCTCATCCATTGAATAGCTATCCTCAATATCAATCTATTCAGAAGACCTTGCTTGTTCTAGTTGGAGGTGACTAAAATTATAAAGTTTCTTCCTCATACCTTGCTGTCATTTTATTTTCTGTTTATCCCATGTAATGACCCTTACTATTAAGGCCACTAAAACCCTCAAACTGATCTGAGACAATTTGTCAAACACTTGGCATGTAACTGAATAGAGCTGCGAATAGGGCTAATTGTTGTGCAACGAAACCACAAAGTACAATGCCAGTATCGAAATGTAATGTAATGAACAATAACAGTACCAATAACAATATTCAGAATATGGAAACTCTCAGATTTGATACTTTCAGAATATAAAGACTGTGGTGTCTAATACATATGCATATGAATATAGATTGATGACAACATATAAACCTTCATATTCAATCCTATCAATGCATGCAAATCTGATTACAACTGATTATAATGGACTGAGCTGTGCATCTACATTAATGACTGATTTTACAATATCAGATTTAGGGGACTGTCACAACTATGCACTTCTAATACATCAAACCCTTGACAATGCAATGCTATGACATGACAATAACCCAGTTCAGATTATATGATAGATGACTGGTTTACAACAACAACTAATAACTGGAGATAACCAACAATGCAATGACAGTGCTGACTGTTCAACTATTTGTATGCAACACCTTTGACAATCAAAAAACTCAATATGTGCACCTGGTATTGCTGCTGGAGATGTCTGATGTAAACCGCTGCCAAAGACACTAAATCCTCCACAAACTGCCCCCAAACGAACCCCCAAATTGCTGCTGCTGATTCTACTGGCAAGGCCGTACCCAAGCCAACATGTACGACCCCTATATAAAAATAATGCTGGGGTTTTGGGATCCCCCAATGCAAGGAATATGGGCGCCTAGGGTTAGGTAGTAACCCTACCAAACCATAAAAAATAACTCCAAGGGGTTGAGAAGATATGAGCAATTATGTGGTTCCAAACCCTGATTTGACAATTCTGAAAATGCACAAATTTTGTCTTCAAACCCCTGCCAAACGCTTCACCAATGCTAGGGTAAATCTGAAACCCTTATTCCAACCAAAATAAACCCTTCAAACAATTTCTCAATGAAGTTCCAATGAGATGGCTGAATACCAACTCCAGTTATGCAACCCTTCAGTAGATATTTCACTACCTGAGTTATGCCAATCTAGGGGAGTGATTCGTTCCCAAAGATCGAATAGTATTTGCAGACCCAAGAGACTACAAATTGCTCCACAATGGAAGAAGTAGAAGAAATCTCAAATCCAAGCATGTCCAAATGAGAGGCCCAACCCTTTATTTATTCACTTTTTCTAAGAAGTTGCTAGAACTTCTAGAAACATCCTTTATAAAACCTCATTATGATGCACTTTTTATAATAAAGTAATTTTATAAAATAAAAAGTGCAACTCAACTTAAAATTATAACATGTAGGCCCCGATAACACATAATAATGAAATATAACCTCTTAACACTTCTTCAAGAGCAAAATATGACCATCTGATCCGCAGAATTGACTCTCTCTCCACACCATTTGCCTACGAGAGTCGAGGATAGGAAAATCCGGCACTCTACACAAGGTCAGCCAAAAATGGGGACATTACAATCCGCCCTTCCTGAAATTGCTTGTCCCCAAGCAATGGCTGAACAACAACCCAGTCAATCCACCTGGATCCCAAATGAAGTCATGAACTGTACTGCAGTCAACCAACGCAAGCTCCTGCAATATCCTTTGCAAAATAACCAAGAGGAATCCATGAATGAATCGTGAACCACTGCTCAATTGAACTCTAACTCCATAATTGCCATAGTTAGGAACCCATGAAACATTAACTCTGAAAATATCAAAACCCAAGTAGAGAGGACAACTGAAACTATCAACATAGCAAATGTCATCAACACATCCCACTGGCCTACATAGAGCGCACAATCCATCTCTGCAATAATGGTGAACACTCCGAAATGAAACTGCACCAAGTGCAGAGAATCCACACACTGTACACCAACTGGAGTCAACATGTCTCTGCAGATCACCAGCCATGCTGGCATCACCATAACTCCCATGCCCCGTTGTCGGCCAATAGGCATCACACAATAGATAGCAATCACTCAAACCAAATCTATTTGCCAACAACTCCTGAATACATGAATCAAAAGCAATCCGATGAATATACTCTGAAATATAATGCCAGTAAAAAGAACCAACCAACTCATCTTGCAAACATAATGCAACCAACTGTGACTGGTCATTAGCTAAGTGAGAAGATGGCATAGCCAAGGGAGTGAAAACAAGAACTACGGCTGAATCATCAACAACAGCAGTATCACCCCCAATCTCCTGATCATGAACCATCCAGCTGTCACTCGCCAAACCCAACACCACGTCATATGCCTCAACTTTCTACCGGTGGAGTCAAACCATTCCAAAACTGATGACCAACACTAGAAACCAAAGTACATCTACGTATCATCATCTCATCAACATGGTCATCAAAGGTAAACTGATGAGCATACTTCACAGTGTAAGGCCAATAAAATGCGCCAACCTCAGTCAGTGGCTCAGACTGTAATCCCGATGAAACTAATTGCAACTGATCACTAACCACGCCCGAACTCGCCACTACCTCCGAAGACACCTCCAAAAGAGTAGTACTACTGATAGGAACCATGCCAACTACCGACTCCTCAGCATCAAACATGATCTCTGGTACAATATCACAAGTCTCCACGCCATCAGTAGTAGAGATGACCATCATGTCGAGCGGACTACAATGCTCAACTGCAACACCCAATTCAACCGAGCTTGACTCTAGTGGAAGGGAACAAGATATGCCACTACTAGTATCTAGGATGGATGCATTCCCATCTCCACTGTCTCTGGCAATCTCAACCGTGGACATCCTCGGATCACTAGACACCATAGTCTGGGATTGTATAGAAACTGGTAAAGACTGCAGTCGCCCTAACTCCATGGTTACCTCAGCCAAACAAAACTGTGACTCCTTGAAAGCCAACTGTGTTCTCTCAAGGATCTCAGAAGTCACCTTGAGTTGCTGAGTAAGCTCGCTCACCTCCTCTTCCTTGACTACTAATGCCTCGTATGCTGTACTGCCCCACTCTATAAGATAATCTCTATCAGCTACCAACTGCATATAATCCTGTCTCAAAATCCGGATAGCCTCCCATAAAGAGTGGATTTCTGTCAAAGAAAGATAACTACCTCCCTGCTCATCACTAGTGGGAGAACCCCATCCATAAACTGCTAACAACTGACGAGCAGCATCGAAATGCTCGCAAGCGATAGAAATGTCTCGCTTGCCAACTCTCAGCTGACTAGACACATGATTGTGCTGACTGGTCGAACTCCTATACTCTATCCCTGGTACAAATTCCAAGGGAGTAACCTCAGAATAGCTATCATTTGTAATACTCAGATCCTGGGACTCTCCTGTAAACTCTATCATCTCTGATAAATCATCAACATGTGATCTGACTGTAAAAGGAATCTGAGTCCCTGCTATACGCGCTAACTCCCGAACTGAGCTCACCTCAAGACAACGCTCGTCCACATGTCTCTCAGAATCCTGGAGAGCCAACTGAATACACACCAAGGAATTTTGAGTATCCTCCAGCTCATGAGAAAACCGGTCAACCTCCTCCTCCTTCTTCTTCAATGCATCTAAATAGATGCCTGCAAGATTAAGGAGATGATCGCGATCTGACAGTAGGTGTATGTAACTTACCTTCATTGCCTCCATGCCTTCCTTGATCTGCTGTAAGTCGTCACAAGAAGAACCTGTTGTGACTCCTTTCTGTCTCTCCTGCAGTTGAATCATCCAAATGTGATTCTCAATCAATCCACGCATCCTGTCATGATGAGATAAAGCCGCGACAATATCCTTGTCCCTTGTCTTCAGCTGGCTTGCCAAACCAAGTGAAGAGCTACTAACCTCTATCTCATGTGAAGAAGCATCCAACTGTGCTTGATACTCATGTTCTGCAAAGTCCTGAATGCTCACTATCTGATCAACTGTACTATCCTCAAACATGACAGTATCCTCAACTGCTGTAACTTCATCCAGCCCAATTGTACTGGAATCACTATTTGTGTCAATCACACAATTTGGTGTACTTGTGATATCACCTTCTAATACTACTGGCTCAGCCTGCACAACATCTGTAACCCCTTCTACCTGTGAAGATGATGCAGATAAACCATTTCCTGAAGATGTGCTAATGTCTCCTTGTATCGAATCAGTATGTCTGTTAAACTCCTCATACAAGTTTCTGCCTGTCATAGGGAAGGTACGATCCTTAGGCCTATCAAAATGTTCAGTCAGTCTCTCCTCAGACTCCACATATGAGGTAATGTGTGCATGACCCATAGTAACCATACCATGATGCCACCACTTGTGTGCTAACCCATCCAGATGAATTGCTGCATACTTAATAGCTTCTTCCTCAGGCATAGGGTGCAATTGAAAGTATGTGTCAAGCTTTTGAACCCAAGCTCTTGCTGTAGACTTCCCCGAGCCATCATAATATGGTAACTGAAGTTTCCCTACTTTCTTCCGTAGCTCATAGCTCTGGTTCCTGTCATGTCCACGTGGCATATGCTTCATCCGCACATCCATATACTCCCTAAAGGTAATTGCAGCAGTAAAATCTGGACCTCCGGCTTCCCAGTCTCTCCTCAACTGGTCCTGTATATCAGTGATCTGAGGCTCAGGTACAGGCTGCTCTGGAGCTCTAGGAGGAAATGTGGGAATCATGGGCCTCGAACTCACTGTCCTAGCTTGCTGGGATGCATGACCAAAATTGTTCCCAATTTGTTCACCTCCATTATGTGTCCCATCCTGATTATTCCCATTCTGATTGTTACCATTTTGATTATTACCATTCTGATTATTTCCTCCACCTATGTTAGCGGTCAACCCCATTTGACGAGCCATCATCTGCATCATAAGCTCCAATCTCTGACTCTGTTCCTGTGTCCTCTGCTCTGCTGATCGCTGTCCCTGTGCTAAGGTGTTCAATAACTGTAAGAATCTTTCCTTTCCCTGATCTGGACCGGCCTTCATTTTGTCAAACATTTTTCTCTCTATCTGGCTGTTCCAAAATCCCTATAAGACCTCCACAGGATGGCAGGACTTATAGCTCTGATACCACTGTAATGACCCTTACTATTAAGGCCACTAAAACCCTCAAATTGAACTGAGACAATTTGTCAAACACTTGGCATGTAACTGAATAGAGCTGCGAATAGGGCTAATTGTTGTGCAATGAAACCACAAAGTACAATGCCAGTATCGAAATGTAATGTAATGAACAATAACAGTACCATTAACAATATTCAGAATATGGAAACTCTCAGATTTGATACTTTCAGAATATAAGGACTGTGGTGTCTAATACATATGCATATGAATATAGATTGATGACAACATATAAACCTTCATATTCAATCCTATCAATGCATGCAAATCTGATTACAACTGATTATAATGGACTGAGCTGTGCATCTACATTAATGACTGATTTTACAATATCAGATTTAGGGGACTGTCACAACTATGCACTTCTAATACATCAAACCCTTGACAATGCAATGCTATGACATGACAATAACCCAGTTCAGATTATATGATAGATGACTGGTTTACAACAGCAACTAATAACTGGAGATAACCAACAATGCAATGACAGTGCTGACTGTTCAACTATTTGTATGCAACACCTTTGACAATCAAAAAACTCAATATGTGCACCTAGTATTGCTGCTGGAGATGTCTGATGTAAACCGCTGCCAAAGACACTAAATCCTCCACAAACTGCCCCCAAACGAACCCCGAAATTGCTGCTGCTGATTCTACTGGCAAGGCCGTACCCAAGCCAGCATGTACGGCCCCTATATAAAAATAATGCTGGGGTTTTGGGACCCCCAAATGCAAGGAATATGGGCGCCTAGGGTTAGGTAGTAACCCTACCAAACCATAAAAAAATAACTCCAAGGGGTTGAGAAGATATGAGCAATTATGTGGTTCCAAACCCTGATTTGACAATTCTGAAAATGCACAAATTTTGTCTTCAAACCCCTGCCAAACGCTTCACCAATGCTAGGGTAAATCTGAAACCCTTATTCCAACCAAAATAAACCCTTCAAACAATTTCTCAATGAAGTTCCAATGAGATGGCTGAATACCAACTCCAATTATGCAACCCTTCAGTAGATATTTCACTACCTGAGTTATGCCAATCTAGGGGAGTGATTCGTTCCCAAAGATCGAATAGTATTTGCAGACCCAAGAGACTACAAATTGCTCCACAATGGAAGAAGTAGAAGAAATCTCAAATCCAAGCATGTCCAAATGAGAGGCCCAACCCTCTATTTATTCACTTTTTCTAAGAAGTTGCTAGAACTTCTAGAAACATCCTTTATAAAACCTCATTATGATGCACTTTTTATAATAAAGTAATTTTATAAAATAAAAAGTGCAACTCAACTTAAAATTATAACATGTAGGTCCCGATAACACATAATAATGAAATATAACCTCTTAACACTTCTTCAAGAGCAAAATATGACCATATGATCCGCAGAATTGACTCTCTCTCCACACCATTTGCCTACGAGAGTCGAGGATAGGCAAATCCGACACTCTACACAAGGTCAGCCAAAAATGGGGACATTACATCCCACAAGATGGCATGACCTATGCCTCTGATACCACTAAAATGTTCTTTGTTGGATTTGATAAGAATTATTGGTTTTGAACTAAGAGCAATTTTGTCAAACAGTTGTCATGTAAACAAGTCCTTAAGAAAACTTACTACTGTCGTGCCGCTATGCTGATTGCTCACATAAATGATATGAAATGACTCTTACAAACTTATGAATAGATGTCTTCAATAAGTGCTAGATGGTGCTTCAAAATCACCATATTGTAATCATGAGTTATAATCGGACTAATTAACCAACAACAGATTTGCAATATGCAAATGACAAGTTTCTGAGTTCAGATATATTAAAGAACATACAGAGATCTAGTTGCAAGCTGTGTAGAGAACATATAGACCCGTTTGTAGTGTGAATATTAATATGGGAGTATGAACCTGCTTTGAATGTTCTCCCAGTGCACACATTCAGCTGTTGTAACTTTAGGTGCTGTCTATCATCTGTATTCTGCCAATCGATTGTACTTACTCACCTCTATCCTCACTCTAGCATCCATTGCGGTTTATTTATGTTTGGTATGTGACCCGGCAGAATGATAATGGCGTCTCTAGTATTCTGTGAATATATCCGACTCACTGCTACTACGTATGCCGTCACCCTATAGATAACCCAACTCTGCAAGTTATCATTGCTGTGACCCTTGACCTATTACTCCTGGTGAGATGGTCACGTGAATAGGTTCTGTGACGAGAGTTGAGGGCAGTCCAATTCCCTCCTAGCTACTATGCATTTAGTGCTACAACCTGATGCTAGATGATGCGGTTACAACTGATTGAAGAGGAAAATGCACTTATATATGAGGTTATGATCTTCTGCCATGGAATGATTGATGTCCCTCTTAGCCTTCCAAACTCCAACTATTCAGATAGCGTCCTGTATGTGGTGCCAACTCTACGAACTTTAATCACCTTCCTACCCTAGAGCTATAATCTCTTGATACGAATGAATCCTTCCAGCTTTTAATTCTAAAATACCATGTGAGTACCAGTTTTGTGTTCAGACTCACCTTCTTTAAGGGTTTTGTCCTTAGGAAAAATTCAATCACATCTAAGCTACCATTAGGCTTTTGTAGAAATATCATATATTCATTTTGTTAATCCCAAGGAAAAAAGCTTTCTTAAATACCTTTGAAGTGTGGAGAGATACAAACCTTTTAGCAATGTGAGTTAAAAGACTATTTCATCTTTTAGTCACTTGAGTCATTTTGTCCTAAAGTGACTTCAAATAATAAAGTACTTTATATTTCAATCCAATAAAATAAAGTGACTAAAACCTTAGGATTTCCCATTTAAATCTCCTCAACTGAAACGCAAGCTTCTGTGACTTGCTAGCATCCTAAATCATATG
Source organism: Cupressus sempervirens (assembly GCA_028749045.1). Taxonomy (NCBI): domain Eukaryota; kingdom Viridiplantae; phylum Streptophyta; class Pinopsida; order Cupressales; family Cupressaceae; genus Cupressus; species Cupressus sempervirens. The sequence goes on from CM053789.1 coordinate 885,340,838, forward strand.
CCATTAGCCTATCCAGATGGAATGATAGACCAACTAGGCGCCGATAAGGCTAGCGCGAAGGAGGAGACTTTACAATTACTGAGCACGTTTTTGGCATCTATATCTTTTAATCCTCATCAATATCCACTACCTGCAAGATTGAAAGAGTCAAGTTAGTTATTTGTGGATTTAGATTTGGAGAAGTGGTCTTCAAATCTATTAATCCTCCACATTTAACTCTTTGGGCTCCAAGTAAGTTGAAGTTTTCAATCTTTGGTATTTCATTGCATATTTTGGTTCATTTTGTATATTTGTCCAAAGATATGCTATGTATTTTGCAAATCTTCCTTAAATAAGATGAAACCTTACATTTTGCAAGTGTTTGGAATTTTCCCAAATTCCAAATTTGAGATTGCATAGGAAAGCAACTTGTTTTTTTGACATTGTTGAGTCAAAAAGGAAAAGTATGTTTTTTGCTTTGCGCATAGTTTTGCTGCTTGTTTATTTGTTGTTTTGATTCCTTTTTTCAGAAAGGTTAAGGATTCTTTCCCAAGAATGCAAGAGCATATCTCACCTTTTCACTTTCCACCTTTCGACGGAAATGTATCACACATGCTAAAGCACATTGCATGTCATCTGTAAATATGGTATCAGGATGTATGTCATCGGTATCGGCCGACAGGGTGTGTATTGGGATGTATGTCGTCGGTATCGGGAAGGTTGTATCGGGAAGGTTCTTATTATGTAGCTGACATTTTGTATGTAGCCGACGGACACCTTCGGGAAGGTTCCTCGAGATGTATATATACCCCCTTTAGGATCATTGTAATCATCAGATATCAGAAGCATAATGTAATATCTTTGGCGTATGCAAATAATATAAAAAGTTTTGCTGTTCTCATCTATTGTCTGTATGCATTGATTTCTTTACCTAGTACAGTAAATATTTGGTGCCGTTGCCCTATGAACTTGGAAGGAGGGAGAAATGAAGATTAATGCCAAATCAACTTAACAAAGATCGAAATAAGGTAAAGGGGAAAGATGGAATACGTACTACGCAAGAAAATTTAATTTTGGCACAACAAGCCGAACTCAGGAGGTTCTAGAAGATTGCTGACAGACACAAAAGTATGGAAGAATTGTTGGAGACTTGACAGCGGGTGGAGTTGGTGGAAGAAGCAAGGGAGGAGTTTTTGAATTTGTATTCGCCAAGGGAAGAGAATCTAGATGGAAGAGAACCAACTCGCATGGCTTGGAGTGCCGAGGGAGCAAGAGCATGGAGTGCACTCTTAGTCCACAATACACTTCCAGAACGGACATATTCGCTTAACGGAGACCCTTCACCAAAAAGCATAGTTGCTGGGATACAAATCGTTGGTGTCGAGATACCAAGCGTCAGTGTCGGGACCCTTCACCAAAAAGCACAGTTGCCGGGATACAAACCGTTGGTGTCGGGATACCAAGCGTCAGTTTCGGGATACCAAGCGTCGGTGTCGGGATGGCAGGACCAAAGGAGAAGTTGCCTAAATTTGATGGTGATGGAGCAGTTGATCCCATCCGACATTGTAAAACATGCGAAACGATTTGGAGGGCGAATGGCATAACAAATACGAACGAATGGGTCTGGCAGTTTTCGGCTACCCTATGAGGTGTTGCAATTGATTGGTTTGCCGATGCAGATACCCAGAACTTAACCACTTGGGACAACCTTAAGGAGGAGTTTACGGCCAAGTTTCAACTACTCCGCGACGACAATGAAATCGTAGCAGAGATATACAATACAAAACAGGGGAAGCATTAAATAGTCTGAGTCTACTCCAAGAAGTTGAAGGATTTGATCAATAAAATGGAGAATAAGCCGGCTGATGGGTTGCAGAAAAGATGGTTCATTGAAAGCCTACACCCGAAGCTGCAAAAGAAGATGAAGATCATGCCGCCATTGTCATACACTGAAGCGTACACTCGGGCAATGAACCTGGAAAGTGAGCAGAAGACGAAGAAGAAAAGCAGTTCATTTGATTCAAATGATGCATCTTCACACGAGGAGAGCAATGATGACGAAAAGGACAAGAAGGAGGTTCGCGCCTTTCAAAAGGATATGATTCAGATGATGAAAGAATTCAAGAACATGCAAAAGGAGACCAAGGGAAACGAGCTATGGTGCATCAAGTTTAAGAAAGAAGGCCATACGAAGGGATCCTAGCTGAAAGACCAATTTTGCGAGATTTGCCAGATCATGGGACATTCGACAAAGGAATGCCCTTTCAACTTGAAAAGAAGAGCACCGCAACAAGTGTTCCTGACATAGGAGGCGTCCGCATTAGGAGGGAGCGGGAACACCAGTATGGAGGGTGCCACGTCGGGAGGATACAAAAATAATTGGTGAGGTCAAAACAACATCAAGGGCAACAACAATAATGGTAGCAGGAGTCGAATTCAGTACGATGCGAATGACTGACCCATAGTTCAATACAGGGCATGTAATTTGTGGGGCCACTTTGTCCGTGACTGTACAACGGCGAACACACTGAAATTGTTATGCAGATGGTGCGGACTTGGCGATCATGAAGATGCTAAGTGCTTGAAGTCGAGAGTAAATTTGATCATCGTCGAGACAAATGAAGAAGAGGTTTTGGCCATCACACAGAAGCAAGCGAAGGTGTACCCCGATCCGACGGAAGAAAGAAGAGACTGGAGGAAGCGCGGCTAGAGATCCAGAAAGCAACGCAGGCAGAAAAAGCACACTTGAAGGACACTACTGGTACCTCCGCACGAAATTGCGTAGAACAAAACATTGTATGACAAATATTAAAAACCGAGGTACCTATCAAAATAAATGATCTGCTGCTCACTATGGCTCAACTCCGTACGACACTCATAGACATTGCTCCAATTGCTAAGTTACTAGCAGAGCAAGGACGGGAGAAAGAAGGTGGCGCAAGTGCAGAAGATCCGATGTTGCTAGCCCTCTCATCTGGACGCCATCCGGCAGTTGTGGAAATGAGAATTCTTGGGACTGTGTTGACGGACATGATTGTGGATGGAGGGTCCGGTGTCAGTGTGTTACCAGAGGACACTTGGAAAAGGTTGGGACAGCCGACATTGTGGCCACCTACATTCCAACTGCTAACGGTCGATTAGCATGAGGTCAAACCGTTGGGAGTCCTCACGGCACAACAAGTGACAGTTGGAACACAACCGTTCTTGCTCGACTTCGTCGTCGTTCCGCTGAAGAGGAGAAGGTACGACACTATTTTGGGCCGTGGATGGCTAGTGCAAGCAAAGGTTAAGCACAACTAGAAAAAGAATACTCTATCACTGGAGCACGGAGGCAAAAGATTCATAATTGATTTGTATACGCAAATGGTAGGTGAGGAGGCAACATCGTTAGACTCAGAAGGTGAAAGCAAGAATGATGACGAGGGGAAGAAGATAATGGAACCTAATAAGGAGGGAGTATTGAGACTGGAGGGAGGGTCGGGTGAGGACGATCTAGAGTCGTTGAATGACCTTTTCCACTGGTAGATGGAGGATTATGAGCTCTTTCCGAGCTGTAATATGTTAAAGGTCGACGAAGGTAAGAAAGAAGGAAATGAATGTTTGCAGGAATATAGAGAGGCAGAAGAAGGAAAGGTAGTTACGACTGAAGCTGAAGAGAACACACAGTACAAACCTACAAAAAGGAAAGATTCCACCGTACGATTGCGCAGAAAGGAAATGTTACGTCGAACCACGGATATAACAGAAAGGTGCCGACAGCAAGGAAGACACATCATACGGTCTGCACAGGAAACAAAGAGTAAGGGTTTAATAAAAGTTGTAGCAGTAGGGGGTGGAGGTGTTATTGACGGCAAGAAGGGGCAGCTGACAGAGTCCATGGTACCGAGCTTCAGGAACAAACTGGGCGATATGAAAAACCGGATGGAGAGATCATGTACCTTAAATAAACTTGATGAGTGATGATTGTAAGCACAAGGGGCCATGGAGGTGACATAGAACAGGTGCAAAGCATGGCGTGATAGACACTTGAAATTGAACAAGTTCCAACCGGGATAGTTGGTGTTGAAGTATGACGGACGGAACGAGATCAAACTAGGCAAGTTTCAAGTGAAATGGGTCGGGCCGTACTAGATTCGAGAAGTGGGTGATAACAAAGTAATAAAACTATGGATGCGAAACAAAAAGGAAGTGGCCGACACAGTGAATAGGTTGAAGTTGAATGTCTACCATGAAAGGAATAATGCACCTCCTTGGACGAACAACTGAGAAAAGAACGATTGTATATATGTAAATATTGTACATATGTTAGATAAGTAAGGACAAAGTAACAAAGAGAGAGAGAGAGAGAGAGAGAGAGAGAGAGAGAGAGAGAGAGAGAGAGAGAGAGAGAGAGAGAGAGAGAGAGAGTACTGTACGACACCTCCATCGTATGACATGAAGGGTGTTCCAACAAGCATGATCCGTATGACCTTTTGCAGGTGAAGAGGCATAAGGAATAAGGAATATAGAGTTCTCCATTTGTCTAAGGCAGCGTACGACGCTCAGATAGTTCCTGGAGGCAGTGGTTCTGAAGGCATTTCTAAAGCCCATCGTACGACAGATAGAAGGCAGGTTAAATTCACTGTACGACTTGATACCGTACGGCATTTGTTGCATCACCAATACTTGTTTGGCGGCTAGGCAGACACCGTACGGATGCACGAGGAAGTACGAAGGTTGCTTGTGATCACTGTACGGTTGGAGCACTCTATCACCGTAAGTGACCGTACGGCGTTTTGGGCCTAAGTCATGAACACTATATGGCATGAAGATAAGACACTGTACGATAGGAAGATAAGACACCGTACGACATGCAAAGTATATGATCGTACGGCATGAAGGTGTCATCGTACAACATGCAAAGTATATCACCGAACGACATTAGAGGGTATCACTGTACGACATTTGGAGGTTTAACTTCATGTTGTTGGCGTACGGATTCGGGATATCTGAGGTGTTCGTACGAAGAGTTTATGGGAGGATATTTGGTGCTTTTGTACAACAATCTTGTCAAAGGACCACCGTACAACTTCTTCTAATAGCCTTATATTCGTATGAACATTTCAGTCAAGGATCAGTGAAAGTGTGGCTTCTCTTGGTGCCATACGTTTGAAGCAGTTAGAAGAGAAGGGCAGAATGAAGAGAGAAAGGAGGTTTTCTAAAAAAACAAAAAGATGACAGATTGAAACAGTTTGGAATACATCTTGATACTGTATTTACTAACGACATTGCGTTCATTTCTCAATATATGTAATTACATTCCAAGAGAAATTACATGTAATCTTGTTTTCCATCCTCAATTACATATAATTCCATCCTTCATATGCATTTACAAATAAATCAATTTCCCTAACCCACTTACATGAATCTCATCTTTCGAGCTTAATTACATGATTACATGTCAATCACTTCACATGTAATTACATTTGGAGAATCCGACTTTGGTAGAAGGTCACTTTTTAAAACCAAAGTCGCCATTTGCACACATCCATATGCATCTCAACTTGAATTCTTGGTCATCCCAACAAAAACCCATGATTGCCCACATGCAACCCATTCTTCCAAGTCCAACTTTGGCCCTTTCCATCCCAATACATATGCTTTCCGATTCATTTCTAGCCATCATGTGTTCCATAAGTGTCTAATCCATACTTCAAACACTCATCCCTCATGTATTCGTCATTGTAGCTCAAATCCAAAGGTTTTCGTGGATCAAAGCTCATTGGAAGATGTTTTCATCTTCATGTTGCAACACACTCTTCAAGATATATTGGAACTTCTTCAAAGAACAAATACATTCTATCGAGAAGATATGCTTTGATCCTCAAGAAGCAGTAATTCATTTGGTCTCCATTTTCCCAATAGCTGTTCGAGAACTTGAGTTTGTGTGGGGAATATGCCAAGCACGTTGCTTCAAAAAAAGAGAGTTAAAGGTGCTGATGGAAAGTTGTTCTAAGTTTACATTTGTACACCATCGAGAAGGTTTTCAAAGTGTCAGAGATTCCAAAATGTGTCAATCTACAAAGGAGAATTCATGACAACTTGAATGAGAAAAGCTTGATCACATCAAGCTTTCAAATGACAAGTAGAAACTCATCAAAGAGGATGCAGTGGTGCAGAATACAGGAACCCCCAATCCTGCAAGCATTGCCAAGTACAAGGCCCTTAGAACAATCCCTAGGATTGTTTCAATTCTCTTCCATCGTCTTCCTTTTTAAGTTTTCATGTTTATAGTTGGAGAGAATGAATTGCATGAAAATATGTTATTACGTATAATTCGATTGCATATCCTTATGACATGTAATCCAATAATTTCTCTCACCTAGTTTGACCGGGTCAAAGTTGTTTGAGTTGCTCTGACTTTCTCCTCCACTTATTTCTCAACTCCTTTGCCTATATAAACAATTGCCCTCTCATTGTATAAATAATCTTTTATTGTATGAAAGAGAGCTTTGGAAAAATTGTGTAAGCATAATATTGATTGTGTAGTACTATTTTGAAAGAAAAGAGAATACAAAGAAACAATTGGAGCTGAACTTTGATTGAGTGCAATTGTGACTTGTGCAAGTTGGAAGCTCTGACTGTGATTTGCATTTGTTATCTTTAATTCATGTGTTTTTGTGTTCTTGATAATTGAGTATAAAGAGTTAGGAAGCAATTGGAGCTAAAGCTTTGACTGCGAGCGGTTGTGGTGATACATAGACTAGGAGCATTGATTGCAGCTGGTATGTCCTCCTTAATTCACAAAAATAGTTAGAATTCTTTACTTTTGGAAGTCTTTGTGCCCCAATAGTGAAGGTTATTTTTATACCATAGATTAAGATCAAACTTAGAGCCAAACAGGGACGCTCTCAACTAGCCCTTGACTTAGTGTTGGTTTTTCAGTATCGCCATTTACAACCTTTGATAGAAGTGTAGTTTGAGGTTTCATCTTGTCCATTACTCACTCTGCGGGTAAGTGGACTCTTTTCAAAAAGTTAAGAGGAAAGAATATTGGTAATACTCTTTCAAATCTCTCAACTTCTTGGTTACCTTGAGTTGATTTGAGAAATGGTGAGGAGGGGAAGCCTTTCCTTTAATGTAGGAGAGATTTATTCTCATATGCTATGGCTGGTCTACCTATTTTGTGATTGGATATGACCAAATTGTTGGTTGCAAACAATCCACCCAACACATCCAATCCTATATCTCTTGCTACGTCTACATTCTCTTATCTATTAGGCTATTATTGTAATATAGATATAACAGTACCTTGGCGTTTAGGAACTTGTATGTCTTTCATCTTTAGTCAATTTTAGGAAGTTTTCTTTCTATTCATTAAGTTGTTAGGTAAGTTTAGATCTGGTGTTTGCTCATTTAAAGAGTTTTCCTCTCCTTCGTTAAATATTGAAGTTTAATCAATTATCATTTCATGGCATTAGAGTAGAGGTGGGTTTTTGGCAAGTTTTTCCAATAAAATTCATGGTTTAATTACCTAGATTTTTTTTGCCTTTTTTATAAAATAAAAATTGTGGGGCTTTTTGGATAGATATTTATATAGAATAAAATTTATGGTTTTCCTGAAATTTTAGGAGGAAAATCTCAGAAGATTTTTGAGGGCCTTTTGTTTGATTTTTTGCTTCAATAAAATTGATTTCTTCAGTAGATGTGTTTATTTATCAGTTTTTCGCTCCACCAAAATTGCGATTTTATGTTTTTAGTGATTTTTAAAGAACATAAATCATGGCTTTTGCAGTTTTTTTTTGATTCGCAAGTTTTTTGCAGTTTTTTCACAAAAAACATGGGTCCAGTTTTTGGTGCGATGAAACGTTTTCTTGTTCATGCACTGGGTTGTTGGAATGCCTCAGTACCACACGACAATGGTTTACATGACTAGTGGAGGGTTTTACATGAGTTTTTTCCCAAAATGAAAATAATGATTTGTTTGATTTAAAAGGGTGTTTTGTTGTTTTCTTAGAAAAACTTAATTTCTTTGTCATGGGTTTGTTGGTTTTTTAATTATTTTTTGGTGGGTTCTATGGTTTGTCCCTAAATGAAGGTTTTTGTCACAGCTTTTAAAAAAACATGTCTTACCCTCTTTACAAAATGTTTGAATGATTTTTTATAGAATTGTGTTTCTTGTAGATTGTTTTGGGTCTCACTTAAGGCTTCTTGAGCAAATGATGTTCATACAAATGTACCAGAGTTTTTCACAAAATTTTGCATGATCTCAGCATTGCATTGAGGGTTTGATAATTTTTTCCAAAAAAATCATGGTGTCACTTAATAGTAGTTTCTTTCAATGATTTTTGGAAAAAATGTGGTTTCAAATATCGAAGTTGCTTGGAAAGGTGATCAATCTTGATCCTTGGAAAATGGGGGGGATGGCTGTGTTACTCAACATCATGTTGGAAGGCACTCAACTTGTTCTTGGCTATGTACAAAATTTCTGCAAAATGCGGTTTGCTGATTAGAACTCAAACCAGGGAGTCTTAGCAGTAGGCTTATGTCGGAGATCATTCTAAAGAGGACTTAACCTTATATGCATTTGTGGTTAAATGACCTGCAGATTATGTCAAGTTTTCCGTAGGTTAATTAGAAGGATGAAAATATAGATATAATTGTTGTCTTTGTTGGTGTTTTGAAACTTCCTTTAATATTTTTCGTCATTAGTTAGTTTGAGGAAGTTTTCTTTCTATTATTTAAATTGTTCAGTTAGTAATTTATCATCATTTACTAGTAACTAAGTGTTTTGAACACTTAAAGCATGTGATGTCTTCCTAACTTTTTAAACTGTTCTAGACTTCTCCAAGCACTTCAACTTGGAGTGTGATGCATCAAGAGATGGAGTTGGTGTATTTTGATGTAGGAGAAACATCATCTAGCTTGTGAGACTCAGAAAATCAGAGAGGCAGAGAAGGGCAACTCCATTCCTAAAGTAGAGATGTTGGCCATTATGCATGCATTAGCCAAATTCAGGTCATATTTAGTGGGGGGCAAATTTTTCATTAAAAAGGATCATAACAACATAAAAAATTTCATGAACTAGAAGGGCCTCAATGATAGGCAACAAAAGTGGCTTGGCAAGCTACAGGCAGATGATCTTGACATCAAGTATGTGTTGGGGAAGAAAAATGTAGTTGTTGACACACTTTCTAGGAGGCCACATTTATGTTTTTTGGTTGAGATATTTTCTGATCAGATGAAGTTGATTTTAGTAGAATATGCTAAGAATCCATGGGCAACAAGAATCATAGAGGGCATAATACACGATGACAGGTCCATTGGATTTAATGACTTGATTATCTATAAGGACAATTTGTTTAGAGCCTTCTTCTTAGCTTAAGATAAAGATATTGAGGACTTTCCATTATGCAGCCATGGCTGCACAATGGCAGACGATTTTGACTCATGGGTTTTCATAGGAGATTTGAGAAAAGATCTACATACTTAATTATACAATTGCTGAATTTGACCAAGAAAGGTGCTTTTTCTGGAGCGAGACTCAAAAAGATTTTGACAGGACTCAAAGGAATAATGACTTCTTTTTTGATGCTAGCTATTCCTGATTTCTCTCTTCCAATTAGATAGTGATGCTTTGAGGTAAGGTATTGGCACTGTCATCATGCAATATAAGCATCCAATAACTTTTGAGAGTCAAAAGCTTAAGGGGTCAAAAAATAATTATTCTCTTTATGAGAAAGAAATGCTAGCTGTTTTATGCATACTCTAACCGAGATTTCTCAATAACTAGTTTGTAGAAGATCAATTGTCAGGATTGGCCATAATGGTCTAATTGGTTTATATATCAAACATATATAATTAGTAGACAATAAAAGTGGTTTAGCAAGATACAATATAAGTGAGTTCTATATGGGATTCAATTCTCGTATGCATTTGATTATGTCCTGTTCCACCACTCATTGCATGGTGTTACAAAAGGTCCTAAATGTTAAGGGGTCACAAGGGGACTGTATAGCTCCCCTACAATAGCCAAAGGCTGTAATTGGTTGAGATAGAGAAAGCATCATCTGTAGGACATTTGTTTTGGTGCATTTGTATTGTATGGCATGCTTGCTTTCTATTCTGCATGCTGTGGAAGGGTGAATGAAGTTTTCTTAGAGCAGACATCGCATTTTGTGTCAAAATTATGTTTAACCCATGTCTGACTGGCAATCTTAGCCTCTGAAGATTAATTGGCCTGCAGCTAAACAGATTATTCATCATATATAGGCAACAAAGACATGGCCTTGGTTATTGTTGGAATATGAAATTTTGATGTGTTGGATTCTTTAACGTATATGATGTTGTCTGTGATGATGATAGAATATGTATCCTAGGGTACACAAGGCACATGGGCTAAGCTGCTATTGCATATTGTAGTAAGAAACTGGGAACAGTGGTTAATTTATCTCTAAAAGGTTTGAGTACATGGCTGCTTGGGTTGCTTCTTGTAAGATTGGATTTGGTGGCATATTTTGGATGATCTTTGGTGTTCACAAATTGCCTCCACTCTTTTGCATTGATAGTCAAAGTGCTATCAAGATTAGTGAGAATCCTTTGGAAGTGAAGTATTAGACGTTTGACATCTTCATCGAGCCTCTTGGTTGGCTTAAGTTTGAAATTTTTGCAGGCAGCTTGGTGTTTCTTCAAAGAACTCTCTAGCCATAGGGGGTTTGTTGGCTTTTTCTCTGAAGACGTTGGTCTTAGCCTCTTAAGAATTATATGTGTGTTGTACTAGGCTTATGCATCTATTTTTATAGCAATGTCCCGTTCAATTTCAAACCAGAATATAAAATTGCAACAAATGGAATTAAAAAACACAAAATAACAATTAACACTCAATACTTATACTGGGATAAACCCTCCTCTTGAGGGAAACAACGCAGCCCACAAAAATGATGATTCCTTTATTTTGATATCAAAACCAGTACACCAGTTCTTGCTTATGATTGAAGTCTTCAACACTTTCAATCAATAAGCCGAAATCACCGAAATCGCGATAAGATTCATGGCTCCCAATTTTTTTGGAATCGGAAATCGCTGGTGGCGATTTTTTCTTGTGAATCGCCTGAATCGCCAAAATCGGCGATTCATGGCAAAAATCGCCAAAATCGCCATCGTGAATCTCCAGAAATCGGTCGCGGCAGCAAGGATAGAAAGTTCAATTTTTTAAAAAAACCACATGTTTTATTTGCTTTCTAAGTTGACTTTCCTCTTTGTTATAACCCTAAAGAGCCTTCTATTTGCTTAGTATGAGTAGAAGAGAGGAAGAGTGAGAGAGAAGAAGAGAAAAGAGAATCCATAGGTTTCCAACCGGCAAGAAGGAAGAGCACCAAAGAGATCAGAAGTCCATTTGGGGAGGCCATAAATTGCATTGGGAGCATTAAGGAGTCAATATCAACACTCCTCAACTCATTTGCAAGAGGTAAGTGTTGGTTTTTTTTTTGCATGTTAGTGTAGTATGCATTTTTTGTTAAATTTTTTTAGTGTTCATTTGCAAATCTTGAATGTTTTTTATTTTTAGTTTTACTAAATTGCAAACTAGGGTTTGTTGTTTTGTAGTTTTTGTTTATTAGTTGCAAACTTTGATTTTTTACATGAATTTTTTTATTGCAGCAGCCCTTTGCTTTCATTTTCCAATTTCCACAATGGGTAAAAAAGATGAATGCTGGAAATATAATGAAGAGTTTCCTGGGAGAACCAAATATCAAACAAAATGTATATTTTGCAAAGAAAAAATAAATTCGGGAGGTATCTATAGATTGAAATACCACATTGCTGGCATACCTGGCCATGATGTCACAGTTTGCACTCAACAAACCGCTGAGGCAAAATGCTCTTGTTTAGTGGCATTAGAAAAAATTGAACAAGACAAGTTGACTAAGAAAATGCAACTTGAAGGGTTAAGAGGTATTGGCTCCCGTGCTCCCACATCCGCAACCGCATCTACATCTGCAAGTGCATCTGCATCAGCTTCCGCATCCGTAGGTTGTGTTGGGGAGGGTTCTTCTAGGCCTCCTTTTCATCCTAGTGCTAGTGCTCATGTGAGTGTTAGTGGTAGTCGGTCTCATATTGAGACAGAGTCCAACACCAACCTATTGCGGCCTAGAGTGCGGAAAAGCAGAATGGATAGTTACTTTGTGCCCCGCACTACTCCTGGCTCCCAACCCACGCTTGAGGGCATGGGTTTGAACAAGGAGATTCATGATGCTGCCAGAAAAGAGATTTGCAAATTCTGGTACTTTTGCAACATTCCATTTATTGCAGCCAGGTAATGGATTCTTTTTTCTTTGTTATCTTCAAAGTTAAAGTTAAAAGTAAAAGTAAAACTTTAATTATATCTACTTGTTTTATGATTTTAGTTTTTGACATCTAAATTTCTAATCAATATCATTATCTATTTGTGACAGGACTCCTTATTGGCAGAACATGATAGATGCAGTTGCCATTTGTGGTCCGGGGTTTAAAGCCCCAATTGAGGCTGAGTTGAGTGGATACCTCCTGGAGGAAATGGTTGAGGATATGAGGCATGAGCTTGAGGACAACCGAAAGGAGTGGATCGAAAAGGGTTGCACCATCATGACTGATGGTTGGACAGATAGGAGGGGAAGAACACTCCTCAATTTTCTTGTATCCTGTGGAGGTGATTGATCATTCTACTTTCCTACATACATAATTTTGAATCGTGATTGACTATTTCAAATTTTGATTTGTTGATTGCTAATAGTAATTATAATTCGTTGTTTTGTTACTTGTAGGATATACCATGTTCCTCAAATCCATTGATGCTTCTGCTCATGTAAAAAACGCCACATACTTATGTGAGGTTATTGAGGAAGTTATAGCAGAGGTGGGGGAACATGTGGTGCAAGTGGTGACGGATAATGCAGCAAGTTATGTTGCTGCAGGTAAACTTTTAACTTTTTAAGTTTTGAAAATAAATTTATTTGAATTTTGAACTTTTTCTAATTCTAACTTAGAATTTCTAAGTTTCCTAAGTTCTAACATGTTTGAAATTTGAATTTCTAATTATCTTAAAATTGTTGTAGGCAAACTTTTGATGGAGAGGCACCCCACCATATTTTGGTCCCCTTGTGCAACACACTGCCTTGACCTCATGTTGGAGGAAATTGGCAAACTTGAGTGGGTCAAGTCATGTGTGGAAAGGGCAAAAAACATATGTAAGTTTATTTATAATCATTCATTTGTCCTTAGCACAATGAGGAAGTACACAAGAGACAAAGAGTTAGCTCGTCCAGGGATCACGAGGTTTGCCTCGAATTTCATCACCTTGCAGTCCTTGTTGACATCAAGGGATGATTTGAGGAGCATGTTTGTTGGGCGGGAGTGGATTTCATCTTCCTATGCTACGACCACTGCAGGGATAGATGTGGTGGATTGCATATTTGATGATGATGGTTTTTGGAAACCTGCTAGAGAAATACTTAAGGTAATTTTATTGCAATTTAACATTTAATATTTTACAGTTTACTATGCTAATTGTTTAATGATTTAGTTTTACCTTATATTATTGAATTATTCTATGTTTAAGTTTTGACTCAAATTTTTGTTTTACTTTATATGTAGGCCACTGAGCCTCTTGTATCTCTCCTACGAACTGCTGATGGGGAGAAGCCCTCTATGGGCTACATATATGAGGGCATGGATAGGGCCAAGGAGGCCATTAGAGCTCAGTATGCAGGAGTGCAGGAGAAGTATGCCCCTATTTGGGACATCATTGATAGGAGATGGCAGAATCAGCTCCACAGACCCATCCATGCAGCAGCTTACTTTTTGAATTCGGCATTTCGTTTCCGTCCTGACTTCAAGGCGGATGAGGAGGTTCTCACCGGATTATATACAGTGATCCAGAGGTTGAGTACTGATGAGGATAGCAGTGCTGCAATTATTGAGCTTGATAAGTTCAATAATAAAGAAGGGCCACTTTTCTCTAGCAGGGTAGCCATAGATGCTCGGGAAACAATACAGCCAGGTAAAAATTAAATAATATATTCAATGTTCATGAATCCAGATTCTAAACTTAAAGTTGATTATGTAATTTTAGAGTTAACTTGTAATTTGTAATTTGTAAATGAGACTAATTATTTTTATTTTCCCTTATTTCAGATAGATGGTGGCAAATGTTTGGGGCCACAACCCCAAAACTTCAAAAAATTGCCATTCGTATTCTGAGTCAGCCAAGCAGCGCTTCTGGATGTGAGCGCAGTTGGTCCATGTTCGAGCACATCCACTCGAAGAGGAGAAACAGGTTGACAGTGCAGAGGTTGAATGATCTTCGTTCATTACAACCTCCGTCTTAGGATCAGACAGATTTTGGGCACTGACTCCTCTCCGATCATTCTGGAGGAGATTGATCCAGAATCAGAGTGGCTCACAGAGGTTGTAGATCCAGTCTTCACTGAGGAAGACCGTGCGTGGATTGACCAGGTGGATATAGCACGTTCTTCAGGCATTGGTAGACGCACACGTGCACGCACAGACACAGGCCCTAGCGACATTCGTGAGCCCATCTTATATGCGGGAGATATGGCTCGACAGTCCTCTAGGACCTACATTAGACGCCTTGCTACTAGGCAGACTGGATACTCAGAGGCTGAGGCTGAGGCTGTAGCCGAGCTTGAGGATGATGATGACTATGAGCCTGAGGCTTGAGCTGGAGCCTTGTTTTTATATTTTGTTTACAGATATTGATACTGAATCATTGATAGACATATGTTTCAAAGTTTCAAACTTTCATGGATCTTTATCTTAGATTCTTACATAAATTTATGATTTGATGTCTTATGGATCATCTTACATACATTCTATGATTTAAATCATTATGATCATTTGATTTCTATTTACTTCAGCTAGCCTACAATTTACATTTTAGAATCTTAGATAACATAGTTACGTATGTGATGGATTTTATGGTTCATGTTTATGTATGTTAAGTTTTAACTTCTATTTGATGATGTTATAGTGTGCTTAAGTTATATTCAATAAAGGGTGCATGAAATAAGTTTTAAATTGTTAAAATCTTTAAATTTAAAGGGTTTTTTCAAATTTGCCGATTCATCGCCGATTCATTGCCGATTCATTGCCGATTCACGATTCGATTCGGCCTTGCCGATTCCGATCCGATTCCGATTCACGTTTCTTTGATCCATAATAATAGAAAAGAGAGTGTTCTTCAAGAAGAAAGCTATGCTTTTGTCAGAAGTCTCATGAAGATTTTTGAGATGTGCCCATATCGCGGCAACTGTCTTGTTGGATGGATTTTGAGAGAGTTGATTATCAGCTATGGATAATTTTAGAAGCATCACGCCTCCTGATTATTCATATCCCATGTATCTTGATTAGTACTAGGGGCGGTCAGACGCTTTATAACACCTAGAACAATTTGATTGGTATTCCGATATTCAAAAATTGCTATTACATAACTTGTCTTTTGGATTTGATTGTGTGTGCTTTTTTACCATCAACATTTCGGATCATACTACATTATCCATCATCAGGATGAGAAAGTGCAGGAGTAGAGATGATGGATCATGTAGTATGATCCGAAACGTTGATGGTAAAAAAGCGCACACAATCAAATCCAGAAGACAAGTTATGTACAAATGGATTGTGGAATTCTGATAATGTTAAATTGCTATTATCCGTTGCTTCTAAGTGCCATAATTACGACTATTGAATTTTGAATTGCTCTTAAGTAGAATATTAGTCCATGATGCTATAGTACGTTTTTCAATGAAAACACATGAAAATTTGTGAATGCACATTCTTCGAGGCAAAAAGCGGAAGACCCAAAAAATTTGAAGGGGTACCTAGAAGAGAGCTCGATAAACCTAGAAAGAATATGTTGCCAATTTTTGGATTTGCTAGCATGAAAATTGAGGCACTCAAAAAAATTGGACGGCAATCCAGTTGAGCTCTCAATAAACCCACCAAAAATTTGTAATCAGTATTTTTTTCCAAGCCCAAATATTAGGGTTTCAAAGAAAACCCTAGTTGGCAGCAATAGAGGCAAAAAGTTACAGGAAAATGGCTGATTTGTTTCCTAGGGCACGACTACAGGCAAAGATGACAGATTTTATGTCACAAATGACAGATCTTCCAGCTTATAGAAGCACAAAAGTGGCAAAAACATCTGCAAAAAAAGTCATAAAAAAAAAAAAATACACCCTTGTTTAGGTTCCGAATGTGAGCTGATTTGTTGAGTTGAAGTCAAGTTTGTAGACGTCAGTAGAGGCTGCAGATTGATTTTTCAGACAAGAGAAGCCGATTTTTCTAGACAAAGAAATTGCTATTTTGCAATTCACGATTTTCAAAAAAATGCCCAAGAAAAAAATGTGATTTTTTCCAGGCAATTGCAGATATTTGTCTCTGAAACCCTTGCCAAAAGTAGGTATTAGGTGTTTACCATACGGGTAAATTAAAACAATGCATACAGACAATGGAACACGAACAGTAGAACTCTTTAGATTATTCGCATATGCCAGAACATTACATTATGCTTCATAAGATCTATGATCAATGATAGAAGATTTACAATGATCTTAGATGGGATATAAATACTATCCGCCGAACCTTCCCGAAGGAGTCTGTCGGCCACAAATATTATGTCCGCTAGAAACTATTTACTCGTCGGCTACAAAAACACCGACGACAATCACTCTGTTGGCTACAAAAACACCGCCGACAATCATCCCGTCGGCTACAAAAACACCGATGACAATCCAATCAGCTGACACCATCCCCCCCAAAAAGAAAAGTCGTCTCCGGACGACAATTACAAAATATCTGAAACAAATTAACAAACAAAATACATTAACAGAGTGACTACAACAAGAGAAATCTGTTTTTGTCACATCACTTCCACATTCATCCCGTTACATCTGTAGCCTCTGCTAACACAATACTGTCTCTTCAATGAAGCTGACCTTGATAGCCACCTGTGCTGCTTTCTTTGTTTTCAATTCCTCGGTACCCTGAGCCAAGTGTCGCTGCACTGCCTCCAACTGGATGATTAGCTCCTCTCGAGCTCTCTACGCATCCACCAAGACAGCCTCCCGGCCAACACCTACTCCCAGTGCCTCTGGTACACAGACCCTCCATGATTGCAGCAGCTTCAAGTCTTCTCAATTGGTCACACTTCACGACTGATATCCGCAACACCCTCGGCGGGGTCATGGGGCAGCACTTCGGAACCCACACAAAACTGCATGGAACACACTGTTTTTACCATTTTTTGCCGATTCTACACTCTTTCTGGCAACCACTGATGCTTCCCCTTCCCTTTGGCATCATCTGCTACTCATTCCGAACAACTTGAATCTGTCATCGTTTTTTTTTTTTTTTTTCTTTATTTAAACTATCAAACTAAATTCAATTCATGTTACAGGGCATCTGTACAACCCGAGATTTGAACCTAGGTGACAGGCGGGAATACTGACCACTATACTACAACGAAACATGAATAGTAGAACTCTTTAGATTATTCGCATATGCCAAAACATTACATTATGCTTCATAAGATCTATGATCAATGATAGAAGATTTACAATGATCTCAGACGGGATATAAATACTATCCGCCGAACCTTCTCAAAGGAGTCTGTTGGCCACAAATATTATGTCTGCTACAAACTATTTACCCGTCGGCTACAAAAACACCGACAACAATCACTTTGTCGGCTACAAAAACACCGCCGACAATCATCCTGTCGGCTACAGAAACACTGACGACAATCCAGTCGGCTGACATTAGGTAGTAGGTAAAACCAGGAAAAGATTAATTTCAAAAATTAAAAACCAAAAATTTCAATACGAAATTATTTTCGAAAAACATTCAACTATGCTTTGAGACCATATTACGAAGTAATTGGTAAAATACTTGTTTGTTATTAACATAGAGTGGGAGGTCTATATATACAAAAGAATAAAGTGACGTTTCCTTGGGAAATGTTCGTAAAGAATAGAAACATTCTATTCTATCTAAAATAAAGCTAAAGAAAGGTGATAGATAATTACAGGCTAACTAATATTATAAACATTCTAATATTTACAATAGATTACAAATAGATAACCATTAACAATAATAGAATCTATCTATTATCATAATAGTCACAAACTCGAAGATCTCTATTGCAACTACTAATTTCAACAATTGTTCTTAGAAGGAGAGAGATCTTTAATATGTCATCACATGACAAGTACATATAACTGCAAACAAAAAGAATGTTAAGAAAAATCTCATTACGTATTTTCACAATATAAAACAGTTATATCAGCATAACAACATTCACAATGGCTACTTTCAGAGGGTGAAACAAAAAAAACTAGAAAATTAAATCATGGAGTCACACATGACTTCCACCATAGTACTCCTAGTGGGTGGATCCATAATAGCTACTCCCACAGGATGGAAGAAGGCTTTTACCCCAATTTTTTCTTGCAAAGAAGAATGCATTAACAAGGGATTTCACTTCAAACTTGTCTCATAGAAAATAACTCATTAATAAGGGCTTGCACCTCGAACTTCTCTCACAGATGACTTATAAACAACTGATTGCACCTCTAGCTTCTCCCTCACAAAGAGAAGAACTCATTAACAAGTGATTGCACCTTGAACTTCTCCTTAGAGAGAGAACTCATTAACACTGTGTGTAAGAATTACTAAAATTGATACTCTCTCTTAGCAAGAGCATCATTCTCCACAATACCAAGCTTATCTCAAAAATAACAAAACTTCACTCTAGGAAGTGGCTTGGTGAGAACTGCTTTGGAAAACCAACTACCACCTTCTCCATGGCTGACAAGGTTCTGAAATTTAGGTGACCATATCTTTTATGCCATTGATCACTTGAACTTAGAGAATCATGAGCTAATGCTTGAATAGGATGAGCTGGAAGTTTGTAAAGACTGTCATGGCGTACACCAATCTCATAAGCTGTGTGAATGTTGGTGATCTTCTTCCATGCAAGAACTTTTCATTTAGTAGAAGCAGCATGATAACCCTTTTCTTGCAATGCTGAAATAGAAATCAGATTCCTCTCAATACTACAAACAAAACGAACATCACTTAGATGAAGAGGAATTCAAAAATCTAATTGAAAAGATGTAGAACACCCTTCACAGAGCAACATGCATAATCACCAATGATGACTTGAAGATGAGAATTTTTTTCTTTCAAATTAGAGAGGTACTCACAATGACTAGTAATGTGACAAGAGGCTCTATTATCAATAAGCCATGTACCACTATTAATAGGAACATTACTAGAAAGAGCAGAAATGAATAGGAATACTTTCGAATTCTCACTTGAGTCTCTAAGAGGAGAATAGTTTTCAACATTTGTAGAAGCTGCTTGGTGCTTAGGTCTAGTAGTACGATCTCTAGCAAAATGACCATATTTATCACATCTGAAACACTAAATCCTAGAAAGATCCCTCTTTTTCTTGGAATCAGCGGCTAAAGCAAATCAAAATTCTTATCTCTGAACCTTTTGAAGTTATTTCTTTCCGTTTCCTTTAGAAGTATGGGCAGCAAGTACATGATCATCTTCATGATGAGTTTGGTCTCTATTGCCTCTAGCCTCTAGTATTCATTCTTCCTGAATGCAATCAGCTCTCAACCGATCAAACTGAGCAAGTTCATCTCTTCCATTGATTCCTTGAATGAAGGATTCCCAAGAATGGGGAAGTCCATTCATGACTATAATGACCAAATCTTTTTCGGAAAAAGATTCTCCAATTGTGTTGAGCTGATCCTTTAACTCTGTAATCTTCATAAAGAAGTAAATGTTAGTTTTATCTTTGGGCCTAAGAACAATGCCCCACACATGATTTTTGATGATGGTTTCATACTCCTCTATCATGGCATCCTTCCGCACTTGCTGATTTAAAGCCCATTCAAAACAAGAAGGCTCGGATGCTATAATTTGACTAATCAAGGCTACATAACCTGTGAACTTATGAGGTCTTTTACTTTCTTCAAAAGTGCCACGTTGGCCTGCATACTTTTCAGCGTCTTGCATAGTATACGTGGCCCATAGGGGTCTCTTCTTATCAACTAAATTGTTACTTGGACCAACAGAAGTATCTATAGGATCAATTGAATCATCAAGATCAATAGACTCTTCTAATTCTGTATTCTCCCTCTAAATCTTAGAAGGGGAATCTGGAACAGCCATATCCATGTCTTGAGAAGGTTCAAAATCAGAAGAGATGTCCCTTTTGAAGATGTACTTCCTTAGTTTGATGTGCCTTTAGTTTCATCTTTTTCAAAAGGGACATCTCTTCTGATTGCAATCTACTTTCTTTCTTGAAAGTTCTTACTTAGTCCTTTTCTCTTTGGAACATGAATGTAGACAAGACATCCAAAGATTCTTCGATGACTACTATGATACCATCTAGTTTAGTACTTAAGAATGTTTCTTCTGGAGTCATATTGTCTAAGATTTGATGAGGAATTCAATTCTAAATATATACCATTTTCCTGCAAGCTTCTGCCAAAAAAATGTTTGAAGACTTTGATCATGGATCATAGCCTTCGCTGCCTCAACAATAGTCTTGTTCTTTCTTTCAGCTGCATCATTTTGATGAGGATTATAAGGGACACAAAGGTCCCTCTTAATCACAACCTCAACACAATTTTTTTGAAATATACCAAAAATATTTTCTCTCCAATTATCAGACATTAAAACCTTTATCCTCTTGTTAGACAAATTTTCAACAAGAGCCTTAAATTCTTCAAATCTAGAAAACACTTCATCAATTTCTTTAGATTTAAGAAAATAAATACATGGCTTATGAGAGAAGTCATCAATGAAAATAATAGAATACCAAAAGCTGCAAAGAGAAACAATAGACACGGAACCACACAAATCAGATTGAATTAGTTCTAGAATATCCTTTGCTCTACTTTCACTACAATGAAAAGTACTTTTAATTTTCTTACCTAGAGCACACCCTTTGTAGACACCCTCATGATCTTGGTTCATCTTTGGAAGACCAACTACCACCTTCTCCATGGATGACAAGGTTCTGAAGTTAAGGTGATTGAATCTTTTACACAATAGATCACTTGAGCTTAGAGAATCATGAGCTAATGCTTGAATAGGACGAGCTGAAAGTTCGTAAAGACTGTCATGACATACACCAATCTCATGAGTTGTCTGAATGCTGGTTTTCTTCCATGCAAGAACCTTTCTTTCAATAAAAGCAACATGATAACCCTGTCGTTAGTAAATATGGTATCATGATGAATACCGTTAGTATCAGGATGTATACCGTCAACATCAAGCTGTATACCGTTAGTATTAGGATGTATACCATCAGCATTAGGATGTATACCGTCAGTATCAGGATGTATACCATCATTATCAGGATGTATACTGTCAATATCAAGATGTATGTCATCGGTATCAGGATGTATGTCGTCAGTATTAGGATGTATGTTGTCAGTATCGACCAAAAGGGTGTGTATTAGGATGTATGTCGTCGGTATCAAGAAGGTTCTACGTCGGTATTGGGAAGGTTCTTATTATGTAACTGACATGTTGTATGTAGCCGACGGACACCTTCGGGAAGGTTCTTCGAGATGTATATATACCCCCTTCGGGATCATTATAATCATCATATATCATAAGCATAATGTAATATCTTTGGCATATGCGAATAATATAAGGAGTTCTGCTATTCTTATCTATTGCCTATATGCATTGATTTCTTTACCTAGTACAATAAACATTTGGCGTCGTTGCCCTATGAACCTGGAAGGAGGGAGGAATGAAGATTAATGCCAAATCAGCTTAACAAAGAACGAAATAAGGTAAAGGGGAAAGATGGAATACGTACTGCGCAAGAAAATTTAATTTTGGCGCAAGCCATACACAGAAGGAGGTTCCAGAAGATTGCTGACGGACACAGAAGCGCGGAGGAATTGTTGGAAGAAACTCGACAGCGGGTGGAGTTGGTGGAAGAAGCAAAGGAAGATTTTTTGAATTTGTATTCGCTGAGGGAAGAGAATCTAGACGAAAGAGAATCGAACTCTTCATCTGCGATACACTTTTAGAACGGATAGATTTGCTTAACAGAGATCCTTCTTCACCAAAAAGCACAGCTGCCGGGATACAAACCGTTAGTATAGGGATACCAAGTGTCAGTGATGGGATACCGAGCGTCAGTGTCGGGATACCAAGCATCGGTGTCGAGATACCAAGCGTCAGTATTTGGATGGCAGGACCAAAGGAGAAGTTGCCTAAATTTGATGGTGATGGAGCAATCGATCCTATTCGACATTGTAAAACTTGCGAAACAATTTGGAGGGCGAATGGCATAACAGATACAAACGAATGGGTCCGGTAGTTTTCGGCCACCCTATGGGGTGTTGCAATTGATTGATTCGCCGATACAGATCCCTAGAAATTAACCACTTGGGACAACCTTAAGAAGGAGTTTACTGCCGAATTTCAACTGTTGTGCAACGACAATGAAATTGTTGCAGAGATATACAATACAAAACAGGGGAAGAATGAAATAGTCCGAGTCCATGCCAAGAAGCTGAAGGACTTGATCAATAAAATGGAGAATAAGCCGACTGATGGGCTACAAAAAAGATGGTTCATTGAAGGGCTTCACTCGAAGCTGCGAAAGAAGATGAAGATTGTGCCGCCATCGTCATACATTGAAGCGTACAATTGGGCAATGAACTTGGAAAGTGACCAGAAGACGAAAAAGAAGAAGAGTACCTCATCGGATTCAGATGATGACACATCTTCAACAGAGGAAAGCAGTGATGATGAAAAAGGCAGCAAGAAGGTTTGTGCCCTCCAAAAGGACATGATTTGGATGATGAAAGAGTTTAAGAACATGCAGAGGGAGACCAAGAGAAACGAACTATGGTGCACCAAGTGCAAGAAAGAAGGCCATATGAAGGGATCCTGCCCGAAAGATCAATTTTGCGAGATTTGCCAGATCATGGGTCATTCGACAAAGGCATGCCCTTTCAACCTGAAAACAAGAGCATTGTAGCAAGTGTTCCTAACACAGGAGGCATCCGCGTCAGGAGGGATCGAGAACACCAGTACGGAAGGTGCCACATCGGGAGTATACAGAAATAATCAGTGCGGTCAAAACAACAATAATGGCGGGAGGAGTTGAATTTAGTACGATGCGAACGACCGGTCGATAGTTCAATGTCGTGCATGCAATTTGTGGGGCCACTTCGCCTGGGACTGTACAATGGAAAACACACTGAAATTGTTATGAAGATGGTGAGGACTTGGCGATCATGAAGATGCTAAGTGTCTGAAGTTGAGAGTAAATTTGATCATCATCGAGATGGACGAAGAGGAGGTTCTAGCCATCACACGGAAGCAAGCGAAAGTGTACCCAGACTCGACGGAAGAAAAGAAGAGACTGGAGGAAGTGCGGGCAGAGATCCAGAAAGCAACGCAGACAGAGAAGGCACACCAGAAGGACACTACTGGTACCTCCTCACAGAACTGCGCAGAACAGAACATCATACGACAAATATTACAAACCGAGGTACCCGTCAGGATAAATGATCTGTTGCTCACTATGCCTCAACTCCGTATGGTACTCTCAAACATTGATCCAACTGCTAAGTTACCAGTAGAACAAGGAAGGGAGAAAGGTGGCGCAAGTGTAGAAGATCCAATGCTGTTAGCCCTCTCATCCGGACGACATTTGGTAGTCGTCGAAATGGGAATTCTGGTGACTGTTCTGACAAACACGATTGTGGACGGAGGGTCCAGTGTCAATGTATTACCAGAGGACACCTAGAAAAGGTTGGGACAGCCGACATTGTGGCCACCTACATTCCAGTTGTTGACTGCCAACCAACATGGAATCAAACCATTGGGAGTCCTAACAGCACAACCAGTAATGATTGGAACACAACCATTCCTGCTTGACTTTACGATGCCATTTTGGGCTGGGGGTGGCTGATACAAGCCATAGTTAAGCACGATTGGAAGAAAAATACTCTATCACTTGAAAGCAAAGGGCGGAAATACGTCATTGATTTACACACCCATATGGTGGGGGAAGAAGCTCTGTCATCAGATTTTGAAGAAGATGAAGGGAGGCAGCGTATGGAACCAGAGCAGGAGAGAGTCCTGCGGTTGGAAGGAGGATCAACGGATGGCGATTTGGATTCTGTCAACGATCTTTACCACTGGCAGATAGAGGACTATGAACTCTTTCCAAGCTGTAATATGTTAAGGGTGGACAAAGGTGAGAAAAAAGAGGGAAATGAATGTTCGAAGGAATAGAGAGAAGCAGAAGAAGGAAGGGTGGTTATGACAAAAGATGAAGGGAAGAACATATAGTACAAACCCATAAAAAGGAAAGATTCTACCGTACGACTGTGTAGAAAGGAAATGTTACATCGAACCATAGATATAGCAGAAAGGTGTCGGTAGCAAGGACACATCATACGGTCTGCACAGGAAACAAAGAGGAAGGGTTTAATAAAAGTTGCAACAGTACGGAGTGGAGGTGTTATTGTTGGCAAGAAGGGGCAACTGACGGAGTCCATGGCACCGAGCTTCGGGAATAAATTGGGCGATATGGAAAATCGGACGGAGAGATCGTGTACCTTAAGTAAACTTGATGAGCAATGATTGCAAGCACAAGGGGCCACAGAGGTGACACAGAACAGGCACAAAGCATGGCATGATAGACACCTGAAATTGAACAAGTTCCATCTGGGACAGTTGGTGTTGAAGTATGAAAGACAGAACAAGATCAAACTAGGCAAGTTTTAAGTGAAATGGGTCAGGCCATATCAGATCCGGGAAGTGGGTGATAACAGTGCAATAAAACTATGGATACTAGACAGAAAGGAAGTGGCCAACACAGTGCATAGGTCGAAGTTGAATGTCTACCATGAAAGAAATAACGCACCTCTATAGACAAAAAATGGAGAAAAGAATGACTGTAAGTACTGTATATATGTAAATATTGTACATATGCAAGATAAGTAAGGACAGAGTTAAATATAATTTTTGAGTGCCACTGCGAAGTAATAAAGTAATAAAAGATTAGAGTATGGAAGCAATAAAATTTGGAACATGATTCTTAATGAGTCATTAACACAATTAGTGGAAAGAACTTGATGACCGTACGGCCTTATAGGAGGGAAAATAAAAGGAGATCTCTAAGTCTGGGCATCGTATGGCTGGTATTCAAAGGCAGGAGCTAGGAAGACTTTTAATTAAATTTTATGGTTGCAACCGTACAGATTGGGGAGTTAAGATTCCAGGATTGGGGAATTAAGATTCCATGGTTCCTACCGTACGGAATTAATATGCTTCTGGAGGTTAAAATTACTGTCAAAATGTACAGATTCCATGCGCACTTGAAGAAGTCTTCTGGTTGCTACCGTACAGGTTCTGTATGCGTTTGGAGGATTCTTTTAGCCACCATACGGCAGCCAACACAGTTATCATACGGCTTGACAATTAATACCATGTGCATTGTTAAATTGGCCACCATACGGTCTTTTTAAAATACACTATATTGCATGGTGATATAGTACGACATCATTAGTACCTCCATATGGATATATTAGGGAACCATACGACATTTAAAAACTTTGAAATTGTACTACCTACGACAACCATAGAATAGCAAAGACTGTACGATGAGTAGCTGCACAAGACTATATGGATACAAGATGTTTTCTTGACCATATAGTATGGCAGCCAGGTTATATTTAAACACCATACGGCATTATAAAACATTGGCATTGTCGGCAATTGTTTGAACGATACCGTACGACATTTGAGCAATCTTGCAGCATCAAAGATGGTCTTGCATCCGTAAGGCAACTTATCAAGGGGATGTTTGATGTGTTCGTACAACCTCTTCTGTAGCTTGAAATCTATATACATTTGTAAGTACTTGTTACGGGTTAAGAAGTCGAGACTGGAAGTTGCAATAAGGTAGGTAGAATACGGGAGCGCAGTCGTACAATGTCTAGGAATAGATATAGAAGAAGGGTGACAGGAGGTTTTCGAAAAAGAAGAAGAACGACGACAGATTGAAACAGTTCGGAATGAGTAATGCATGATGCCAAAGGGAAGGGTAAACATAAGCAGTTGCCAGAAAGAGTGTGGAATTGGAAGAAAATGACAGAAATAGTGTGTTCCATGCAGTTTTGAGTGGGTTTCAGAGTGCTAATTTGGTCTTGGCGGTGAGGGGCATTGCCCCTCAACCCCTGGTCATTACGGTTATCATTCGTGAGAAGTATGACCAGTTGATGGGACACACAGTTAGAAGCCGTTTGGTTGACAGGACCAAATGATGGGACATGCAGTGGCACTGATAGGACCCTGTGGGGGTGCTGCCACTCGACCTTGCTGGGGGCTTTTGCCCCCTAGACCCCCAGTCGTTATAGTTATCAATTGTGAGAAGTATGACTAGTTGATGGGACACGTAGTTAGAAGCCGTTTGGTTGACAGGACCAAATGATGGGACATGCAATGGCGCTGATAGGACCCCGTGGGGGCACTGCCCCTCGACCTCGCTGGGGGCTTTTGTCCCCTAGACCCCCAGTTGTTATAGTTATCAGTCGTGAGAAGTATGAACAGTTGATGGGACACACAGTTGGAAGCCGTTTGGTTGACAGGACCAAATGATGGGACATGCAGTGGCGCTGATAGGACCCCGTGGGGGCGCTGCCCCTCGACCTCGTTGGGGGCTTTTGCCCCCTAGACCCCCAGTCATTATAGTTATCAGTTGTGAGAAGTATGACCAGTTGATGGGACACGCACGAGGTAGTCGAGGTATCGGCATCACCAGGGGTGGAGGATCAGAGTCCAACAGCAACAGAAAAAGTAGATGAGGGGGTGCAGGTGTCAAACCCTATACCAGTAGCGGAGGAGAAGGATAAGGATGTTCATTCTCCCCTTGTTGTCATTGCAGAGCAGAGCAAGTTCCTGGGAGAGTTGGTGCTTACAAAGCAAAGAAGGGCAGAGGCTGAGCAGGAAGCTTGGGAGACGGTAGAGAAGGCTCGGGAGGAGATGGCCAACTGACTTGCCACCCAGCAGATTGCATGGGAAGCAAAGCGGAAAGCCCTGCTAGCATAGCTCGAGGAAAGTGCACGAGGGAAGCAGTAGGCGGAACAACAGGTAGCAGCAACAAAGCAACGTTTGGTAGAAGCTCTTCAGGAGAAGGACTCAGCGAAGAGGGCTCATGATTAGAAAGAAGCTGAGTGTCAAGAGGTTGCATTGATGTTGAGGGAAGTAGTGGAAGAGAACTCTCAGATCAGAGCTGATTTGAAGGTCCGGACAGATCAAGTGTATCAGCTTCGACGCAGCCGGTCTTCACAGTCTGAGACATAGTCTTTTGGTTCATGATGTCTATGTCTATGTTGTTTTTATGAATAAATGTAGTTAGTTGTTGAGTTTTGTTGTGTGGTCATCCGGAGATGACTTTTCTTTTGGGGAGGATGATGTCATTAGTAAATATGGTATCAGGATGTATATAGTCAACATCAGGATGTATACCATCAGTATCAGGATGTATACCATCATTATCAGGATGTATGTCATTGGTATCAGGATGTATGTTGTCAGTATCGGCCGACAGGGTGTGTATTGGGATGTATGTCATCGGTATCAGGAAGGTTCTACATCGGTATCAGGAAAGTTCTTATTATGTAGCCGACATGTTGTATATAGTCGACGAACATGATCATTGTAATCATCATATATCATAAGCATAATGTAATATCTTTGGCATATGCGAATAATATAAGGAGTTTTGCTATTCTTATCTATTGCCTGTATGCATTGATTTCTTTATCCAGTACGGTAAACAAACCCTTGTCTTCCAATGTTGAAATAGAAATCAAATTCCTCTTAATTACTAGGAATAAAAAGAACATCACTCAGATGAAGATGAATTCCAAAATCTAATTGAAAAGATGTAGAAACCACACCTATCAGAGAGTAGCATGCATCATTACAAATGATAAATTGAAGAAAATAATCTTTTTCTTTCAAATTAGAGGGGTGTTCACAATAACCAGTAATGTGACGAGAGGCACTATCACTATTAGTAGGAACTTTACTAGAAAGAACAAACATGAATAGGAACCCTTCCAAATTCTCACTTGAGTTGCTAAGAGGGGAAGAGTTTTCAACATTTGTAGTAGTCGCTTGATGCTTAGGTTTGGAAGTACAATCTCTAGCAAAATGATTATATTTATCACATTTGTAGCATTGAATCCCTAGAAAGACACCTTTTTTTCTTGGAATCAGGGGCTGAATTTAATCATAATGAAAATTCTTATCTCTGAACCTTTCAAAGTTACCTTTCTTTCCTTTTCTTTTAGAAGTATGGGCAGCAAGTACATGATCATCTTCATAATGAGTTTGACATCCATTCCCTCTAGCCTTTAGTCTACATTCTTCCTGAATGCAATCAACTCTCAACCGATCGAACTTAGGAAGTTCATCTTTTCCACTAGTTCCTTGAATGAAAGATTCTCAAGAATGGGGAAGACCATTCATGGCTAACATGACCTAATCGTTATCTGCAAAGGATTCTCCAATTGCGTTGAGCTGATTCTTTAACTTTGTAATCTTCATAAAGAAGGAAACAATTAATTCTCCTCTCGCCATTTTAACATGCAAAATTTTATGTCTCAAGGCTAGAGCACTCCGGGATGGGGACAACTGAAAATATATCCGAGATGTGTCCCCGCGTAACACTGTTTTCAATCAATAAGCCTGTCCTTATTTTATCAAAAACTCTTGCAAGATTTATAGAATCGATTCAATGGTCATACTTAGATCAAAACATAATTGCAATACAAAAATGTATGTGATACTCAATACTTCTACATAGTTCGATAATATACAGGACTTCACACTATTCAAAATTACAATAATAGATAATTACAACACATATCTTCAGGCCTTCAGGGCAATCATCGTAAACAAAAACAAATTGAATGACTACACACAATAATAGAGTTTTCGATCACCATAGAGTGAATGGAGATGATATGATAAAGCTGTAAAGATGCTACGGAGATATGAAATGGCATGTACTATGACCATACACAAAAACAGAAACAAAAACCAAATGTAGGTCCTTCCTTGAGACCTCCTTGTCCCACTAGGAAACTCTATAGAACTATATTATAAATAGACACCCCCTTTAGACATGGAGTCATGCAGTTGAATTGGTTGTGCTTACTTGAGTTGGTTGTAGAGGTTATGA
Source organism: Cupressus sempervirens (assembly GCA_028749045.1). Lineage (NCBI taxonomy): Eukaryota > Viridiplantae > Streptophyta > Pinopsida > Cupressales > Cupressaceae > Cupressus > Cupressus sempervirens. The sequence continues at coordinate 885,370,104 of CM053789.1, forward strand.
CTTTTGCTTGTATCTTTTTATTGAGGGAGTAAGTCTACCAACACCACTTTATACCTTTTTTTGAATCAATGAGATTCTTCTCCATAGCAATTGTAGAAAAAGCTTCTCAATGCCATCAATTGTAATGCTCTCGTTTTTGGCAAGTCTATGCAGTTGGAGTTAGCTCATCATAGTGACTCTCGCGAGTTGACAGTGTGTTTTGGGGGTCCCAGTTGTGGACTTACTATTTTTAGTAAATCTATTTTTGGCAGTTGTTATTTTTGGCAATGTAGTGGGTGGCTTTGGCAGTTGGTTGTCACCTGCAGCAAATAAGGTTAATAATTGCATGAGCTCTTATTTATTCAATAATTATTAAGTTGCATTATTATAATGATATTTATATTATTATAATAATGACATTTAGAGATATTTCTAAAAAGCATGTTGGAAAGTTTCAAGTGTTGAGTTCTTTTTAGAAACTTCCACAATTTCTAAAGTGGAGTTTTTTTAGGAAACTTTGGCCAACAAAAGATTATAAATGAGAGCTCATTTCATTGGGAAAAGCATGTTTGAAGACATATTTGCTTTTTCCTGAGTTCTGAATTGTGTGCCCTTGTTGAAATATAAGGGTTAAGTCTAAAAAGTTCTTGGCAATTGTGCTGAAGTATACAATTGGCCAACATCTCCTACTGTAAATCTGTGGCTAAGGATAATAATCTTGACTTTATTATCTCATCTGGCTGAGGGTTTGGTAAATATTTTCTAAGAATTGTCTAAGTCAGATTTGGGTGCAATATGTTGCTGCAAGAATCTCCTACTGTTTCTACTGTGCTCGGAGATTGGCTTGCTGAAGATTATCTGCATTGCAGAAGAGGATAATTGAAGACTGAATTATATTGGTGAGATTGCATTACAATTGAATTGCCTAGGAAACCAACGTTTTGCATAGTGGTGAATCGAATTGTGTTAGAAAGTCTGTTTGGGCAAAGTCTGTAATAATTCCAAGGGCATGGAATTTGGAGAACACTGACTCCAGCTGGTATTAATTCTCACGGAGGCCTGGAGTCTGATTTTTTGGGCATTGGGAAAGCTGGATGTCTTATCACATGACCCGAGATTTATTATAAGGAGCAGTGATCAGTATAAGGGCCGGTGGGTGTAGCATGGTGACCAGCGTTGGATGTTCCTTGCCCTGCGATTTGTGATTGGAACCAGCGGCTAATCTCCTACGGCCCATGTTTGATCCTGAGTGAGTTGTGTTGCCTAGCAGAAGGTTGGACGTTTTTGGTGGACTGTCAAATGCAATTCAGAATCAGCATTTCAACATTGGTTTGATCTAAATGCATATGGCAGCAGCATTGTGATTTTATCTATGTACGTTTATCCGCCCACCTGGAGCGTTGATCCTTCACATGTCAGATTCTAATTAATTGTTAGAAGATTTCCTTTGCATATGCACTCAAAAGAAATACTTGATTTGGTTATTTAATTTGGTGTGTTCAGCATGCTCAATTTACATTAAATGTGCAATTCTATAAAGCAGATTTAGAAATCTGAGTTTTAACCATGGCATAGGATTTTAGAGTTAACCAAATTTGGTGAGTAATTATATGTTGAAAATTCAGAGCATTACATATTTCTGGTAACTGGATTGCTTGACAAGTGTTTGATGGAATGTTGAACAACTAATTTTTAAATATTGGAGTTGCTGAAGTTATAATCTGGCAAGGGGTTATTACATCAACATATTACTTTCTTAGGTTCAAACAAGTGTTCTCAAGTATGTAAATATTTAAAATTCTTATGGAATTTATATTGTTTATCTTGTTGTATTTAATGCACCAACTTGTATGATTTAGAAAAAAATTAGAATACATGCTATCATGCTTGCACAAAATGCATATGAACATGTATGTATGGCTTTGCTCTTGTTTGTATTGTGTTCTGGATGAATACACAAATGATTACTGCAGATACAGTTAGTAAGCTTTTTAAAATCTGTATAGATCAGGTCTTTGGTTCTTCCACAAGTTTTAATGTGGGTTCTTGAAAAATGTCCTGCTTGATATAACCATCTGTCTATATGGTAACCAGACTGAAAATTTTCCATTCAATTGAGTTAATTGAAACTTTAAATTTGTTTAGGCCATTAGTTTGCACTTTTACAATGTGTGGTTATGAGTGGAATCGAATATGTTAGAGTCATCTTTTTCTATAGCTACTAAAGATTTCTGGTTGTATGTTAAAAGAGTGTTACACTTGGGGACGAAGAAGCATTTAGGAGGGGGGTTCAAAAGACAGTACTTGAGAGGAAAGGCCCGCCTGTATTTACTTGTGCTGTGGAGATGATGTCCAAAGCTGAATGGCGAGTTCATAACAGCTTAGAAGCTACTGTTGATGCAGTTCTTGCAGGTATTGTATCTTATTTATGCCTCTGTTAAATGATCTTATAAAGTGTTGCAGGATTTGTAGAGTTGATTAAATAAGAATATAATCATATATCACATTTCTGGTTATTGCTTTTATCCTGTTTATAAACTTCTTGCAGGTTTTGTATTTCGTCATGTGCATTTTTTTATTCAACAATCTTATGAATCATTCCATCATGTGTAAAGTCAGTCAAACAAGCTGTGATTAAAAAGTGTTAGTATTAACGCTTTTCTTTTCTTGAATATATGGAAACAATATTGCTTACTGTAACGTTAACAGGACGGCCTCCCTTATTTGAGGTTCGCAAGATGAATACAATTGGGGAAATGAGTGCGAGTTCTAGCATAATGACTCCAGAAAAACTCGGAAACTCTGTTTATGAGAGTGATGACAAAATTCTGGTTGAAGCTGGCCACAACACTGATGCATACGATGACAATAATGATGATGATGATTACGTTTCTGCATTTAGAAGCAGAGTTAAAAACATTGGAAGGGATGATAACATGCCTCTTCGATTATATGCATATCAGGTATACAAAATTTAACATGAGTGAATGATAATAGACATCTGTCTCTTTTTACATATGGTGATATGGATGCATGACTTTTATATTCTTGTGGTTGCATGCCCTTGATGATGTATGGGATTATTTTCACTTTTTATAAAGCTCCAAGTTGTATTTACGAATCAAATACAAGATGTGAAAATTTTATTTTCTTCAAGATAAGCAACTTTGCCCTGATATTATCTATGTTCGTTTTCTGTGTTTGGCTACATATTTGTCTGTTAGAAGCAGCTTAAAATGCTGATTCTCTTCGCTTGCGATTTTCCGTTTTTTGTTTATCTTAAATTTATTTCTAGTGCGTGTCCAAATTCCATCCATATCTTCATGTTGCATCATTTAACTTGGAGATGCATAACCTCATGTAGGGTAGAAGCTGAGAGATCATTATTCATTTTGGGATCAGGAGATGTTGCAAGAATTTTTGTTCACTCACGATGTCTTTAGCTTGCAGGTGATGTGCCTTGATGTCTCTTGATGCCTCAATAGCTGTCTCTTCCTATGGAAAGCAAAAGAAACAAAAAAAAAATGAAGAGTAAATTTATATCCGCTAAAGCCCTATTGGTCAAAAAATTATCTAATCCATATTTCACTATTTAAAACAAAGAAATTAACATTGAAACTTGAGATTATCTCAAATCCATTGTTTGGAAGACTACAAAAGACCTAAGTTTAAATTTATTTTTTGAATTGTACAGGCTATCTACATGGAAGTGTTCTTCAGATAACATAACAGTAAGAGAAATAGCTCTCTTTTTGCTGGTGATCCAATTCATAAGATATTTCATTAAATAAATAGTTTTTTGATATGTGCATTCGTGTCAGACCATCCCTATACCCATGCAACCCTGTATTTTATCTTCTGGAAAATGGTGCGGTTGCCTTAATCCAGTACCCATACCTACACCTTTTGGTAATTATGTAGCTTGCCAAATCAATTTATATGAAATCAAATCAGCTGTTAGGATTCATGAAGATGATGGCATAATTCTTTTGGTTCCCTTGAAGAGTTTGAAATATTGATGTATATTTGGCTTGACAGAAAACACATGGGGCCTTTTACTTCGTTTCTTGATCTATAAGTAGGCTTCCATTAGCATTTTGAGTAGCTTATTTAGGCGACTCACATATTGCTTGTATTTGAGAAAAAATATTTCTTTGAGCTTATAGATATGGGGCACGTGAGAAAATATAATTGGAAACTATAGAAATCTAAATTTGTTTGTCCATAATTAGCCACCTTTGACATTATCCCATTCTCTAAGTTGCCAGATCCCGATTCCAGTGTAATGCTGGTATTGACTCCAATTTCCTCTCAAATTCTGGTCAGGCATCTAGAGGAATCCACAAGCACCCAAGGTTGTTGGCACCCAAAATTGGCCCCACATGCTATTTTTTATTTATTTTAAATCTAAAAGGCATCTAAGACTAATTTCAACCATAATTAGGATCTAGTCCCTGAGTATGTTGCTTGAGATGCCTCGGTTGCACAACTTGCCCAAGTCTTTGTAGATGAAAAAGAGGCAGCTGTTCCACATAACATGGACATGGTGAGTAGTATGACTGTTGGTTGAGATGAAGTTGAATTGGAACCAAAGTTGATCTTGATTCCTACGAAGATAATTAGGATGAATTTGGATATTAAATATGAAATATGGCCTGTTATTTAAATTTTCATTGTGTAAGTGGCATTTTGAGACTTTTGCAAAGTATAAATGTGATATATGCGGTATTTTATTTATAATTTTATTGGCAATTATAGATTTATGAGTATCACGCTTCTAGCTTGTTACTATATGTTTGAAGTGTTGAACCAGTGATTAATGAACATTGAACATTTTACATGTACGAATCTATGACATAAATACACACACACACACACACACACACACACACACACACACACACATATTATCTATGTATGTGTGTATGTATATATAATTGAAAATATCGATTATATCTGCAGTACTGGAATCCGCCCAATTTTTTCTTTGCCAAATCTGGGAAGCTGAATTTGAATCAGAACAGTATTGGCAACTTAGCTCCATTCAGCCATACAAATAAATATTTAATCCTTTATTTTTACCCTTTATCTTTAATTGAATTAATTTATATTTATTCAATTAATTTTAAACCTTATCTCACATATTGTAATGACCCCTATCAATAGGCCACTAAAAATCTCTAATGCTGAACTGAGAAATTTTGTCAAACACTTCACATACAAGAGTCATATGACTGATATAATATTTCAGTTTGCTTTAATGACTCTTCTCTTCAATTAGCATCAATGAGAATTTTTCCAAGAGGGCTCAAAATTGATTAAACAATGACCTAACATGAATGTGCAACTTATTTTGACAATATTCAATGCATATATGTGACTAAAACTACTTGCAATATGCAGCTACAGCAAATAGTAATTATGATAAACACTTTGGATGCAACTTATGATGGCGTTAATGCACTTATAGCCAAGTGGCATTAATACAAACACTTGGTATGCAAAATTATAACATTATTTGTGCCAAAAAGAGAACCTACAGCCAATTGACATTTTGTCAAACAATTGGCATGCAAACTAATAAGTTGATTATGAATAATAAATACATATTCAATTACAACTATGTCAGACCAGCAACTTATGTCTCCTTTATTGCACATATAATGTCAACTACAATGCTAGTATGAAATGGCCAAGACTCTTGGCTTACATCTGCAAGAATAATGCTTAAATCTGATATAAACTTTCACCTATAGCTTTACCTTCTAATATGCATCTAAATGATAAAAATGCATAAAATATCGAAAGGAACCTGATTGTAGATGGCTGTAATAATTTTTACCAATGCTGCCTTTTCGTTTTGCTTTTTTGGATCTGTTTTTTCGCTTGCTTTTTCGGATTTGGTTTTTAGGACTGCTTTTTTGGATTTTCTTTTTCGGATTGCTTTTTCAGACTTTTTTTTGGATCCGCTTTTTTTCTCTTGCAACCAAAAACTCAAACCCTTAGGTAAGTCTGAGTATACAATATAAGTTCAACTTGAAATGGCTGAGTGCCACTTCCAAAGGGCAAACCCTTCAGAGGATCTTTCAGCTCCTCAGTTATGCAATCACTTGGGTGGTATTGTTCCCAATGATTAAGCTGAATACTTGCAAGCTTTCAAGCTCCACAAATGCTCAAGTAGACACAATAGAGAAAATAAACTTGGATGATAGACAATGAACCCTCCATGCCTATATATTCTTTTTCTCCACTTTCTCCAGAAACTTCTAGAACATTATTTTATTTTATCTATTAAGTGACTTTATAAAATATTTTATAATTCAAGTCACTTTATTAAATTAACTTAATATAAAGTAATCTTTTAATATTTATTTATTTGATAACTTTATAAATAATTAACTTGATACCACTTATTTATTTAATTAAAATAATTAATTAGTCATCGTCATAAAATATTCATTATTTTGGACAACTTAATTAATTAAATTAATTAAATCAAATTACCTCCAAAATGGGGACATGACAATCTGCCCTTCCTGAAATTGCTTGTCCCCAAGCAATGGCTGAACAATAAACCAATCAATCCATCTGGATTCCAAATGTAGTCATGAACTATATTTCTGTCAATCAATGCAGGCTCTTGCAATATCCTTTGCAATATAACCAAGAAGAATCCATGAATGAAGCATGAAACACTACTCAACTGAACTTCAAATCCACTACTGCCATAGTCAGGAACCCACGAGATACAAACTCCCAAAATATCAGAATCCAAGTAGAGTGGACATCCCAAATTGCCAACACAATAAATACCATCAATGCATCCCATTGAGCTATGCGGGATGTACCATCCAACTCTGTCACAATGGTGAACACTCCCGAATGAAATTGCACCAAGTACGGAGAATCCACATACTGTACACCTACTACAATTAACACAACTCTGTAAATCACCAGCCACTGTCTTATAACCATAACTCCCATGCACCGCTGATGGTGAGTATACATCACAAGATAAACAGCAAGAAATAGAATCCAAACCAAGTTGGCCTGCCATCAACTCCTTAGCACATGGATCAAATGCAAATTGATGAACATACCCTGCAGTATAATGCTGATTAAAAGAACCAACCTTAGGCGACAGCTCGCCATGCACAGGTGATGCAACCCACTGCAACTGATCACCAGCCAAGTTAGGAGATGACATAGCCAAAGGAGTCGAATCAATAACAACTACTGAAGCATCACTCCCAAACTCCTACTCTAAGTCATGTACTATGAAATTGTCAACTGTAGAACCTATCGCCATGTCATGCCCATCGCAACTCTCATCCCGTGGCATCAAAACATCGCATAACTGATGACAAGCACTAGGAATCAAAGTACATCTCCGTATCATCATCTCATCAACATGGTCATCAAAAGTAAATTGATGAGCATACCTCACAGTGTAATGCCGATAGAATACGCCAATCCCAGTCAGTGGCTCAGACTGTAATCCAGATGAAACTAGCTGCAACCGATTACTAACCAAGCCTGAACTGACTACTACCTCCGAAGACACCACCAAAGGAGTAGTATCACTAGTAGGAACCATGCCAGTTGTTGGCTCACCAACATCACACATGATCTCTGATACAACATCGCCAATCTCCATGCCATCAATAGTAGAGACCACCACCATGTTAGGCATACCACAACAATCTGCTGCAACACCCAATTTAATTGAACCTGAACCCTGTGGAAGAGAACCCGATATGCCAATGCTAGTATTAAGGATGGATGCATCGCCATCTCCGTTGTCTCTGACAATCTTGACCATGGACATCCTTGAATCGCGAGACATCACAACCTGTGACTGTACGGAATCCAGTAAAGACTGCAATCGCTCTAACTCCATGGTCACCTCAGCCAAATGAAACTATGACTCCTCGAGAGCCAATTGTGTACTCTCAAGAATCTCAGAAGTCACCACGAGCTGCCAAGTAAGCTCACTCACCTCATCTTCCTTGACCAATAATGCGTCATATGTTGTACTGCCCCACTTCATAAGATAATCTTTGTCGGTTACCAACTGCATATAATTTTGTCTCAGAATCCGGATAGCCTCCCATAAAGAGTGGATCTCTGTCAAGGAAAGATAACTGCCTTCTTGCTCATCACTAGTAGGAGAACCCCATCCATAAACTGCTAACAACTGACGAACAACATTGAAATGCTGGCAAGCGATAGCAATGTCTCGCTCACTAACTCTCAGCTGACTAGACACATGATGGCACTAGCTAGACTGTCTCCTAGAATCCTCCTCTGACGCATTGTCCAAAGGAGTATCCTCAAAGTTACTGGTCTCTAGAGTATTACCATCCATATCCTGCAAATCAACTCCAAAGCTCATATCAACATACGGAGTATCAAAAACTGTAGCACCACTGTCCAACTCCTCTGTACCAAAAGAAATTGCCAAGGAAACTAAGTCCTCAAACCTGCCCACTGCATCCTCCTGGATGTTATCAATGCTAGTATGATCCTGGGACTCATCTGTACATATTGCCAAATATGAAAGATCGTCAACACATTCCAGCAAGAATGGTTGACTAGATATATGAACAAAGCCCAACACCGGTGTATAAAAACTAATACCAACATCGGACAAGTTGCTGGCACAAGAAAAAATAACACCGTGCAATCTGCTAATCAAATCCATGATAGCACCCAAATAATCACTACTACCAAAAAGTGATAAAGATCTCCAGTCAACTAAATCCCAAACGCCAATATAACAATCTCGAGTCCATATCCGTAAACTAGAATCAACTAGTAACTCAAGCAAACTTCTCACCTGAGTAATATGACTAATACCAACTCCACATACCTGTTTGACACTGTCCCTGTATCCTGGATGTGAATGCAAGATGAACTCACAACCTTATCAACAACCACATATGATCCACCTACCGCAGAAAGCTGAGTATCAGAGGCGCAAGATGAAACTAAACTCCACTCCACGCCATGCTCATCCCCATGTCTCTCCAAGTCCTATAATGCCGATGGAGTATTCACCAAAGAAGCTTGAGTGTCATCAAGCTCGCGAGAAAGCCTGTCAACTTCCTCCTCCTTCCTCCTTAAGGCATCTGAATAGTCTTCGGCAAGGCTAAGAAGATGGTCATGATCTAATAGAAGATGTAAATAACTCAACTTCATCGCTCCCATTCCTTCCCTAATCGCCTGTAAGTCAACACAAGAAGACTCTGTCTGAACTCCCTTATGTCTGCCCTGTAATTGAATCACCCGGATGTGATCCTCTATCATATCCCACATCCTGTCATGATGAGATAATGAAGTCATAATACTGTCTTCGCTCACCTTCAGTTGGCTGGACAAATATGCGAAGTACTACCAACTTCAACCTCATGTGACGAAGCATCCAAATGTGCCTGGTGCTCCCTCTCAACAAATTCATGAATACTCAATGTCTGCTCATCTTTACCAGGTATCTCACCATCGTGCACAACAACATCCTCAAAATCATCATCTAAACCCTCTATGCTATAGTCATTGCCTGTCGTAACCAAACCATCCTAAGTACCTGTGATATCACCCTCTGGCGACCTGTATACAACTGTCTGCACTTGAGTATCAAGTTGACAGTTACTATCAATCTGCATAATATCCTTCACCACTTCCTCTTGTGGCAGAGTAGAATCTAAGACCTCAGCCTGGCTGTAAAGCTACATTCTCGAACTCCTCATGCAAGTTCCTGGTAATTGTGTCATCTGCCCTGTGAGAAGATCTGCCAAATAGAAATCCAGTCAACTTGTTGGTGACCTGTTGCAACTCATTGTGTTTATCTGTCTGCTTCTGCATGGCAGCTCTGTAGTTCAAGTACCTATCAAATGTCCATCCGTCTTGTACATATGTTGGTAATGAATTCCACTCATTCCTCACTTGTCGAAGTTCAATTGCAATATCTGTTACCATAGCATCAGGTGTGAGTGCTAGAGTTTCTTCCTTGAATGTAGGCCGTGTGGGTCTGTTAACTGTCCTAGACTGTGTCCTTTGCCCATGTTGTGATCTTGCTATGCTCTTGTCATCCTTCCTGTTTCCCCAATCAAAGGTTGGATCATAGCTATCATTGCCTGTGTACTTGGCTCTATTGACTGTAGAAGTCTATCCTGATGTTATAAAGCTTCATCATCTCTCATAATTCTGGGTGGGCTTTTAGAATGTCTTTCAGCCATGTTCTTAGTTGTGTTGGTTCCCTGTGTAAATAGAGCCCTTTTGTTTTTGCTCTTGTTAACTAAATTGAATGGTGGCTGCATAAACCTTGTCAGGTTGGCAGGAGACCGCTCTTATACCATTGTAATGACCCCTACCAATAGGCCACTAAAAACCAAACCTCTAATGCTGAACTGAGAAACTTTGTCAAACCCTTCACATACAAGGGTCATATGATTGATAAAGTATTTCAGTTTGCTTTAATGACTCTTTTCTTCAATTAGCATCAATGAGAATTTTTGCAAGAGGGCTCAAAATTGACTAAATAATGACCTAACATGAATGTGCAACTTATTTTGACAATATTCAATGCATATATGTGACTAAAACTACTTGCAATATGCAGCTACAACAAATAGTAATTATGACAAACACTTTGGATGCAACCTATGATGGCGTCAATGCACTTATAGCCAAGTGGCAGTAATACAAACACTTGATATGCAAAATCATAACATTATTTATGCCAAAAAGAGAACCTACAACCAATTTACATTTTGTCAAACAATTGGTATGCAAACTAATAAGCTGATCATGAATGATAAATACATATTCAATTACAACTATGTCAGACCAGCAACTTATGTCTCCTTTATTGCACACATAATGTCAACTACAATGCTAGTATGAAATGGCCAAGACTCTTGGTTTACATCTGCAAGAATAATGTTTAAATCTGATACAAGCTTTCACCTACAACCTTATCTTCTAATATGCATCTAAATGATAAAAATGCATAAAATATCCAAAGGAACCTGATTGTAGATGGCTGTAATAATTTTTACCAATGTTGCCTTTTTGCTCTGCTTTTCGCTTTGCTTTTTTGGATCTGCTTTTTCGTTTGCTTTTTCGGATTTGCTTTTTTGGACTTTTTTTCAGATTTGCTTTTTCGAATCTGCTTTTTCGGATTGTTTTTTCGGATCTGCTTTTTTCCTCTTGTAACGAAAACTCAAACCCTTAGGTAAGTCTGAGTATACAAATTAAGTGCAACTTGAAATGGTTGAGTGCCACTTCCAAAGGGTAACCCTTCAGAGGATTTTTCACCTCCTCAATTATGCAATCACTTGGGAGGTATCGTTCCCAATGATTAAGTTGAATACTTGCAAGCCTTCAAGCTCCACAAATGCTCAAGTAGACACAATAGAGAAAATAAACTTGGATGATAGACAATGTGCCCTCCATGCTTATATATTCTTTTTCTCCACTTTCTCCAAAAACTTCTAGAACATTATTTTATTTTATCTATTAAGTGACTTTATAAAATATTTTATAATTCAAGTCACTTGATTAAATTAATTAAATATAAAGTTATCTTTTAATATTTATTTATTTGATAACTTTATAAATAATTAACTTAATACCACTTATTTATTTAATTAAAATAATTAATTAGTCATTCTCATAAAATATTCATTATTTTGGACGACTTAATTAATTTAATTAATTAAATCAAATTACCTCCAAAATGGGGACATGACACATATCCTCCTAAATCAGTTAATCAATACATCCATAATTAATTTAGACTAGTTAACTTCAATCACAATTTTCCATACTATTTGATTCTACCTTGCCTTAGGTATTTATCCACTAAATTTTAGTCCTTAAAGCAATCTACCTCTCCCTAGTTGTGCTGCCACTCCGAGATTGCTTCTTCACACTCTTCTATTGCAAGAGCTGGTTGTCGTGTTGCCACTCACAAGTATGAATTTCAACACGACCATGCTTAACTTCTAGCTTTGTTCCTCAGTGACCATCTCATGGATGACATCCTTGATCGAGGTATGTGTTTTCCATAGAGACTGTGCTAGAGCATTTTTGGTTGCTGCTGACTTTTCATTGTTCCCCTGTGTACCTGTGCCATGGTGTTACCATTTTTTATCCCAACTATTTTCTTTGTTCCTTGTTGTTGGCCCCTATGTGCAAGCGTGTTGGTGTGACTGTGTTGTTCTCTTTCTCTTGGCTTCAACTCTAGTTTTGTCATGGCTCTTCCGACGTTTGGCTAGGTTGTGGCTTCCTGCCTAGTTGTGCTCTCTTTCGGCCCACATTTGCTCACCTGTGGGCTATTACCAACATCTTCATGCTTGTATTTGCACCTCAATCTCTTTCTTGTTGGTTCCTATTTGCTACTTCTTGTGTGTGTGTGTGTGTGTGTTTACTTTGTCCCTGTAGATTTTGGTCACGTAGTTTACTCGCACACATTGTTTTTGTGCACTCGTTCTACATTATTTTGGGCTTTTAGCTCTGGGCTCTGCCTTTGGCCCATTTGCTTAGCTCAAACAGTCTATTTCTCATGTTGTCTATAAGCTGCGATGTGCATTATGTCCAACTTAGCCATTCGTGATGTTGCCCCTCCTAGGGAGCCTTCTCTTCTAGCCACGCATCAGAGGTTGGAAACTTCAATGTTCAAACATTGCACTTGACGAGCTATTGGATAGACTGGACAAGCTTAAATACGACAATGCCAAAATGACTACTTCTATTGTAGACCTGTTGGTTACTATATCTTAACTTGCCACCAAGAATGGCAAGATCCTCCTTATCAAGAATAACATATTGTTGAAGAGTTCTAAGGACTCAGACATTTTAGATCTTGAGGCCAAACAAATGGAACCGCTATCTTCCCACATTAAGCTCCTTGTTGAAATAGATAAAAAACTACAATCATGGGATTCGATGTGCAACAACAGCAGTAGTGGACCTCTTTCCCTTGTTGCGAGTGTTGAGGAGCTTATCCATGTCAAATTGGTTGAAGAGCATGTTGGGTAAGCTCGTGAAAATCTATGGTTTCAGGGCCTTCTCCCCCTTCTCTGGTCCTCTCTTTGAGGGCTTTCCATTTCTCAGCGATCAATTAGGTCTTACAGATATTACACTCGACAAAGCATGGGTTAGGCATGATGACACGCTTTTCCTTAGGTTTCTCACACTTGCTAACCATTTGCGGATTCTTAGGGCAAGGAGGAGGCCTTTTCCTCTACCCACTATGATCTATCTTGATGAAAATCTCACTAAATCACAAGTAGTAGAGTTGAAACATTCTTGGGGACTTGTTGCAGAGGCTAGATGCAACAAGAAGTCGGCTGTCATCGGGAACCTTAGGGCTGTTATTCAGGGATCTTCGTTTAGATGGGAATCGAGGGTGATCAATAAGGGCAAATCATGGTCGCAACAGTGGTTGGGCATGGTCCTTGTTGGGTATTATTTGGGATGCTCTTGGTTCCTTTGGACATTCTCCTTGTTATAGAGACTCATGAGAGTCTCATCTATCCTCTTCTTGGAATCTTTGGTTACGGGTAGCTATTTTCTTTTAGGGATGAGGTCAAGTGTTTAGTTGGGATCAAGGGGTTTGGTGGGGTTGGTCGTTTGGTCAGTGACTCTTTTCAGCACGACTTTCGTGTACATTCTAACAGTTCTACCTAGTTCACGTGGATCCACATTGGACGTATGGCATTGCATTATAGAGACATCTTCAGCGTGGTGTGCTGATTCTCACCAGCTTCCTTGTACTATGTAGTTTACAATACAAAGATTGACCCTTTGGAGTATCTTCATGAGTACATTACCAAGTTTTTTTCCCTTGGGTGACATCATCATTATGGGACACTTTAATGTGCAGACAAGGGATCTTTAGAACCCCCTCCATGACTGTTTGTCATATTTGGTTTGTATGATTCAATCAAAATTAGACACCCTAGATTTGCAATGTTTCTAAGATGGCAGTTAAGGACCCCTTACTAGATGCATTCACCATCTGCTATAGTTATGCAAAATCTTGGACTTGGTGATCCTAAATATGCTCTCTTTCTTTCCTAGCTCTAGTGTTTTCACTTGCTGGCCCCATTGCAGTGGCGCAAATGTTGTTGACTATGCTCTTTCTCACACTTCATCCTTGCCATTGACCACTTTTCCATTTCTCGCCTTCTCCTGGCCAATCATGCCCTCCTCAGCCTTACCCTCAAGGCCTCCCCTTCCTCTCACCACTCCTCCTTCCCCTCTCCTATGGTGAGTCCCTTTACCCACACTCCTTTTGCATCGTCAAGAGTGATCATGACTTCTTCGTCTGCCACCTTAGACTACTCCTCCCCTAGGATTCATTTACTAATTCTGGGGATGCCCCTTCCATGTTTGGTTTGCTTGCGATCATGGTTTGGGAGTTCGCCCTCCTCTCCATTCCCCATTGTCCCTCCTCCCTTTCCTGCAATACTATGTCTAGAAATACTTGTCCCATGAATTAGTGACTTGGCGAGGACTGCAAGTCCTCACATCGCTCAATTCTCTTTGCTTTCTCCAACCTATCACTGCTTTGTTTGCGACAAGAAGCGAATGTTCTTCATAGTGCAATGTAGATCCCTCTATGCCTCTCTATTGTTGTCTTGGAAGCTCTTCTTGCGCACCCTGTTCCTCTGCCTTGGATCACAGATCCCTTGTTTCTTACTCCTCTACTCACTATGAGATCCCTGACCAACCGCCTATCCATCCCACCCCCAATCTCATTGTCACCTCTTCACATGCACCAATATCAAAGAGTTAGTTAGATACATGAGTAGTAGTGGGACAAGGAATGAGGAAGGGTTACATAAATGGAAAACATGGACCTATTAACCTTTTCTAGGTGATTTGTAAGTTTGCAAGGATGATCTACTCATTAATGAGTGTCATGTGCCAGATGGTATGTATAAGTGACTTAAATTATGTGATCAAGTTATGATTTAGAACTTGCTAGTTGAAGAATTCCAATTTTGAAAACTTATCTTACTCTCAGTTATTGAACCCTAAAAATTCTCTTATATGAAGATATCAATATGGGAATCAAACTAATGATATGGTGAGCGTCTACATGAGTATGATAGGAATATAAAATAGAATATCTTACAACATGATCAACTCAAGTGATGTTGAGGTGACCACAAGTACGGTAAAGTGAACTTAGGTGAGTGTGTGTTTAATTTTATAATATCATGCAAGCATCTTTTTGGAAGTATTGAAGTAAAAATAGACCTTGATTTTTGGTCATGACTTAGATTTGACTCAAATTTGAAAAGAAATGATATGATGCTATATATGCATCTTGTATTTGGAAAATTCTTTTAGTGTCTAATTTGTAGAGATCATCGAGGACAATGGAACACAAAGGGGAATGGTATGTTACATTCCAAATTTTAGCCGAATTTTAATACTCCTTTATAATGTTCGTTACAATTTCAAGTTCATCGAGGACAATGAAACACAAGGGGAATGGTATGTTACATCCCAATTTTCGACCCAATTAAAATGTTCATATAGCCGTTGAGGTTCACATGAAGTCAGTTGATAGTTAAATTTGTTATAATCCTGCAACATGGTAAGATGATTAGTAGTTGTAATCTCATGTGAAGATAACATGCTAGTTGATTATTTACGACGAATTCATAGAATTGAAAAGGTGGTTAGCCATTATGATTATTTATGATTAATAACTTGTTATGATAATATAATTTAATTGCGGAGGATTTCCTTATAGGGAGCACATCAAAGAGGTGGAAGCATTGTTAGAAAAGAATTGGGCACAGAAGCATCACCATCACTGGGCAAATGGTTATGAATCGTGAATCACCACGGTTGAGGACCTAACGATTGCATAACATGATACAAACATTAGACATGTATGAGCTATTAGATAAACATTAAAAACATTAATGATTCTAACTTAATTAATGTAAATACTTTCATTGGCTTTTGGTTGACTTTTCCACCACATCATTTTAATACATATTTATGTATGTGCACATAGATATAAATTAAAGATGACATCATAATATTATTCTTATACAAGATTTTATCTATTTAATACATACATTTAATTGCATGTACAAGAAGGTAAAATAAATCTTCCAAGATGAAACATGTTTTTAGATATACATATTTAAAAGGTACAACCTTGGATAAACATTTAATGTGTCATCTTAATAAAATGTATTTACCTGCAAGTAAATAAATATGTTTATATTATTCTTTTGATTTGTAACCTTTCAAATTCTTTTTCTTATCTATTCAATTCTTTACTCAAACCGATTGAACACTTGGCATATTTATTTGGCGTCCAAGAGCCAAGACACTTCTTTTATGTTATAGCTTCTTGGAAGCCAAAGAAACATTTTATCTCTTTATATTATGGAAGCCGTGAGAGACCATGGTTTTTTCATTCCTCACGAGATATCCTTCTGCATATTTCCCTTTGTTCTTTTCTTGCATATTTTCTGCCACAATGATTCTCATTTCATCTATACTCTTGCTGAATACATGATTGGAATCACACTAAGATTGCATTCGGAGTTCTTTCTGTGAAGGTGCCAGCTGATAACTTTTAACCAAGATTCATGTTACTTTCCGATTTTTTTAAATTTGCATCCAACTTCTTTTTAGCACCTGTCTTCTTCCTATACTTCATATACCTCTGTAGGGTAAGGCTGATTGATAGCGTCCAACGAGAGACCACTCTATTTCTAGATTTAACTAGGTTATGTGGTGTTTATATTCCAAGCTTTACAATATATTTTATTATCAGATATCACTACATTCCAATTTACTATAACAGTAAGATAAAGTCTTGTATCATGATGCAAATCATTTGCTTAAACATCATCAGATAGAGCATTTCTAAGATAGAACTATTTATGATAAATAAAAGCCAAGTATCCTTGACATGATATCATATTTTATTTATACCATTGAAAGTCAAAATCAAATGATATTATTTTGCATGTCTTAAAGATTACGTTTGTTGGAATCACAGATTGTGATGAGATGGAAAGATATAATATTCTTATATCAGTTGAGGATCAACGGAAAGAGCTGGTTGCTTTGAGATTCAAACACTTGGGACTCACCCGGCTGTATAGCCAAGGAAAAGGGTGAAGAGGTGAGAGAAAGGAATCTGCAATAACATGAAACACAATCGATGTGACATAGCAATATTTATCATTTTCAAAAGGAATCATTTACTAGCTCATGCATGATCATGTTTATTATTTTCTTCTGTTGTCAAATCGAGTGGTGTGATTCGAGACCTGGATGCTCAATGGTTGACAAGCTTTTCCATGTCTATTTTGGGTAGGAAGGGCCTTTCTTGTTAAAGAAAGTGTGAGGATAAGTTTAAGGTCCATGGTTGGGTGGTTAAGCTCCTGACAATGTTTCCCCTCTCCACGAGATGTCAGGATGTGCATCAGATAAAGATAAGTTGAGTATTCAAACATTTATTGGTAACAGGTATTTTTACTTATATGATACAAGTAGAAGATATGATGGATTAATTTATATCGTGGAATTTGGTTATTTCCTTTGATGAAAGCAACCTTTCTTGTCAATGTAATTGATAATCATTTAGTTTGATTGACCTTCCAACTGAATATGGAATATATTTATAGGATTGTTGTTTCGGTCTTTCATTTATAAGAATAATGATTATGAGCATATCTTCTAATCTTATGTTATTGCCACAGTTAGCAATAAGAAGAAAAGGAACGAAACAGAGGTATCTGACGCCCCAAATCTGGTATCTGATGTTCTAAACGATACAGTGGCATTTGATGCCCTAAATGATACAGAGGTATCTAACGCCCCAAATCATACAGTGGTATCTGATGTTCTAAACGATACAGTGACATTTGATGCCCTAAATGATACAGTGGTATCTGATGTCCTAACGGTACAATGGTATCTAATGCCCTAAATGATACAATAGTATTTGATATCCTAAACAATATAGTGATATCTGATGCCCTAAATGATCCAATGGTAACTGATGCCCTAATTGATATATTGGTATTTGATGGTAATCGTCATTTGATATTGATATGGTGGTATTTGATGGTAATCATCTTTTGAGTTTGATATAATGGTATTTGATGGTATCGTCATTTGATCCTAAGTGGTATTTGTGGACTAATCTAGGTGATTGTAGAAGCATCCCCAGATTGATTTCGGTTTCGAATTTCATAGTATGTAGATTTTAATTTCCATGGTAAATTCATTGATGGTGTTTTCAATTCTTAGTTATGGAATTTAGTTTAATTGTTAATCTCATTCATATGAACGTAACTAATTTAACTGTCTTCCTATGAAAATGAAGTAATAATTGTATTTTTTGATATGTTAGTTGTTAGTTAAGACCCGAGAAAAGTAGATGTTACATTGTCGATGACGTGGTTCATTTGGTTTCCTACTTAGAGGGGCTACAATGACTTCTTGATGGGTTGGCCTCCTTTTGTGTGTCACGACACTTGGTTGTGAACTTGGGCAAGACCCAAGTGACGGTCTTCAACCGTTTGAAGACCTCATATCTATACTTTCACTTCTATGGCAAGGAGATTGAGGTCACATTGTCATATACTTCCTTGTGGTTTAAGTTCTCCCGACCCCATTTCAGCTTAAAAATTGCCATGCAAACTCAGGTTGATAAGGGTTAGAATCAACAGAAGCAGTATGCTAATTAGCGAAGGATTTCTTCCTCTTTCAAAGTGGGTGATATGGTATATCTAATATTGTAGCCTTACATGCAAGCATCTATTAGGAAGAGTGGAGTTGAGAAGCTCAAGCCTCACTAGTATAGTCCCTTTTGTATTGTTAGATGTG
The DNA here is from genome assembly GCA_028749045.1 of Cupressus sempervirens. Lineage (NCBI taxonomy): Eukaryota > Viridiplantae > Streptophyta > Pinopsida > Cupressales > Cupressaceae > Cupressus > Cupressus sempervirens. The sequence goes on from CM053789.1 coordinate 885,388,968, forward strand.
TGGATGAGGTAGCTTATGAGCTTGATTCGCCAAAGGACAATAAAGTGCATAGTGTATTTCATGTATTGTGCCTCAAGATAAGATAAGATAAGATAATGATATTAATGTCCAACAAAAGACCAAAAAGAGGTCTATGGGACTGTAAGGATTACAATGGTGAAGCAAACACCAGTAGGAGCACACAAAGGTGTCCAAACAAAAATGAATACAGCCAAAGTAATAGCAACAAAGAACAGAGACAGGGAAAGCGCTAGGAGTCTTTCTTGGGTGAGAAGAAATCTTTTACTGAATGATACAAATGCTGATGTGTAGAGGCACTGCACTATCTTTGGCCTCTCCCAGAGGAGTGTCATTGGTGCAAGTAGTCAGAATGGGATTTAACACATCTGGAAAGCCTGGTAGACTGAATAGAGCTGAGTAGATGAGTGCTGGTGGGGAAGCAGTGTCTTGATCGTGCTATCACGGAGCATGGTGGCCTCACAAAGATAAAGTGCAAGACATCTTTGATCATAATAGCTGAAAAAGAAGGCGTCAGGCAAGCATGTTGTTCCATCTTCTACTTTACTCCCATTGGATGATGAGGGGAAGTTAGAGTTGATCCTCGAGGCGATATTGAATATAGAGGCACATGTGTAGGTGGGTCATCAAAGAGTTTTTGGTGAAGTTGCAAGGTCTACAAGATGAGGTGGATCCCACACAGGAGTCAAAGGTTATACTTCAATACCTTGGGTTGCAGTTGCTTCAGGACATGCAATCTTGGGGAGGGAGGATTGTGATTTCCCCAATTTAGTAGGTTTCAAAAGCATGGGTATGTGAATTTATCATCGTGACCCTTGTGAGCTGACACTTGGATTTGAGGGTCTAAGCTTGTTTGACTTACTATTTATATTAAGTCTGGAGAGTGGGTTTCTATTTTTGGTAGTGCAAGGGTGACACCTTGAGTCCATGCTATCTCAAATATTTAATTGAGCTTTGTTATTAAGTTGCATAGTTGAAGCTATTTATTAAGTTGAACTTAATTAATGTGATGTCTCCATTTTTCTCAGTATCAGAGTTTCATGGATTAGCCTATTAATGTGATCCTCATAGGCTAATTAGTGTGGATAGAGGATTTTCTAAGGTAGTGGCTTGACTTGGGAGGGTCTTATCTTCTCCACAATTCAGTAAGCTACAGATTGGTCTTCGTTTAGCTCATATTGGACTTCATTTGGGCTTAGTTTTGTGTACTTACTATTTGTGGTAAGTTGGTGATGATTGAGATGGACCCTTTCTATTTCTGGAAAATGCATTTGGTCACATTTTTGCATTTGGTCACTCAATGCTTAATTGAGACAAGCTAATGAATATGCCTTACAACATACAAATAAATATTGCAATTGAAACACAGAGCTTGATTAAGCTAACAGTTTTTACTTGCATTACTATGATTACAGTTATATTTAATGCATGACTATCCATTATAGATATAACATGAAATCAGCATGATTAATGAAACATATATCTTTGCAAACACGTATATAGTACAAGTTCCATATATATTTATATTAGATACTATGAAGCAAATATAGACAGCTTATTCTTTAGTGTGCTGTCATATTTAGCATATGAGCGATTATAGAAATAGGGATATATATGTATGGCATACTTAACATATGAATGATTATAAAGACAGGGATGTATAAAATGATGAATCACGTATAATTAAGTGGTACGCATCTGGTTTTGATGTTTAGCAGGCAAGGATAACTAATAGCACCCTAACGAAAGGGTCGCACCCTTTGCTTATGAAAAGATACGTATATTTGACAACTGTTGCCCATTTCACTCCTTATTTAATCTTCACTAGCTCTCAGTTATCAAGTATGTCTTTACTACCTTCCGAATCTGCACATATCTTATTTAAGATCTGTATATTCTCTTCTCATTTTCTTCTTTCCTTCTCTATTCTTATTTCAGATCCCTCCTTATACTTTTGCTCTCAATCTGCTCTAGATCCCGTCTTCTCCATTTTTTTACTGTTCCATTTGATCCTTCTTCTCCTCTATATCTTCCCATGGGAGGGAGAGTGTTGTCCTCAATTTTGCCAATTTGACATCACAAAATTGTGGCAACCCTAGATTTTAATTATTTGTATGTTGTAAGGCATATTCATTCATGCATTCACGATTATATTTTTTTATTCAATATAATTACAATAATATAATCATATTATCACATAATATAATTATAGTATCTCGCAATATAATAATTATATTATTGATATAATTATTTAATTATCAATTACAATAATCAATTTAATTATCGTATCACAATAATTATATTATCACAACCTTAATTATATCTAAGTCAGCCAAGAAGGGATCCAACCTAGCTACAAAAATCAACACTCCCTCTTAGCTAGGGAGGATTTTTTCTGAACAATCAAGACACAAGGTTTGTCAACCATCACCTTTGGTGGAAATCAAATAACCCACAAGCGTTTATTGTAATCTTGACATGATGTTTACCATAGCTACTCTTAGAGGGTGAATAAGTAGAACCATGTAATGTCATCCACCATACCTATTCACACGGGGTGGATGAAGAAGTCTTGCAGCTCAAGCATCTCCCTCTTAGAGAAGAATTCATTAAGATTCCCTGAATGCTAAGACTTCCTCTTAGATTAGCCTATCTCTCTCTCTCAATCTAATATCAACCTTCTGACCTCCTCTTCCAAAGTTTAATAGTTAGACTCTCTCTGAATGGAGTCTCCCTCTTAGCAGGGACAACAATCTTACAATGTTAGAATTTAGTATGCTAGATTCCATTCTAGCTAATTTCAAGATTCCCTCTTAGCTAGGGAGGATTCAAAATATTCACATTATCACCATGAGACTCTTAGAGGGTGATCAAGAACACCATCTTGTATACTTGCAGACAATGGACCTACCTTGCATTGCTTGCAAAGGGTAGGAGAGGTCTTGCATATTAAATCTTCTCCCAAAGAAGAATACACCACCACCTTGCATTGCCCATAGAGGGTAGAAGTGTTCTTACACCTCAAATCTTCTCTTAGAGAAGAGCACACCACCACCTTGCATTGCCTGCAGAGGGTGTTTACAACGTACGTTGCCTGGAGAGGATGGAAGAGGTCTTAGATCTCTTATCTAAAGAAAGTACTACCAACTTGCATTGTCCACAGCAGGTGCTTCCACCTTGCCTTACCCACAAAGGGTGGTGTGATGACCCCTTTCTTGGAGACTATCAACAATCCAAGTTTAACAACTATTAAACACTTCACTAATTATAAATGGTACAAAATATCTTATATCATTTCAATGAGGTGATATGTTTAACCCAGATTGTTTATGTTCTTCTTATACTATCTCGAAGAGAGCATGGATTTACTTGTCATAGAGTGCTTGACACCATAATTCCTCTGGTTTTACTCTGCCTCTCCCCACACAACACCATCTATCAACTCTTGGAAGTATATTGAAGAAACAAAGAAATGGTTAAATCATTTCAATCACTATATATATATATATATATATATATATATATATATATATATATATATATATATATATATATATATATATATATATATATATATATATATATATATATATATAAGATTCTCGTTATTCTTATATATTTCACATTATATATTTTCCCATTATATGATCATTGTGGTCGAAATAATTCATCCAATAAATTTGGTATATCCCCATTCATTCATCGTTCATATATATCATTTTTATATATAACATATATTATTTGATGTCAAAATACATGGGCTTTTTATCATGTTGGCTAAAAGGTTATACATTGTGATGTTTACATTTGCATTAGTTCTTTATTATTATTTTGAATAGTACTGCCAAGTTATATGCTAAACATTTGGATTAATGATTTGAGGTTATAATTTTACATTAACAATATCTAATTATTATTAGTATATATAATGATATAAATCTCATCAAATATGATTTTTATTATCTATAAATTGATATTAATATTGTTGAGTATTTTTTATAATCATCATGAATTATCTATCGTTAGGGATCATGACAAGTCTGCCTTTCCTCAAATTGCTTGCCCTCAAGCATTTTTTTTATTTTTCTATTTTCTCGTGACATTGTATAACTTAAAATCAATGGCTTTGATTATTATTTATTTATTTTTCAATAAAAATTATCTTATAATGCCTCTCGTCTGTTTGAGCCAGCAACACCAACCTCAGCCTCTACAGTTCTAGAAGATTGAGCAGCAACAGACATAAATGAACTCTAAGAGATTGAAAAATGTTGTCTATAGAAGCAATTAGAACTTTGGAGGGGTTTTCTTTTCCGGCATCAAAGAATAGTCTCTCCTTAGTTCTTAGACCCTTTCAATAGAAAATTTATCTTAGATGTTTATTCTGAGTTCTCTGTTATGGTGGCTTTACTCACAACTGTCTATATTTGGATTCCTTGTTTGAGAGTTATGTGAGAGCCTTCCTAATGGGTTTCAAAATTAGTCGCAATACTGGGGCCTGGACGAATCCTTTGTGACTCTTGGAGTGACAACAACAAACTTCCATTAGAAGTTATCAACAGTGAGAGTCTGAAATGTTCTCAGATTGGTTTTTATCCCAATGTTGAACAATAATAACTAATTTCGGGATCACAAACACAAGCTAAAAAAAAAAAATAAACTCCTAGATTGAGGCCCTATCGATAAAAAATGCCAATGAGTGAATTGTCAAACAAACTGCAGGATTAAGGCACTGCACAACACTGTTTTCACTGTAAATCAACAGCAGTCAGGATTATAAAAATGAAACTTAGTATTACTTGAGAGGAATTTAGATATCTGCAGAGACAATTTGCTATATCTGATGGTGTGCAATAGGATCTAGTGCAATTATGTGACACTTCAATTTCCATCTCTACAAGAGAAAGTTTTTACTCCATTCAAACTCACAGGCAATCGATGGCACAATTCATTCAGACAATGTAAACAAACAAAGAAATATTGGCCATTGGATGAGCTTTGGTCATAAAAGATATTATTCAATAACATTTGGTTTCAACTCAAATTCTTCTTGCTAAGCTCTAAGAGTTTGGATTGCTTACTGGGTCCATAACTTCTAGCCTTTTGAAGCTATCCAAGTTAGAGCAACTCATCCTCAATGATAATAATCTCATAGGCCAAATTCCTAATTCTCTATCAAACAGATTGCTAAGAATGAGTCTAAGTGTTAATCGTCTCTCTGATCTATTACCTATCGTCATCTTCAATCTGACTCAGCTCTGGTGCATCAACAATAAGAGTGGCCCAATTCTTTCATGGTTCAGCCAAATGCCATTACAAGAACAGCTATGGATGGTCAAGTGTCTATGCAAGGGTCCCAATCCTCCTCCATAACCCAATCCTCCTCTGCAAGGGAACATATTGTTTCTCACCCTTTTAGCTATTTACATAATTTCCACATGACTATATTGTCTGTATTTTGTGATCATTGTATTAGAGATAACATTATTGGTCGACTTTCTTTGTCTTTGGAATGATGTACTTTGGTAGTAGCACATCCAAATACAACAATTGTAGATTTTAAAGCAGCATAGGAGACATTTTTTATGTGCGCGGTTACAGATGCAATCTTTTTCAAACAACGCAGTCGATCTTTGCTAGAGGAGAGGTATTTGAATGAGGGACCTAAAATTGCTAGATGATTCTAAAACATGTGGGAAATCTCCACTAGCCATAGTAGGATTAGGGTGTAGCCAACTAAAGATGCCGCGACCAAATTAAGCTGCATTTGCCGACCAACAATGTAGGGCTAGGTTGAGGAATCAATGAAGATGTGGTTGAGACAAAAGTTCAGCCAGAGGTAGGAGCTCGATGCTCACACTACACACCTGTAGGTCGTCCATGCTCAGAAGCTAGGCAACAAAGGTGGTACTGAGTGCGAATGGTTGCCCAAGGTCATATCGATGTTATTCACACAGGCAGAGACTTGGCCACAAAGGCAGATTGTTAGCTAGAAAGATGTAGAAGAGGTACAAATGTAACACAATGTGTTAGATGAGGCTTGCTTGCCTTTGGATTTCACAAGCATGAGATTGTTGGTGCCTGGTGCTATGCTATTGGTTGCTCGTTGCTTATTAGATATTGCCCATCTTTGGAATATCCTCCTGAATATCAAAACATTTTTTTTAGTGTCATTGATGTAGGCTCTGGGTTGACGTTTTGTATAATTACTCTCCCACAGTGATATAATGCCCCATATTCTTCTTTGCTACATCAAACCCAAATACAATCTGTCATAAGTGTAAAAGGGTATGAACTTTGGTCCCTTTGGCTTATTTAATCCTTATTACCTTGGAGTGATTGCTATATGAAACAATTGATGCAGCAAATCGTACTTGAAAGGAATGATGCATACAACCAAACACTCCACATCTCACAAGCCCTTAGGAAAGAACACTACTTTGATACCATGTTGATTTCCTGGTGCTTGTTAAGCATGGGCAATTGTTTGCCCTCCCAACCATAGATAATCCTTGATTGTCTCCCCCAAGCACTACATCTATTAATGAAAAAAATCATATATTTTCTATGTTGTATTACCTCAATAGAGGAAGATTGATCTTCCTTTATAGCAATCAAATGGGATACATGGGGGGATGCCACCCTTCCAAAATTTGGTTCCCCAATTAATATAATTATAATAATGTTGGTCCACAATAATATAATAAAGTTGAGCTCACCCAAAAACATATTATAAATATTATATTCATTTGATTATAATTATTCCTCTATATTCGTAGAGGAAAAAATGGCCGACCCGATCGTCAATTGGAGGCTCGAATTACTTTAAAAATATATTTAAAAAAAAAAAGAATCAAAATTTAGGTCATTGTTTGTTTTTCAAAATTCCTCTTTTGTAATGTAATCTATTGTCGTAGCATTCTTTATATTTTCAAATAATTGATAAATATGATTAAATGTGTTAATAATGCATAGCACTTACACTAAGGAGCAAATAGAACAAAGATAATCTATGTGACGAGATCCTCACAGCTTTTCTTTGTAAGTACTACTCATTTGTAATTCTATAGTAATTATATTATAATGTAATTTATGAAATATAATTATATCATTTCACAATAATATAATAGTTATGTTATCAATGTAATTATGATATTATTAGTAATCAATATAATTATTGTATCATAATAATTATATTATCACAACCTTAATTATATTTGAGTCGTCCACTTTGCAAGTTGTTTGCTAATAAATTCTACATAATGGAAGCAAAATAGAAATAAAAAGCTTTCTTGAGAACGTACACTAAAATGTTTATTGAAAACCACTTTAACTCTTACATGTATAGTACAGCTTTAATTTCAAACCCTAATTATGTACTTTGATGTTTGATTGTCAATGGAACTGTTTGGATTCTTGAACTGCTTTGGATTCCATGAATAGACACTATACAACATCCGCAAACAATTCCAGAAAATCACTGACCCAAACAAGTTCTTACATTGATAAATGTGGTAGGAAAGCTGAAGATCTTAGTAACTCCAAGATAACTAGAAAAATGAAAACAAGTATGGTAAATATAGTGGATATTAATGATTTCCGATTTCAATACAAAGCTTGAACAAATGCCGAAGACATGTTGCATCAAATAACATGAAATATGTTGACAGATGACAGAGCCTTAAACGTAGAAAAAACTAAGAAGTTCAGAGTCTTTTGTTTTTTCTTTTGGAAATATCCAAAAGAAGTATTTAAGGTCATAAGTGAGAATGATTGTATACACAGAGGGTTATTGATGGAAAAATGTATATAGAATGTATTAATAATCATATCATCATTTATATGTAAAGAGAAGTATTTCATAATTTATTCATGATTTGGTTTGCTGGAACAGATAGTCATGGTTTTTTCATGACAACTATTTTGCTAGCTCGGGCAATTCTTAGTGTTCTTGGAGAAGCATTTGACTCTGTTTTTGGCTGTTGAATTTCAATTTACTTTTCCAGTAGAAAAGTCAAGAATAGGAAGATGATGGTCTCGAAATGCCAGCATACTCACTTTCGTAGATTGTTCAATGCAATCACTATTTAAAGCACTTGTGAATTAAAAACTTGAGCTTGGCAAATTGACTAATAATGAGACTGCACTTTAGATAATTGAAGCCAATCTGGAGCAAGTTTTGGAGGCAATGGGGCTGGAAAATGCAGTTGAGCTGACTAACGACATAGGTGCAGCTGATGCAATGCTTGCTTTGAATTCTAAGATCAAACAGAATTCTTGGATTAAGGAAATGGCTAAATATCGTCAGTTACCTGTATTTGTAATAAAGGTAATTTGGCTAAGTTTCATTTTAATTATTTCCCAAAGTGAATGCTTTTCTGATGAAATTTTTTAGAATCAAAGTGGCTTGAGATCAGGAAAACGTATTTATTAGTACATTATCATAACTAAAAGGATTGAAATAAAATTTATTTGTCTTATCCAGGCAAATACAACAGCACAAATGGCAAGGGCAATGCGTGCCATTTTGGGGATGGAAAGTTTTGGAACGCCTCTGTTTTCACCAAACAGATTCAAGAATGGTTGCATGATTTCTGAGGAAGCAGCCGATAGAAGAAATTCATCAGAGGAGATGGGTGCTTTGGAGGTACACAGCCCATGAATTTTTTTTTTTTGCTTGTTAACTTTTGGCTGTTAATTTGAAAGTTGTGGCTGTATACAAACATTGAGATATTGTATAAAAATGTCTTCAACTGAGAGTGCATCTCTATACAGTATACACTGTGTTTGCAGTCCTTTGTGATGGCCTCAAGGCTTATTGGGTAATATAGATAGAATCATGTACATGCTATGCACAGTAATCAACAGTTAATAACTTAATAATCAATTTACAATTTATAATATCAAACTTTGATGAAGAGGTGATGTGGGAAAATTAAGCTGGGGGAGCTGAGCAAGGGTAGGTTGGCTTTGAAAATGCGTATGGACTTGTAAATTAAAATGAATAGAGGAATAACTGTTCAATTAAATTTGTAACCTTTGATTATATATTAACTGCTTAGATGAATAAATAATCTAACTGAATGCTGACTTCAATTTCATTCATCAAAGTTTAAAAATTAAAGGACTTTAAAGGGTATAAAATAGTGAAAGCATTTGCTACAAGTGTGGATGATTCTCTATCCTTTCTAAAGCCACTCCCATCTAATGTCGTGTAGAAATATTATCAAATTTTGAGAGGAAAAACTCAGACTAAATCAGACACAAGATTGTAAATCTTCAGAACACAATCTGAATAAATCTGTTAAGTTTATGAAGATAATGGGAATTTACAGAGAACATCAAATTAGTGGATTGGAATTCTCAATTGTAATAAATTGTGCTCCAACAAATCATGATATGTCACCAATAATGGGGACAGACATACTGATAAGAATGAGACAAAACCGGGGGTGGGAAGTCTGTTGAAACCCAGGAACTTATTATCAACCTCAAGAACTGGAGGGATTTGGGAGTAGATTCTCAGGTGATGCTTATTCTACAATGTAGAAATCATAGGAGCAAAAATGCTTTTCACCAGATTTATGAGTAGTAGTGGAAATGCTGAACGTTATATTTGGAAGCTCAAGGAGACGGTGCTGATTTGTCCATTCAGACATCTTTCTGTCCGAAAACTATCTGCAAATGGATTGTAAATAAATGAAGAACTTCCATGGTTGGATCCAGCGGATTGTTTGATTATCCACTTTGCACAAAAGAAGATAGGACTTTGGTCTTGGTTCATGGTGTAGATTGCTCATATGAAATTGGATTTTCAAGTTTTAATCAAAGGAAAAACATTTTTACGATCACTCCAAATTTGGATACCATTATTATCTCTTGCACTGGAATTTTGGAACGACTCATCATCAAGGGTGATAGATAACACTCTTGGAATCTATGTTATGTTTTGGTTTATCTATATACTTCAGTTTAAATGATGGGGACATGTGTTCACATCTGTCTAAATCTCTAAGTAGATAAGCAGTTACCAGTGGAATTAAATCTTAAAATTAGAGATAATAAGGCTCAAGAGTATTTCCTTTAAATTTCATCATATTTATTAATATGGATAACTACTGCATTCTTGCCCTTCTGCATCCCTATAACAGCAGGCTTACAAAATCAATAATTATGCTTCTCACCACTCAGATATCTGTGCTACCAACAAAGGGTGGACCACAGGTTCTTGCAAAGGAAGTGCAGCGATCTGCTCTAACCATTTAATCACAAACAATATTCTATTTGTGGAAAACATAACAAACATCATCAACCACCACATAATGTTTATTCACAGCACCTCAGGAAACCTCTACAAAGATGTAGAGTGCAAGGCTGGCAGACAAGTAACTCTGAAGATAGTAATACTAACTGATTCCATATCCAACATCAACAGAACCTGCCATTTGGTCAACCCATCAGTTCTATGTTTGTGATACCAGAAGCATGAATAACCTTACTATCAAGGACCTCTTGGGCTTAACCATGATGAACAGACAAATTGATATCACATAGTGACATGATTTAATAAATTAATATATTGCTTTAGAACATATTAGGAATTTTAATTGACCTTGTAGAATTATAGTTTATAATACCATGATGTAGAATCAATACCTCTCTAAATAAATAGGTTTCTAATTTATTCTTGTTTATCAGGAGGCTAGACTAGCCATTGAAGATATTGTAATTCCCAAGGGGCAGCCTGTTGAGCTTCTTCCAAGATGTTCTGAAATTATAGCCCTTCAAATGAGGCTCGTAGAGAATTACAAATTAACAGCAGAGAAGGCAGGCGCAGAGTCAAGCTCAAGACTTCGAGTCCTACCACTAAATGATAGCTCTAAAAGAAGCAATATTTCAGATATGAACATGGAAGAAAGACATGAAAACTCCTTGGAAGATGTGGATGTCAATAGGACATCAGGTACCACTGTTTCCAGACTTCCTTTCTTACCTGACTATTGAAGCCTCAATTTAAAAGCCCGTGTAATTATAAATGGTAATTTCCACCATACTGTACTTATTCATAGCTAATTATTAATTTATTAAATGGGGACATATTTGTATATACCTTCTAATGTAATCAATGCAAGCAAAAAATTGTCCACTGACATATACTTGGTATAGTCCAATGAAAACACCCTCTTTATATTTGTTAAACTCAGATGATATGTCATGGATGACTTCTTGTTCACATTTGTTAAAGATGAAGGTCTGTTTTGCTTTGTGTGTATCTGATTTCTGAAATACAGAAATAAGTATATTAAGAATACAAGTTTAATCAGTAATGGTAATAGAAATTCCTTCCAGGGATATGCACAAGATGACAAGTGTTGATAGATCTTTGCAGAATAATTTGTGGAAGTTCAAAAATATTACCACCTGTAACAGATGAACATGATTGACATGTGTACTCATATGTATGTCTGTAAACACTGTTAAAGATAATCCTCAGAAAATAGATGATAAACAACAATAAGGAAAACACACAAGATATAACATATACTTACCCTGAGAAACCCCTTCCAAAATGAAGGGAAAAATCCAGGCACACAATAAATTAGCATTTTATTGATAAGAAAATGTTCGTATGTAATGTCCTTTCACTTGAAGCAATATATATAACACAGAGATACTCTTCACATTACAACCGAAGATCTCATGATTTTCCCAAATATGACTCCTTATTTTCAAATACAATTCTTTGTATTTCCATACCTCAACACATGTTAAATGACAGATGTGTTAATATTTAATATTACAAATTAACACAAATGTCCTTTTCAGCTGAAGGTGACCACAACGGTATTAACGCCTAGAGATAAAGATCTCTATTGCAGCTACAATCTCCAACACTCACTCTTAGCAAGAGAGAGATCTTTAGCTAAATAGTCACAAAAGGCTGTAATCAAAATGTCAATGATAAAATCTAATCATAAAAAACCATGGAATCACTAAACATGAAAACCTGCAAAAATCACAGTCAAATTTCAGCACAGACACACTCAATGTGACGTCATGGAATGACAAGTCTGCAAAAGTCACAATCACCTTTCATCATGGATTCACTCAACATGATGTTGTGATGAAATTTCTCAACATGACAAGTTAGTAAGGTTCGTAAAGTCTGTAGTTATAACAGTTAGATTGATATGATCATGAGTTTCATTATTGATGATAATATAAATATTCCTATATATATATATGGTTAGTTATACTATTTTATACTAATTTATAATGTTTAAACCTTGGAGACATTTCTCCTTTTCTCATACTTATGTGAGATCCAAATCTGCATCTGGAGCATATCTATTACAATGACAATATAATTGCATTTGCAGACATGATCCATGTTATGTAATATGGTATTAGAGAAGGCTGCAAATGTATATTGTCTCTCTTTTGAGATCCATAGAGACTATTGGGTATGGAGGAAAAAGAATTGGAAGGTTATTCTCAGAAGAATCTATAAGAAATGGTCAGCAAGTAGACACAAGAATCAACTAATTCAAGAAGGAGGATATAAGATCAGAGAAATGATCAAACAAAAAGTATATTATTATTATAACATTTACCAATAACAAGCAAGAGATGCAATCTTCATCCGATACAAATGTGGCATCCTATCTAGCAAATGAGAATCATTGATTCAAAAATAGCCGGCATGACAAACTAGACAAGAAGAAGATTCAAAGTACCATCACATAGACTCTTGTGGATAGAATTCATATATTGTAACAAAAATGTAAGAAGGGTAAGGAAATTAAGTTAGACAGGAGTCCTTGAAAACATATTGTGGCCCATGCAAATTCTATATGTAGGAAAGACTATTTATAACTGTCATCATTTGTGAAGGAATTATAATTATTGTTAAACAATAGAAGAGAATCAAAACTAACTTCATCGTAACCCATAGCTTTATTATGAGTGACAGTTCAAATCGTGACTATCACAGAGAACTAATGTAGCGACAGTAGAACCCATGTTGCAGACACACTCAAAATAATAATTCAATCAACATTTAAACTAACCAAAGCTAATAAACAATTAGAAGCAACTATATCGACTGGAAATGATATGGGGTTGTTTTGGAATTGAGAAATCCAAAGTACATATAAATATTAACTAGAAAATCACATGGTACCACCGAGTATAACTCAATTTCTACTGTATTCATATGGAGCAGTAGGCTCTAAGACTTGTGGCATCATCACAGAAACATACTATTGGAATAAATAGGATCGAGATACAATTCAACTCAACATAAGAAAAGGAAATATTATTTGCATTAAATCTACTAGTGAGAAGAGGACATAAAAGGACTCACAAGAAATGAGTAGATAAGATAAGATAAGATAAATTTATTAATGTCCAACAAGAGACCAACGAGGGTTTAAGGGACTGGAAACAATACAAAGGGCAAATGCCAACAAGGGGGAGCACCAAATAGTGTTCGCAGAAAGAACGGGAAAGCAAAACAACAAAAGAACTAAGAAAAGGAATAAAAACAACTAAGAACTCCTCACAGGTGAGAAGTAGTCCAAAATGGAAAGGTGGGCACTAGAGCAGTCAAGTACTTTGGAAGGTCGCTATCGAGTGTGATCTCTACGGGGTCTCACAGATCTGGTATGAATCGAGATAGTAGAGGGAGGTTGCTTCAATCCTTGGGCAGGGACTATAGGACTGAAGAAAGAGGTGATGAGCTATGTAGGGGTCGATGTCGAGCAAAGCTGGAGCTGTATAGTGTGCTCGCAAAGCCACATGGTCACTTGAAGGTAGAGTGCAAGATAGTGCTGGTCAATATATCTGAAGAATGAGGGAAGAGACCGACACTCTCTAAACAAATAGTAGAATCTCCCTTGGATCTCATAGTAAATGGGACAACGAAAAATAAAGTGAGATTCAGTCTCAACCTCCCCAGGTCACAAAGTCGACAAATCCTATCCTCCTTGTCGATCTAGGAATCAGTCTGAATATGTAGCCGCTGAGATCCCACTCTAAAAGATCCCAAGGAGATGCGAAGAGCGTGAGTCCAATGACAAGTGAGGTACCAAGGGTGTAAGATGATCCTGCCCTAGATATCAAGGAAGTGTTCAGCATAGAAGGCCATACATGAGCGAAGCCCATATGGGGGATTCCTCTAGGTCATGATAACATATTGTCTGTAGATGTCAAGTCTAACATGCTCATTCAACTCCCGTTGAGGTGGAAGAAGATGGGTTGGAGCATCCAGAGAAAACTGAAAGGGGGGAAGACGATCCAAACTAATACCAATCGAGCCCAAGAGGGCAGAGAATTGGGTGTACCAGCAACAAGACCTGCAACCAGAGTCCAAACCCGCAACCTCCATAGAGGAACAGTAAGCCAAGTAGGAATATCTATGACGATCATCGGAGGAATCAATGAAGCTTCGAAGCCAATGAAGAAGCTAAACTAAATCAAAGATGGTCCCCAATCTAAAAGGGTGAGCACCAAACTCTGCCAGAAAGATGCTATGCAATGTGGACCAGTGATATCTAGTAATGTGCCGAAGGAAAAGAGTTTGGACTCTCTCAACAGAGGCCCAGTCAAACTCCAAGAGGGAGGGGCCCCAAATAGTAGAGCCATAGAGGACAGTCAGCTTGACACAGGGAGTCAAGAAGGGACATCTTAGTCATCGTGTCCTGGAAGTGGTGTTGAAAGCACTGTTGCTCAAGAATAGCAAGGGAGTCGAGCCCCTTGTTGACTCTGGGTTGCACAGTTGGTCTCAGGTTGAACCAAGGTCCCAAAACTTAATCCCCAAGTAAGTATATGAAGATGCAATCTCGATCTCAGTGCCCTAGAAGTAAAAATGGAGGTGTGATGTCCTCAAACAATTGAAGACCATAACTCGAGTCTTGACCAGATTTACAACTAGCTCACGTGAGTCGCAAAAAGAGGCCAAGCCATCAAGGAGTCATTGAGGATCATCGCGGGAAGAAGCTAGGAGAATCACATCATTAGCAAATAAGAGAATAGAGATCAACGCCTGATGTAAGTAACAACGCCTGATGTAAGTAACAACCATTGCTAGGGAGTGAGCACTCATGGAGAAATGCCTCAAGCTCGTCGGTGTAGATGCCAAAGAGAGTGGGGGAGAGAGGGCAACTTTGTTTCACCCCGATAATGCTTTGGATAGGGTCAGAGAAGCCCTATGGAGTCCTGAATCTGCTCACAACGCACTCGTATAACCTCATAATAGTTATAAGGAGAATCTCTGAGATCCCAATGTCCCTAAGACGTTGAAAGAGAGCCACGGGAGGAATAGAGTCGAAGGCTTTGTGAAAGATAACAAACAACAGTAAAATTTTGTTGAGCGGTGGCAGGCCTTCTCAATGATGGCTTGTAAGGTCAAAATGTGATTAGTGGTTTGAAAATCTATACAAAACCAGCATGACCTCTAGCTCGACAATGTCACTGATCGAGCTCTTTGAATAAGATAACATTCAACACAGTCGCATAGAGTTTGGTAAAGGTATACCCAACCATGATGGTTCTGTAGTTTTTGGGGTCAGAAGCTGGCCTAGATTTATGGATCAGATAGATAATATGTCGTGACCAATAGTCGGAAAAGTTGACACAAACCACTCTATTAAAGAGCACTCTAAGAAAGGGACTCAGGATAGAGATACCCAACTTGAAGAACTCATCTTGGAATCCTACCTCATTTGGAGTTCTGCTACTATTCATAACTCTAACTGCCTCACAAATGTGGAAAAAGGAGAAGAGGTGACAACAGGTGGGGGGGAGGATGATACGGAGAGGGGGTTGGCCAGGAATATTATAGAGGGTGGTGTGGGAGGCAAGGGAGTGAAGGTCCAAAATGGAGGGAGGGGGGTGTGCGGGAGGGAGGAAACATGGTGCGCCAAAAGAGCTTTGGAGACTAGAAGAACGTGGCACAAAGACATCTACACTGCAACAAAGTGAGCTTCCTTTTCTTATGGTGAAGAAAGCAGTGGTGGTCGAGCCTCAATTGAGAGGAAAAGGAGGAAGAAGTAGATGGATCAGAGTGAAGCATGCGTTGAAAGGATTTGTAGTCCTCATTAAACTACTAGTTCATGGGGCAAGACCTACAAGTGGGGCGAGGGGTGAGCGAGGAGGTGCAGTGGGGAATGGAGAAAAGGGCAGACTCCCACAAGGCGAACTCAAGTGAGTGGAACATGGAGGTGACGGCCTTGGAGTTGGAGAAGGGGTCCTGGGGGATAAGTCGTTTGAGGTGATGGATGAAGAGCTTCGTGTTGCCATCAGTGAAGCAACTGAAGGGTGATGCTGAGGGCATGGTCAACCAGAGGAAGGAAAGAGATGGTAAAGCGACAAATGAGAGGGATGAAGGAGGCCATAGAGAGAACATAGTCCACAATGCTAACACCACCCCCATGTAGCCAACAAGTGAAGAGTTTGGAGCCATGAAAACAAGAGAGCCCATTCAAAATCACTAAGTCAAATGATTCACAAAGCTGAAGTAAATTACGACCATACCTAGTGAAGGGTCCTTGAAGGATCCTCAGAGAGTCGATGCAAACCCACAGAACCCGAATCAGAAGCAATCATAGACATGGGATCAACCCTATGATAATGGAGGGGAGGTTGTAGGTGTTTGGTCCACAAATTGAAGTCTCCCAAAATGATGATGTCCCCCATGGTAGATAATCTAGTAATGTGCTCAAGAAGGTCCTCATAGGGGTCCCTACCCTCAGTGTTGTGAACTGTGTAGTACAAAAATGCTGGCAAGAAGTAGCAGACAGTGATATAGGTATCTCTATAGAGTGAGGTCCCTCGATCAATGCGAATCCACATGAACCTAGCATAGTTGTCAGAGTGAACCAAGGAAATCATATTGAAAATGTGGTCCTGAATAAGATAGGTGACCCCACCAAAACCTCTGACCCCACCAGAGCAACGAACCTTGTCTCTAAAAGAGGAGAGCCACTGATAGCCAGAAATACCAGGAAGAGGATGCATGTGACTCTCATTTGTCTTTGTAATAAAAAGAAGGTTAGCAGAACCAATAGTCTGATTAAGTAAGCCAGACAGACCAGAGGATACCATTACCGTTCCAACAGTTGAGGCACAAAGAGCCTGTGGTCAATTGCCGCTGAGCCTGTCATTTGGCCTTAGAGGCCGCCCTCGAAACCCAGCCTGCAAGAAAGGTGCCGTGGATTACTGCTTTAAGATTTTTGATGACTGCATATTTACCCTCTTGTTTGGCTATCATAACGAGGGCGCGAGCTTGCTTGAGTTCTGCCACCTGTGATTGGGCGAGGTCCCCATCTAGGTAGATCTTAGGGGAAAGAGAGAATAACTTTCTTTTTTCCCTAAGAGTCCACGACCTGTTAGAGAGGGAGAGGAACCGGATGAAGAGAGTGTCATTTGGCCCTAACCAACACCTGTCAAGAGTGATGTTTGAAATGTCCAACTGATCCTTGAGGAAAGAGTATCTAGCAGTCGAGGGATCATCAATGGAGGGGAGACCATGGACTCACAGGTTTAGTTCACAGGTGCTCCTAACCTGCTCATTGTCCATCTTCCCTTGTACTAACTTCTCAACACCTAAAAGGGGAGCCTCAACCGCAGAGCTGCATAAAGAAGCCCAAAACCTCACTTTCAATTCAGTCTCCCTTAACAGTGAAGAATGCTTATCCATGATCTCTGATTATTTCTCTTTGATAGTGTCTAACTCCCTAAGGTGCATGTAGCAGAGTTCAGATTAGCCTTGAGGCCTATATTTTCAACGACTAGAGATTGTACAGTATCTCATAGAGTGTGGTTCTCATATTCCAACAAAGCCAACCGTTTTGCAAGTTTAATATAGAGTGAAGTTGATTGAGCAACAACATTTTGCTGGACAACACTAACGGACTCCACTGTAGTCAAGCGATCAACGAGCTGCTGGAGTGTAATTGGATTAGATAAGGGTGTCATAGCTCATAAAGAAAGAAGGTATGCCCACAAAAAGAAAGTGCCCCTGGAAATTCACAGCTTTACCACAAACCAGGTATTCTATCAAACACCTATCACAATGCCACCAAATGCCTCCACCAATGCCTACACACAACAATGAATAGAGGCATAGTTCACCAGTCAGACATTCTGTCAAACGGTTCACATGCAAAGAACCAAACCTTACCTTCTCCCCCAACCCGTGTGTTATGGCACCCGTGTGTTAAAGGCAACAAGGGCACGATGACTAGGCTCTGACTATCACAACTTATGTCAAGAGAGTGAGTGAGAGTGGACCGGCCCAAGGGCACGTAGGCATAGTTATGACTCTGATAGTCACAACTCATGACAAGGAGAGTGGACTTGCCTTGCAAACAGAGCACGACCCTGGCTCCACGACACTCGACACAGGCCCTAGCACACAACTTGGCTTACAACAATGGAAGAAGAAAATCCTCGGCTCAAACCCTCAGCTCATGGCACACAACTAGGCTCACGACAGTGGAGTCCTTCAATCTGAGTTGATTGTAGCACTATTATAGAAGAATATAAATCATCATATATTCGAAAAGATAACATCATTTAAGGTGGTTGACATTGCAATACAGCGTGATCAGTAACAAGTACAAATATTGTTTTATATTATGTATATATGCATCAGGCAAATTTAGAGAGAGACCATAATAGAGATTGTGCTTTGCTAGATGTTGGAGTGTTTGAGATTGGAGTAGGTGAGATTCATTGTATAATGGATTTAAAATGCATTTGCTTTCAAGCTCTAGTTACCATAACTTCTTGTATTTGTAGTACTTGAATGCTAAGTTTATCATAACTAGTATATTCATTTTTAACACTCGACTCCCTCCATGAATTTCTCTTACAACAAGGTGTGGGTCTTATCGCATAACGTTACTATTTGTGAGTTCCTGACTGATCATTAATCTCCATACTAATTTATTGTGTCCTCCTGGCAACTTGTGTTGGAAGTTATGCCAATATACAAGGGATCAACCCATCTCTTATTGGCATGCATTCACATTAGGTGAAACAATATATATTAATGCCAATGATCTAGACAGTTTGTTGTCGCTATGCTCCTAGCCAAAGCATTGAAAGATGAAAAGTTAGGATCAAGCATTTCATTTGTTGGTGTTCATGGTGTAATAATCTGAATGATACAAAAGTATGAAGGTTGTCCGCTCCATGTGCCATTGCTTTCATTGGTCTTTTGAAAATAATTGCTTTGCTTTGTCACATTGAGCAATTATAAGGCAACAATGAGAATTGTTAATAAAATTGATCAATAATATTAATAAAGAAGTGTTATTGGTGTTTATCAATACTAACACCAAGTTGACCTAAATATAAACAAAGGGCACTACATTACCACACACTATTAATGTAACCTCATAATCGTATAGACTGGAGAGAACAATGGAAAATTAGATTAAGACAATCATTTCTGAAAGAAAAAAAAAAACATAAAGAGGCAATAGCTTAGTGACTAGACCCACATCAAAGATATTTTGGACAATGTATAACCTAAGAATATGAATAAGTTATACAAAGGTGCAATAATCCTTAATAAGTATATAGACATATCAAAGGTGGATTTTGGGTATCAAGTAATAAGGTATGACTTCAAGATAATGTCCATTTCATATTCTTTCTTATGTTTAATAAGTATTATATAATAGGGAACACGTGGAAACAACTTTACATACATACATACCTACGTAAGTACGCACATCATTATGGGAGTATGAATGGTAAAGATTAAGTATTTTGTTATCTTTCTTCTATTATTGAAAATATAAAATAAATTATGTTACAATCATTTATATTATTGTTAGTAACAAGCACGAGTCAGATTGCTAACATTCTAATTGATGTTAACATTCTTATTTATATTTCTATATGAACTATATGCCTTGATATTTTCCCCCAAGAATGTTCTCACATGAAAAGAGGGAGATTGAGATTCAAAGAGAGACTAGCAAGTTGGAACTTAGAAAGGGGTTGTCATATTGATGCAAAATTGTTCAACAATATAAGAATGAGTGAAAATTTTACATTGTGGGGGGAATAATATTCAATGTTCCATTCCCACTTGAACCTTATTTAGAGGGGAGATGTTCCATTCTCAAATAATCTAAGAGAATTTCTGAATCTTCATGTATAGATAAGTATTCTTATCTTTTAGATTTATCTACTCTTTGTAGTCTCTCTCTTAATCGTAGAACTATACATACTATAAGGGTTATTTGCCTTGATATTTTCCTTTGTGTTTGAAGATATTCTTACAAGAAAACAAGGTTGGTACTTTACATATACTACCAATATTATGTAGACTCAATCTAATGACAGTAGCTCTAAAGACCCTAATGATCAAGATGGAGAGAGTGAGGGGCTCTTGAAGCAAAAATCTTTGATGATTGAGATTATGAGATTCTTCTACATTGAGAGGGAATATGACACTTCTTCTAAGGCAATGTGGGAGCTTAGAAGATTAATACTTAGAGAGAGTTTAGAAATACTTGTATGGGACTGCATGATTTTTATGGGTCTACTCTTGAGTGCATTGTGAGGAAGTGTTGACTTTTCACCAGAAAATTGATAGTAGATTCAGAGCAGGTTCGATAGACATCCTTGGTGAAGAGATTTTCTGAGGAACTAGAGGACCTAACTTCCCAGGGTCGATGTTCAGAGGGAGAAATTTTGAGATGCAATCCTTTGTGGATGATATCTTCTCTATAAGGAGAAGTTCTAAGAGATTTTTTTTGTAATGTGCTCTTCTCTATGAGAGAAGTATTAGGTGAAAACCCTTTGTTCCATCCTCTAGTAGCGGCTATGGTGGGTCCACCGTCTGTCTTGGTTCATGGTGGATATCATGTGAGTTACTACATGATGCTGTTGTAAATATGTCATGAAAGATGATGATCTTTCATTGATGTATTTAGACGAGAGTTATTGAAAGGTGATGATCTTATCAATAACTAGACCTGTTATCATAACAAACTACATTAAGTTGTTGTCTGGGAGTGTCGGAAGTTATGATAATGAACATAAAGTAACTATCGAAAGGTGACAATCTTATCAATAGTAGACCTATCTCCTAACACCAAAATGTGTTAGAGCAAGTGTTATCTTGGTTCTTCGGCCCGAATTTTGTTTAACAACATGAAAGTTGTTATGGTTCTTTGGGTCAGATATTGCCTGACACCATAACTTAAATCTATTGTAGACCACACTTAAGGTGGTATTTAAACCTATAATAATGTTATAGTAATTGCTTGATTTCCCTCCTTGCTAAAAGGAAAAGTGTTGAGAAATTTAGTCTCGTTATAAATCGTAGCCAATTCCATATATAATATATGTATTGATGGATTTATGTTGATGTCCTTAAATATATCATTCGAAGAATATCATACCGAGATGATATCTCTTCGTATGCTCAAGAACATAATATGTTCTATATCAATCCTTCCCAACTAAGAGAGAGTGTTAAGTTTGTAGTTGCAATCATATCGATATGATCATTAGTTTCATTATTGATGATAATACAAATATTCCTTTATATATATATATGGTTAGTTATATTATTTTATACCAACTAATCATGTTTAAATCTTGGAGACATGTTTCCTTCTCTCATACTTATATGAGATTCAAATATGCATTTGGAACATATCTATTACAATGGTAATATAATTACATTTGTAGACATGATCCATGATAATAAGGTTGACAACCAACATTTTATCTAGCACTCTCTCAATGTGATACAATCATGGAGTCTCTCAACATGACTTCCAACTCCCATCACATAATATCTCAATGTGATGACATCACAGACTCTCTTTACATGATGTCCACTATGAATCTCTCATAAGTGAAAGAGTTATCAAGTTTGTCCTTACAACTTATTATTAATTTCTTGTAAATATTAGCTCATAAAATCATAGCTAAATTTTTTTCCAATAAGAGTCAAATTTTACAAATACCACAATCATTAAAAGCATATATGAGAATGATGAGGATTCCATAAGAACTCCCTTTTAATCAATAACCACTTTGGTCACAACAATAAGCAAGATGATGCAACCTCCCTCTCAGGCTGAGCATCTCCCTTTGAATGAATCATCCAGGCAATATCTTTAGCTTGTTGCATTCTGCAAACAAGAGTGATATTAATAATTCATAACATCAACTATAATAGAGATTAATAGCCATACATACTCATGATCAATACTTAGAATAAATTTCTTATCTCTTTAAAAATATTCCGCTAAAGATTCCTTCAATTTGAAGGTTTCCAATATATCCTTAGTTCATCAAGTCCAAGAGCTTACTTATGGATGGTGCAATTGAAGAAAAAAAATAACCAATACACATGTGCCACTTTGCAGCTAGATTCCAATCATAGATATGCTCAACCAATGACCCTTCTAAAAAATTAACCTTAATATAAAACTATTAAAGTTACAATATAAGTTTGATACATAAATAATAAGCCACAGAGAATAACCCAAGGTCATCGGGAGACAGGGAGACTTGGAGATCTCTGATACTGGTATTGGTACCAATATGGTAAATTTTCAAAAATAGGAGACAAGGGTACTTGGAGACGACAATTTTTTTGTTAATAGTTTAAAGAGTCTAATACTAAAAACAAAATTTGAAAATAGTAATACTATAAAACTAAAAGACTAAAGTAAATAATAATAGCAATGTCACATTAATATAGAGTCAAATATTTCAAACTCACATAATCACAAGATTGTATCTCATTGGTCTTAATTTTTGCATTAAAAACATTAAAATGAGGGCTAATATATATATAATTCTTTAATATTATATTTTACATTTATTATTTATTAGGAGACTTCGAGGAGACTTCACTTTTTGGATGAGGAGATTGGGAAACTTCAAGAAACTTTATCATATAGTCTCTAACCTTTTTTGAGGTCTCTAGAGACGCGAAAAGTCTTTGAGACGTGTATCGATCTCTGAGACACAACTTTTAGGGGCGAGACGGGTCTCTCCGTAACCATGGAATAAACTATCTCCTATAGTAACATTTATGCAAACATATATAATAATGAAAAATATGACTTGATCATATCCTACTCTACAAAAGAAGATGATCATCATTATACTTATCTCATATTTCCTGCAAAATAGCAATTGCATCCATGCTTAAAACTTTTGAGTGTCTGGCAATCCAAGGCAATACTAGCTACTTAGTGAAGTCAGATTTACTTGCTAGTATAATGTTGATGTAGACAGTGATGACCATCCACACACCTCTCTAGCTTATCTCCTTCCCACCCTTGACTATTTTAATCTGTTTAACCTCTCCATCTCCATTATTCTCATTCACACTGATGTTCCCATACTTTTCCTTGACTTTGCCCTATTTTTTTAATCTTGTTGAGGTACTTGAAATGATAGGATAAGACAAAAGAAGGGTTCAAAAGATTATTTGTTGATATTTGTAGCTTCGGTTAGATACAAGGATTACGTCAATAACAAAAGTGCATATATGTATGTATGTCACTTCACTATGCGAACTGACATACATGCATACATGTTCTTGCAAATAATACCTGTGCTATATTTGCATTGCTCTTCACAAACCTTGGAAGAATCCTTGCACTTGATCGAAACCATATATAAGTATAGTATATTGAAATCCACACTTCCTGATTATTTCTCAGAGATTGAGTAAATGATCTATTGCTCAAATTGATCAGTTGTTGATCATATATGTCCTCAACATATTGTATATGGACCAAGCACATAATCCATATAGATCAGAGGTCTTAACTAATGCAATTTAATTAATG
The DNA here is from genome assembly GCA_028749045.1 of Cupressus sempervirens. NCBI lineage: Eukaryota > Viridiplantae > Streptophyta > Pinopsida > Cupressales > Cupressaceae > Cupressus > Cupressus sempervirens. The sequence goes on from CM053789.1 coordinate 885,412,832, forward strand.
CTTAATCTCACTTGATTAGTATCAGATGTGTTATATATTTCATTATGAGCCTTCATGTCTCTTCATGTGAAGGCACATCATGAATGGACATATCCATCCATGATATGGCCCTTAATGCCATTATATATAGAGACCAAAATGGAAGAGATAATCATCGAAATAGATAAATGTATTCTCTCTTCATATCCGCAACTTCACACTAAAGATCAACATATACATATTCAGCTTTGATATACAATTTTCTTTACTGTTGTAGATCAAATCCACTCTAATTTGATTATCATCTCCAAGCAAACAAAGTATATCAATATTCCTCAAATCAAAATTGCTATCAATATTACCCCATTTACATGGTATTAGAGCCTAGGTAAAGAAGATCCATATCGAATTTGAGAACTCGAATTGCTTACCTTGTTACTACAGTCACATTACATTCTTCAAAATGACAAACACAATTAGATTAAATGATCTCCTTGAAGATGCAAACAATTTCACATCTTGGAAATTAAGGATAATAATGCTATTAAAAGGAAATAAAGTAGCCCAACTTGTAAAAAATTAGAATACAAAACTTGAGAATGAACCAGAAAACTCGCAATGGATTGAGAATAACGGAAATGCTATGAAACTAATAGTTGATATAGTTAGGGATCATAAAGTTCCTATATTAGCAAAACAAGATATTGCTTTCCTTATGTTCAAAACCCTTGAGAGCTCATTTTAAATAAATAACACTGGAAGAACTCTTGCACTCAAAAGGCAAATAAATCACATAAGCATGAACACATGAGAATCCATCAATGCATTCTTCATGAGAATAAACAAACTGAGGGATTAATCATCATCTGTTGGATACAAAAATGAGAGCAACTAGTTATCCCTAATAGCCCTAGGTGGCCTACCAAATTTATGGGAGTCATTTATACAAGGTATAAGTGTGAGACCAACACTTACGACATTGGATTGATTAAGATTTGATTGCCTTCAAGAAGAAGCAAGACAAATGTCAAAAGGAAACAAACACAAATCTATAGATGAGGATATGCATGTCCTTAACACAAATTCACATAAGAAAGGAAATAATAGCTTCGAAAGGAAAATCAATTTTCATGGAAATGGTTCATCCAAGAAAAGAAGAGATGCTTCACAAGTTCAATGCTTTAGATGTGATCACTATGGACACTATGTTGTCAAAAGCTTGGATAGGACAAAGAAACAAGCATCCTCTGCCAAAGTTGGAAAATCAAATACAAAAGATGATTATTAGTTCTTATTCTACTCAATACTATGAAATCATGTATCAAAAAAAATTCAACACTTGAGTGATTGATAATGGATGATCAAGACATATCACTGGATTCCAAGAACATCTAGATACTATGGTAGAAGAAACTAACAAAGAAGTAACCATTGGGGATGATTACACCCTATAAAAGGGGTGGGAACTTGTATGATTAAACTAGAATTAGGTATACTATCCAACTAAAAGATGTGCCCCTTGTACCTAAAATTAAAAGAAACCTAGTATCAATATCTGCTCTAGAAGATAATGGATATACGGTCAATTTCATGGATGGGAAAATCTAGCATGGCCAAAGAACTCTACATATAATAAAGCTAAAACAATAGGTATAAGATAAGGATACCTATACAAACTTCGCATTGAATCTAAACAAACACTTGATCATGAAACTTCTTACTCCAATGAGATATGACATTGAAGCCCTAACCTCAATGGAAAAATTAGTGATAGGATTTTTTCAAACTAAATCCAAATCATAATGGAACACGTAAAGGATGTGCCTTAGGGAAAAACACCAAGGGATCTTTTTAGAACAAATTGAACATAACTAAAATTATATTGGAATTAGTCTACTCTGACCTATGTGGACCCATGTCTACCCCCTCCATGGGAGGTGGCCTATATTATGTAATTTTTGTAGATGACTTCTCTAGAAAAACCTAGATCTACTTTCTTAAGCATAAAGAGTCAAAAGAGATCCTCAAAAAGTTCATGGAGTTCAAAGCCCTAACAGAAAACTCCTTTGGAAAGAAAGTTAAAACACTAAGAACTAACAATGGGAAAGAGTACACTTCATAAATATTTAAAGAATTTTGTGTGAATGTCAGGATTAAGAGGGAGTTCAATGTACTCTATAATCCTCAACGTAATGGTGTAGCTAAGAGGAAAAAAACAACTATTGTGGAGGCTGCAAAGTCAATGATGTATGACAAAATTTTAGATACCTCATTTTGGGTAGAAGCATCAAGAATAGTCATTTACATCCAAAATATATGTCCCCATTCACATGTTGATAACAAAACCTCTAAAGAGGCTTTTACAAGTCTAAAACATAATATGAGCCATCTAAGGATATTTGGTTGCCTCGTGTATATTCATGTGCCCAAAGAGAAGAGGTCAAAACTAGAACCTTTTGGGAAGAAGGGAATTTTTGTAGGTTAAACTTCAAAAGTCTACATAATGTACATAACTCGACAAAGACAAATAGAACTGAGTTGAGAAATCATATTTGAGGAAGGCATTACCTTCAAAAGGTCAAAGTACTCAAATGAGTTAAAAATTTAGAATTCACCCACAAAAATGGAGGAAGACCCTACTCCTGAGCTTTAGAGGGAGTATTTAGAAGAAACCTCAAATGAAAATCTAATCGACCCTAAGATTCAGAGGGAGCATCAAGAAGAAAATCATAACAATAACAACAAGAAAAGACCACTTTGGGCTAGAAAAATGATTGAAGCTAAAAACTTTGCAACACCTAAAGGACCTTTAAAAAAAAGTAACAATAGTAAATTTGGACCAATTTTTTGACTTGTGGGTAGTTGAAATTTCAACACTTGAATGCCAAAAGTCAAGGTCACTAGAATTTCATCAAAATTTTGGTGCATTCCATGACTGTCAATTTATCGACAAGCCAGTCCATCGAAAATCATCCCCATCTATGTCACATGGCGGCGTCAGACAACTAATTTGAAATGTCGAACTATCGATGCCAGCCATAGATAATTTGATGGGTTTGTTATACCATTGATGACAAACCCCGTCAATATATTGACGCCTGCTAGAGATGACTCTGCTGGTTTTTCATACCATCGATATCAGTCTGTGTCAAAATATCAAGGACATCTAGAGATGATTCAATGGGCTTATCATACCATAGATGGCAGGCCATGTCGAAATATTGACGACAACCAAAGTTTAGAAAAAATGAAATAGTCTCATTGTATATCAGGCTAATAGCAGGCTAATCACATCATTACTAGACATTTTTTATTGTTGACTCTCTTTTTTGGTTTTTGATAGATTGTTGTTGTGCTGAAATTGTACTAGTGCTATTATTGTACTATTAATAGTTTAATAATCTATTCCATGAACCAACACCCTCTTACTCTTTTTAATGATAACAAAACATGAGTTGACTCCTATCAAATATTAGTAAGTTTGATTATCTCATCATCACTATGAATAGGAGTATATCATTTTGAAATGAGCTATAGAAGAATATAAATAGGGTGAGGATAGGCTATGTTTAGGCATGATGTGGCTATATAGCTTGAGATAGAGCTTCTCGTCAACTATGGGTACAAATTCTACCATGAACCAAGTATGAATATGGCCACATTGACAAAACCACCAAATAGACATTTAGTGAGGTTTGTTATAGGACTGTTGATAGATCCATTCAAAAGGAATCGATGGCCATAAATCTGTAAAACATAGTGCATGAAATATTAACATAGTTTTACTATATATAAATATTAAAAAGCTTTATTGGGAAAAAAAATCATAAATATAATCAAATTCCTATTGTTGTGTAAGAAAAAAATGTTTTGTCCTATAGTGAATATGTCCAAATTAAAACAAAAATCTGCATAATTAGATTATATCAACAATGAAGGGAAGAGAAGACAATTAACCTCTTCTGTATCGATTATAATTCGACCCAAATGCTAAGCAACTTTAATGATGAGATCTCTCTATAATTGAAACCTAGCTTCCCAATTTGACCTTTTCCCTCTGAATGCCTTAAACCTTGCACTTGTTATCACATAATCATCCCAATTTTCTACTTGACTTTTCATAAACTCACCCACTACAGTCCCCATTAATGCTAGGAAGGCTAAAACAATTCAAACTATGTTTTGTTGACAGTTTCATACCCAATAACTAAAATTCACTCCAAAGCCCTTTCTTCTTAAGCTAAAGTAGATTGAGAGATGAATATATCGATTAGAGCAGAAGTTAACTGGAAAGATTATGAGCACTTGTCTTCATGATTTCATTTCTTAGCCTTGTTTGCTGGCTTTGCAACCATGACCTAATTGAGAAAATCAATGAAGCAGTAGGTATCTCCCAAACAAAGGTTGAACAATGACATAACTATATCAGTGAATGAAGCTAATGAGAGTTCTAATGGACTTTATAATCCATATTTTGATATCAGGTCAACACTACAAACATAGGAGCTTTAAAATAGAAACAAAACTATCATGTACAAATAGTAAAAGTGATATTCAGTGGAAGGGTGCACAAGAACAAAATTATTTTATTTGCTTTATCAGGACAATCAATAGTTTTGTCATCAAGTTCTTTGATTGCTTTATCAAGGTCTTGTTACAAAAAAAATGATACCCATTCAACAACAAATTGCAAAATATGCACCATCTGCACTCAACAAAGAAACAAGGCAAAACAACCATTATAGAATGTGAAAAAATAAGTCAAAAGAATACATCAGACCTCAAATGTGTTAAAAAATGTTGTAATTTTATATCAATTGAACCGTGGCATCAAAAAAGAACAAAACATACTTATGAAAAATTATTGTCGTGAAATCTGATTTTATACTTACAACGCATGTCAAGAAGTGAACAAAGTCAACAGTCACATTACTCTTTCTGGATATAACAACTCTTTCTAACTGCAACCACACACAAATATGTCAACAACTAGCCGAGAAAATTGACAATTGTCAAATTTTTATTTTATAATAAAGAATGAAGAGAAACTATACCTTCCCAAAAGGTTCAAACAACTTTCTTTAAAAGTCTTCATTAGCATTGTTTGGAAGATTGCTAACAAAAGCAATTTTAACCTTCATTTCAAAAAGCAAATCATATCAAATCAGAAACACATGATAGTTGATACAAAATTATTTGTCTCAATTATGTATGAAAAACATATAACCTAATATGAGGTAGGGTCTGCCTCTAGTTCACTTTGAGCACAGTCCACTATAGCATGCCACTTGCCTCCAAGTTGAAAGTCTTGTTTTCTCTCAACTCGATAGGTTTAGTTTGAGCTTCACTTGGTTTCAAGAATCCTTTCATATTCTCTACTTAACAAGGCCAACCATGTGAAGGTGGAAGCTCATTTGGCCTCTCCCCCACCCTATAATCACTCTAAATTTCTCATTAAAAACTATGTAAATATTTCATTCATTCATTTTAGAAGTATATCATTAAATCATTATAATCACATAACATTCATTAACACGACATATAATTAATTAATACGTATAAATATTCATCAATAATTTGTGAAAACACATCATTCATTATATTCACATAACATTCATTACCACGACATATAATTCATTAATACCTATAACCATTCACAAATAATTTGTGAACACATCAATCATTATAATCACCTAACAATATTCAATAACATGACATAAAATTCATTAATAAGCAACTTTCATACAAATTCATCATCAAACAAGGTTTTTAACATTCATTTATTCTTTTGTTGAAGATAAAGGCTAATAGGCTCATTGTGACTATCTTCGGCACTCTCTTATAGCTCTTGTGGTTCTCATCTTATGACATGAGGCTTCCTCTTCTTTTTTTGAGGACAATGCTAATGTGCCTCTGCAATAAGAAATAAATGAGTTAAATTCTAAACATTTTTTTTTAATGTTATAAGTATTTCATTAATCTAAAGAACATAACATAGAATTTTTTTTTTTACCTGTAACTTGATAGTGCCACATCATCTACTCTCACATTTTGTTCAGCCCCAACCTCAACATGCTGAACACTAAAATCACATTCTGCATACTAAAAATTATCACATAAAGCTTACACCAAATGCAATTTAAGATGTTAAATTTTATTAATAATTACATGATTAATTTTCAATAAAAATCGAATATGTACTTGTATCATTATGATGCACATAAAGGTCTTCGTCATGTGTAGGATCTATGCCTTCGCTATCATGAGTAAAATCTATGCCCAAAGTAGTAGATTGCAGTCAACTGTCATGTGTGCATTGTTATCATTGTTTGAAATTAACATGAAATAGATTATTTCTCATGAACTTCTCAATTGTTGTTAGTATTCATTAGGCCTAATTACTTGTGTGTTAACCGATGCACTTGAATCTTCTTCATTTGTTTGGCCACTGGAATCTATGTGGTGGCAGGTAACCACTTCTTTATAGCCTTGCTTGAAGCCAATTTGTTTGTCCTCTTTTTGTGGGTGCTAGGTTAAATTCAATGCCTTGCATTTTTTGCATAATATCGTCAATATTGAATGTATTGCTTATTTGTAATTTTATATTTAAAAAATTGATATGAAATTTTAGTTACTGCTACTTCCAAGGTGTGAGTGAATTTTCATATATCCACTAGAGCCAAGATGGTGCTAACCAACCTTCTCTTTCCTTGCTTGTGTCGCCTTTGATGTGTCCTATAGCTTGTATATGTAACTTTGAAATATATTAGAAATATGTCAAACAAAATTAATTAATATTTTGATGTCTTCTCATTAAAAATTTAAATCAATGTGCTACAAATGTGTTTCGATATTTTTGTTTTTTCATATGCCTTAAGCTAGAATTTGTTTGAACCCACCAATTTCCTAACAAGTAACCATTATAACTAATGAAGGTATGGGAGGTCTAGTTATCATTTTTTTTTACTTGGATCACCTATCCAAGTCAAATATATGTGTGTGTGTGTGTGTGTGTTTACCTTCTTCAATTTTTTTTGAAAAGGGTAAAAGTATAAAGCAAAATCTAGAACAACTCTTTTAGTATTTATGCATGAATGAAGTCAATTTCTGCCTAGTTGAAGCTCTATTATGGAAAAACATGCAAAGATTAGTCAAATTGGTTGCATGGTAATCGAGTCCTTGTTGCATAGGTTCTCATATGATTAATCATATTGTTTTTTGACAAGGTATGTTATTTTCCAGATAATTGCTCTCCTTTCATATAAATGTTCGTCATAAGATGGAAATAACTAACATCATTTGGCAAGATCTGTGTAAAAGTGTGTTCCAATATCTCTAATTACGATTGTTTTTATAAAGTTGATATGGTTTTTAACTGCTAAGCTATACCTTTTTGTTAGATATATAACTATAATTTTTTTTAAGTATTTAACCATAGAATCATATACATGTTAGATATATAACGTAATCTATGTATATAATCATGTTATTATAGGTTCTCTTCCAGAGAATACCCAAACAAGGAACAATATGCCTAGTGAATCTTTCGTTCAAGTTCCAAAAGATTTAGGTTTTCAAAACAACCATGGGACAAACAACAATATTCAAGGTCTTGACATAGATGTAGATAATGGCTGCAATGTAGTTATTGGAGAAAATTTATATGGTCAAGCAAATAGTTTGTTTACTCATTATCTTGACAATAGTATATGCATACCCAATTTGGCTTGGGCTCCATTAACTAGTACAATTTATCCACAAAGCATTCTGAGCAGTTATATGTGGGCGGTGTTGATGATGGTTATGGAAATTATTTGTCTAGTTTTGATGCAATGGTGGGAAGCAATGTAGGAGTTTCTTATGGCAATGGAATGGCTAAACAAAGATAGAATAATACATATAATCCACATTCATGGAAAAAACATAATGCTGATAGTGAGATTTCAAATATGTTGAAGGGATGCATGCATAATAATTTGGGGAACAATTGTTTAAGTTCCAGCTTGGGAATGCCTATGGACAACATCATGATGGACAATTCTCTTTAGCAACAAATGCTTTCTCAATTCTAGGAAGAGAATCCACTCTTTTAATAAGGTGGTATTATGGTTTGCAAATCAATTATTTCTTATCTATGAAAGATTTAATTTTACAAACTATAGTGTGTATAAATTTTGAAGTTTGATTGAAACACCACTTTATATGAACTAGTCTCTGAATTTTTTGAGATATCAATTCCTTGTTATGTATGAACGATTTTACTATAGTAAAAAAAATGTATAAAATTTGAGTTTTTGAAGTTATCTTAAAATCTTTTCTGAATATGATTGTTTTCTAAAATTTTGAAATGTTATAGTTGGAAAAAAAACTCATTTTATTATAACTTAAAATTAATGTTTGATTTATACATGGGTAATAGTACTTTTGCTTCAACTCTATGCCCTATTTTACTTACCTCAAGTGCATGAATAAAGTAAGGTTTGATTAGTAGTTTTCTCAAACTTTAATTTTTGAAGAGGTCATGTTTTGGTTAGTAAATAGTTTACAGAATCGTATACATGTTAGATATATATCTGTAATCTTTTTTAAAGACATATATCTAACATAGAAGATTATACATGATAGATATATGATTATAGTTATTGTAATCAAGTCAATCATTTTAATGAATAACTAGAGATCACTAATTTATGAATAATTATATTAATACTACCACATACCTATTTTTGTCATGTGGTGGGTTAATTCTTTTATCTCTTAGTCTCATCTCTTTTGCATCTTCAATGATTTCATTCCACTCCCGTTGTGGCACCATATGAGGATGTTTGTACTTTGGGTTGAGCTTTAGAGCCCTTCTGTACTAGTCTCTCACAATCTTTAGATGTTTGCAAGCTTTTTTTAGAATTTCGGTTTTGTTCAGAATATTTTGAACAAAGAACTCCTTCATAGTTTTTATAAGCAAATCTTTTAATTCAGGGCTTTGCTCATTCCACCTTTTAACCAAAAACAAAATTGTTAGATAAAAAAATTAGTTCAAGCTATGTATGTTGAATATATTAGAACAAATGGATGAACGAAAAAATGTAACAACCAATTATATCAAGCTACGTACTGTTTATGTAATGTGGGACCAAATATCTTCACTGTTAAATCATAAAAAGGTTCATAAAAAAGATCATTTCCTACAAAATCATCACAAGATCATTACTCAAAAAAGAGTTATGAATAAGTAAACTACAATTACATCTAAATAATTACAATTTTAAAGTACCCAGAAGCTTAGGCAATTTAAGGGAATCATATCTTTCTCGACCATCAACAATGATGCCTCCAATGATCCAGTAGAAGTAACACAGGCTGTTCTAGGAAAGGTTGGTAAATTATCACTAGTACTGGTATTAGTTCTATCACCATGAGAAGGTGTACTTGTCCTTGTAGAAAGTTAATCAATGTCATACTATACCCAAATGAACAAGAAAGTACAAATGAAATCATAATTAACACATAACAAAATATAGCAAAACAAGAATTTACTAGCTCTAGTTGTCGTAGGTGTGGATGTTTGCAAGCTCCTTGTTGTCGATCCTATAGTCAACGATCTTAGAGTGTTGGTCGGCCTCGTGGAAGTAGGTGTATGGAAAGCATCAACACTTGGAAAATAATCATAATTTAATGTATTATCTTTTTAAAATATAGATTGCAAAAACATGACAACAGTAATATAAAACTGTCAATTATAATCATGAAGAAAATAATGTCCCTTCTGATGATTGAGAATTGAAATCACATACCTATAGGACTTACACTGGTATCCTCGTTAGGTGGAACAACTTGGTGTGGTCTCAAAACTTCCTGTAACAAAACATACAGCTTTATTGAACTATTGTGGTTCATGATTCATAAATTAGTATAAAACATAGAGCTTTATTGAACTATTGTCCTAGAAAAAGACTCATTATTGCTTACTTCCAGACAATGTGCTCTGTTGTTGGTGTAATTAAATATTCACTAATTACACTTACTTAAGTTTACCTAGGATAATGCATTGCATAGTAGTTTGTGATTGAGACACTTGAGAGTTTTCACCTTAATTAAACACATGGTGTAGGAAAATTCTATGCTAGGTGGTCATAGTTGTTATCTCATTCCACCTTTAGTGCACTTATCACATTATCATCCTCATCATTCCACATACTTCATTGCATAATGGAGGATGGTCCATCTTTAGTGGACATGTGATTCCATCTCATGTGGGTGATAGCTTATCTTCTCCTTATCATTGTCTCTTATCACATTGTCATAGTTGTTATCTCATTCCACCTTTAGTACACTTATCACATTATCATCCTCACCATTCCACATACTTCATTGCATAATGGAGGATGGTCCATCTTTAGTGGACATGTGATTCCACTTTGTGTGGGTGATAGCTTATCTTATCCTTATCATTGTCTCTTATCACATCTCCTATATAAGGAGGCCTATTATGTACATTTGAAATTAATCCATTGGATGTCAATCATGTCCATTATCAATAATAGCATTCTTCCATCTTCATGCAATTGTTTTGCAAATTTCTTATGGAAGTTATCTTGGTCTTTCATTTGACCCTAGGGGTGTTGTGGAGTCACTTAAAACTCTAACATGATATCAGAGCTCTCATGGTGTGAAGACCTCTTCTCAAAAAGTGGAATTTTGGCTTGACTCATTGTTGGTGCAACATTTGGCAATTTGGACATCACAATTTGGAGAAGATTTTGGGAGTCGTATTTTGTGACCTTCTATTGTAGACAAAAATTGGAGTTTGCTAGTGTAAATCAAAGGTTGGCATCATATAGAGGAGGTCCAAAATCCCTTAAATTGAATTTTGTTTCATCCAAATCGAACATTTGAGGCCAAATCTATAGCCATTTGATTTTTGAAGGTGCAACGATGGTGATTTGAAAAAATAAATTTCAGTGACGATTTTCAAACAACAATATCTCTGCCATATGGACTCCTTTTTACGAGCAATTTTTGTTTTTGTTTTGAGGTAGGATTTCACAATCTACGCAATGGGGTAGGTGATTTTGGATCTCTGTCTCTGAATTTTTCTGAAAATCGCAAGTCCCTTTTTTGCAAATTTCAAGGCTCTATTAGACACATCTAGTAACATTTTTAGGTGCAATTTTTTTTTAAAGTGCATGATTTTTTCTCTACTTTCCAGATTTTCAATCAGATTTTAGTGATTTAAAGTGGGCATATCACTTTTAGAAATCAATCTTTTTTGGCTATATTTGCACTTTGTGAATACCTGGATTTCAATTTTTTTAACTGAATCAATAATTTGAAGGAGTTATTAATTGATTTCAGCCATCATTTGATTTCATTGTGGATTTTTTAAAAGTTCCATTACTCACTCCCTATAACTATCATGAATAGAAACAAGCAATTTCTAATCAGTTGATGAGTATTGGATTGCTTAGAGTGATTCTTGGACAACATCTAGAACTAGCTACAGGTGTTGCAAAAAGAAGGAAGTGGTTTGATAGAAGGGATAAAGCACTTGGCACTCTTAGATCTAGCATCTCTAATGATTTGATATATCATATTGCATCCTACACACATCCTTATGATACCTAGACAACATTGGAAGGAATCTATGGTAAACCTGATAGAATAAGAAAATTCAAATTGGAGAATGAGCTTATAGGTCTAAGTGTATGTGATTTTGACAATATTCAAGACTTTTTCTCTAAGTTCAATTCTATTAGATTGGAGTTTTCTAATTGTGGTATTACTAAAGATGATGAACAATTGATATTATTTATTCTTTCCAAGCTAGGTTTAGAATATTCAATATTTGTTTCCACATTTTATGCTACTATGGATGCTATTGGTAGTGCATACAAAATGTCTTCACTTAATGAATTTGCAACTCATCTCACAAGGTAACAAGCAAAGTTAGCACACATGGGTCAATTGAAGCCTTCCAAGTATCAAGGATTGGTTGCAAATAACTCCTCTCTAAAGGCTCCCAAAGGAAAGGGAAACAAATAACACAAGGATCCTAAGTAACATGACAAAGGTGATGACTCTGCTTCACAACATAATATTGAATCCAAGTCCTCTTCAAGAGAGGAAATATCTAGAAGAAAGATAGATAAATGTGCTTATTGCAAAAAGCTAGAACATGATGAGCATAAATATTTCCATAAGAAGATTGATGAGCTCACTCACATTATTCAAAAGAACAATATCCACCTACCCTCATCATTGTTTGCTCCTTCTACACATCAGGCAACTTCTACATCTACATTTGCATCATCATTCAAAGGTAAAGGGAAAGCATTCATTGCTTCCACACATCTTGAGCAAGGTAAATGGCTTCTTGATTTAGGTGCATCACATCATATGGCATCTTCTATGGATATGTTTTCTTCTATTGAGCCTTGTACTTCACCTATATTGATGGGTAATAATACATACATGAAGGTTTGTGGGAAAGGTTCTATTCCTATGGGACATGGTACATTTAATGATTCTCTTTGTGTACCATCCTTGACCACTAATATCTTTTCCATTTACCAAATTACTCATGGGGCACAAGGTAAAATTGTTGACTTCACTCCTGATTATGTCTATATTAGGGATGTGGAGACTAGAGATGTCATAGCTATGGAAGTTGTTGATCATACATCATGCTTGTATTCTTTTGTATATTTTGTTTATAATGATGATGATAGTCATGATGTACCTAACCCTTTATCAAGGGCGAATAATTCATGTGAGGAGAACATTGGAGACTTGAATCATTTTGTTCTTTAGACAAGTGTTGAACTTCCTACTCCTCGACCTCCTGCTTCTTTAGACATGAGTTCTACTATTCAACGGGATGATCTTTATGCTTAAGATCTTGCAGTGTGGAATGAATTCTTAGATGCTCTTTCAGATGAGTCTCATAATACAGATTTGGTTAATACATTTGGGGGGGTTTCTCATTGAGATACTTCTTCACCTTCTTTGGAGATTGGATTTCCCAACTCTTCACATTCTCTTAGTTTTTCAGATCTCATAGGTCAACTTGATGGTGTGACAAAATCTTTGAACTTGAAGACACCTATTTAGTCTTCAGAGATGTATACATGAAGACTTTCTTCCTCCTTCCTCCATGTTTACATGGACTAACTTCTTCATCATTTGATGTGCTTATCTCTTCCTAAGGAGAGACATGTTTCTTGTAGGCATTGGATTATATTTTGCTTGTAGGTACTCTTCATATACATTGGAGCTTCTTCATTGTGGGGGAATATCATGTCTCCTTATTTCCTTCCTATGGGGGAATCATTCTCTATATATACATGATGTATGCAATTTTTGTGGGGTATTGAGTATTCCATCCATCCATGTATCTTGTTTTCATCTCTATTTCTGGACGAGGATTTTTCCCATGAGGTTTTCTCTCTTTCTCTACTTTATGAGAGATTACATTTCATGTATTGCATTGCATATTGTACATGTATACCTAAAATGGCCTAGTAGCTAGGACCCATCTTGCATTGTGAGTTTAAGTGCATTCCCCTAAGTTGTGGGGGGGGGGGGGGGGGAGGGTGTAATTAAATATTCACTAATTACACTTACTTAATCTTACTTAAGATAATGCATTGCATACTAGTTTGTGATTGAGATAGTTGGGAGTTTGCACCTCAATTGAACACATGGTGTAGGAGAATTCCACTCTAGGTGGTCATAGTTGTTATCTCATTTCACCTTTAGTGTGCTTATCACATTCTCATCCTCATCAATGCACATACTTCATTGCATAATGGAGGATGGTCCACCTTTGGTGGACATGTGATTCCACCTTGTGTGGGTGATAACTTATCTTCTCCTTATCATTGTCTCTCATCATCTCGTCTATATAAGGAGGCCTATTATGTACATTTCAAATCAATCCATTAGATTTCAATCAAGTTCATTATCAATAATAACATTCTTGTATCTTCATACAATTGTCTTGCCAATCTCTTGTGGAATTTATCTTAGTCTTTCATTTGATCTTGAGGATGTTGTAGAGTCACCTAAAACTCTAACATTTACGACACAATTCATTTCTTGTCACTTGTTTCTCTTCTATTGGATTTGGATCCATCACAAGCCCAAGAATGTGTAGATTGATGGTCTTGAGGGTCTTTTTACACATGGTTATAGTGTCACTACCATATGCAATGCCATTATCACATAATACAGGGGCTGCCATATCAGCAAGTAATTGCTCATATAATATGCTCTTTTCCCTTTCCCTAAGAATTAAATTGTGATGAAAACATTAGCAAAACAATCAAAACAAGCCCAAAAACTTAATAAAAATAACATAATAATATGAAATTTTCGTAAAATTTCTATTGCATAAATTTTTATACAAAAGGTTTACCTATGCTAGAGAAGGGGTGGGAGCAACATCCCTGCCTTTTTCATTTGACGGATCAGCCATGTTGCCCTGTGACATAATATATATAAAAACATCAACATAATGAAAGGAATTGTTAACTTAGCAAAAAACCTTATTATTAAAATGGCATCTTGTATATTGGAGTTCTAATTGGAAGTAATTAGTTAAATATTACATATATAGTACTTACATGTCCCATGATACTAACTTTCTTTCTATCTATGTGATTCAAATTTTAATCTATTAGCAACTCTTCTCCTGAACTTATTGATTTTATCGCACATACAAAAATATGATCTCCTTTGCGTGCCCCGAAAATGCAATTGGGTCGCTTATTAGTTGAACTAGGATGCATACTATTTGTAAAACATGTAATGTTCCCTATTGCTTTTTGCCTTCCATCAATGTGCACAGGTCTTTTACTTTGATCATTTTCTTTCCATTGTATATAATTTGCTGACAATGCATACCTATGCATACTATTTTTTATATTGAACTATCTGCAGCCAGTTATTGTAATTGTAACAAGGTCCTACATATTGCATCAATTCAAAAACTTTGTTATAACTAACATTTATGTCATCCATGGAAAATAGGTCCAAACCATGTAATGATGTTGGAGCTATGCAATATATCCTCTCGTTAATACGAAAATCAATGTTAATTGGAGGTAATTCTTGGGTACCCATTCTTTCTCAAGATGTGTGTACCTTAAGGGAACCCTGATTTCACCCTTTATCTCATCATCATAACAACATGACCCCCCTTGAGCAAAGAAAAATTGCATGCGTTTATTAAATTTTTTTAAAAAAAATTTCCCTCCAGTTTGTCTATCATTCGCAGACCTACTACATGTCACACTATTCTCTTCTATTCCTACATTTCCCTCACTCGAGGAAGAAAAATGTGACAGATACCTATTTGGTGGTCCTATAGCCCATCAAAAGAGAGATATAGTTGGAGTGAAATATTTTGCTATAAAATGAGGCTAACATTGATGAAGTTCGCCTAAAGTTAATGTTGAAGGTAAAGAGAAAGTAAGCATGTAATAAACTTATACCTCCTGATCCATGCCATTTTGTACAATCCTTGTAAAAGGGGTATAGTTTCCTACATATGTAAATCATTTGTCTTAAGTTAGTTAAAAATTACATGATACTTATGCTACAAATTACATAGAACATAACACAAACAATATGCATACATCGTAAAGAACATAACATTGTATATTTTTTAATTGGTTACCTCTACAAAAAACATATTATAAGTAATCAACACCAAGAATTGAGCATCGTAACAAATATTTCAACCTAATCAACACCTAATATATTTTCGTTAATCATGTCATTCATCATCTTCTAATTCCATCTCATCATCATTATCGCCATCATCATCCAAATCGTCAAAATGACCATCGTTAACATCATGATCATCACTATAACCATCATCATCATCATCATCATCATCATCACCATCACCATCACCATCACCTTTGTCACCACCACCATCATCATCCTCATCATTATCATCAATTCCATCACCATCATTATGAACATCTTTGCCATCATCATCATCATCATCTCCTTCTTCATCTTTGCCATCATCAGCATCATCATCTCCTTCATCTTCACTATCATCATCATCGACTTCATCTTCCACTTGTTTGGTATCTTCTTCTTCAATCATACTGGTCTTTCTCTTGGATTGTATCTAATGACAAATGACCAACCTTATTTATGTGGAACGCTAAATTAAAACACTTGCTCACATTGACTTAGAATAATATGGGGCTCATTTCCAACTGAGTCAATTGATCTTGTAAATCAATTATCATGTTCAATAGCAGTTCTATTAGTATTATTTTGATTCATTCATAGCCTGTACCATTTGACATCGAATAGAACTAGTTTGAAGGAGCTAAAGTCGGAGTCAATTATATCGTCCAAAATGGCATAGTATCTATTTTCATATTATTGAGGATGCATTTCGTTTCTAGACAAAATATTGGCGACCTTGAAGACTGCAATTATCCTAGAATCACAAGTTCTCTTAGTCTCATCCATCTTTTTTATACAAAATTTACGGTAATTGTAGTACATAGCTCTATGGTGTTTGACCTACTATTTTTCAAAAATGTCAAAATTATGCATCCATCCATGAGTTGATATTAAACAAATTGGTCATGATAGATTAACTTATATGTACCTTTTCGCCTCTTAAACTGTTTGTTAGATCAATTACCATTGGGGTAACATTCGAATCTCTATTACTATGAGCTTCTTTAACCAATGAAACAACACCTTCCCATGTTAATGAGCGACCATTTTTTTGAGATCGTTCAATTCATACCATCATCAAATCAAGATTGTTTGCACTATACAATTGAAGTGCATCTCACTCACGAAAAACTTGTTAAAATAAATAGACTAGAAAGAAACAACTTATAGTGATGATAGATAAGAATTAATTAACTACAATAACATCTTATAATTATCTCTTACTTTCTTCAATCTACATTTCCCCATCAAGTACTCCCCTTCAAATCTATTAATGGAGTTTGGATTCCAAATGCGATCTACATGGATCTTTGATACAAATTTGGGAAGATATCTACTAATATACACCATGGTCTAGTAGACCATATATCCCTTGACCATGGAACCCTCAAGACATGCTCTCTATCGAACCAAGCCCTTAAAAAATTTTATGTGCCTCTCAACCATCCACATTGACCTAGTTGGTATAAGTCCACACAATTTGAGCTACTCAACTAGATGTATGATGTATTGTTCTTGTGCATTGAAAATAGTTGAAAGTTGACACTTTTGTATCTCACACAAAAGCTGAAGAATTTTTCTCTTCCATTGCTTTATGTCTTTTTTATCAATTTCTTTAGATGACAAACCCCTAGAAGATATTCATGACACAAAAATATATTAACAAGACTAATAAAACTTCTATACAACAAGTCTAACAAATAAGACTTCTAACCTCATGTATTTCCCAAGATCATATATAACGTGTTTGACACTTATGTTGTCAAAGTTGTGTGGGAGAGATAGAGGTAGAACATACTGTAGTAATAATAAAATGATCTTTTCAATATATTTTAAAATAAAAAAATCAAAAGTACATGTTGTTTACTAATTTATTATAAATAGAGAAAAATATTATTTACTTTGATGAAGGTATGCCAATCATGCATTTTCAACCCTAACCCAAAATCACCTTTCTTTGATATGAGATTGTTTATGTTTGCAACAAATCCTGTAGAAAATTTAGTTTTTTAAAAAATGGCTTCATTTATGGCATCACTTTGTTGCTACGTTAATAACAATTGAATGATTCTCATATTAATCCACTTTCCATTGTTATTTAATTCAAGGAAAAACTTCAATGCATGATTGGATTCATCAATGTCATTGCAAATTTTGACCAATTTTTTTTTGTCCTACCTTCCATCCAATATTTTCCATAGTGTCTCTATTACATTTTTTCTAATATGCATAGCATCAAACAAATGCACAATTGAAATTTCTCATAGTACAACAACCTACTAAATTGTTTAGGATAGATTTCAAGCCCTTTTGGAAGTTGTTCAATGATGCCTTGACAACCTTCACGAACATCAATTATATCACTAGTAAACGGAAGATACTATCCAAATTTAAATTTATATGAAAATCAACATTAGATGGAATGACATTACCTCAACAATTCATTCTATTGTATTCCAACTTTCACATGTGAGGTGTCATTCTTCATGACTTTGATGTTGTCTCTTCTTTCCCATTGAAAAGATGTTTTTCAACAATTCAATACTTATGATTTTTGTGGAGAAATTATCTATACTCATTGAACACCTACTTTCCTAAATTTTTTGAATGACAAGATTTCATCTTTGGATCACAAATTGGACATGCAAATTTTTCCTCTATTAGAAGACCTACAAGATCGTATATAATTGGATGACATGTGTATTATAAGATTCATATTTATAATTGTTATATGCAACTTAAACATACAATGAAAATGCATTAGCACTATTACATACCAAAAATATGTATTAACAGTTTTACATACCACAAAATATGTTAGTCTAGGGGCATCATGTATTGTCCATAAGAGCATTGCACAAAAATGAAATTGTTTGTCACCAATTGGTCTAGAGATGTTGTACATAGTGACCCCATTCCACAACTCCAACTCATCAATCAATGGCTCAATATATACATTCATATCTTTTACTTGGTACTTACCTAGTTGAATGAACATAAACAAAACATAATTATAAAGACCATTTGGATATTGTGTTTATAGATTAATTTAGATGACTATTAAATGGAAAAATACCTAGTACAATCATTACCAACATTATGTGCTCCCTCTTTATGGACATCCAAGGAGGAATGTTATTGTTAATAACAAAAACAACTCAGCTCGAGTAAACAAATTTCATCTCTCCAAATTGATTAACACCATTTTCTGTCAATGAAAGCTTCAGATCACGAGGTTCTTCTTTAAATACTGGCCACCTATCTTATATGTCCTTAAATGCAAAACCATCCATAGACATACGCATAATGTTATCTTAAATTCTATTGCGTGCATGTTAATCCATAAATTGTGTCAAGCTAGTACACTTAAATAATTGTTACAAACATGGAATAATGAGAATGTACTGAAGAACCTTGTGAGGCACCTTTTTCGTTATTTGATTTGATCAATATTTACTAATGTGACAATTAGAGCATTTTGTTGCAAATTCATGTTGTTTATGATATATAATATGATCATTGGAACATGCATGTATTGTTTGATGCTGCATTCCAATATCTTTCCTAATGGCCAATAATTCTTGATAAGAGCAAGGCAAAATGTTTGATGGTGGTAACAAACACTCACCTATCAAACTATTGAAAAACATTATTAACATAAAGAACATTAATGTTACTAACATCGAACATGACAAAAATGACACTATACCTTAGCATATGTAAGATTGCTACATTGGATATACCAGTCATAACCTTGAAGTTTACTAGCAACAATACATTGGAGATAAGTGTTATTTGGGAGCCTTGGTACAGGGGCTTGTATGCATTTCCAATTACCGTTATATCAAGGTTCTCTTCATCATCATTAGATGCACAACTATCATAGTCTTCATCATCTTCATCAGTTGCACCATTAACATCTTGTTCAATTCTATTCTCTGGCACATTATCAGTTGCACCAATACCAACATCTTCAATTGTGTTCTCTGCCTCAAGATCATCTTCTTCCATGGGAGCATCACCTTCTGCTTCAATATTCACACCTCCATGTTCTACTAGTTTGAAATACTTTCCCCCTTCAATGTGATCATGTTGCCTACAATGTCTCTGAGCGGTTGTGATTAGAATTCTTTGTTTCTTTAAGTCCTTGCATTTTTTGCAAGGACAATAACATTTTCCATAACTCTTTCTTTTGAACTTAGACCACAATGTAGCAATTGTCATCTTATTTTGTTCTGGGTTCATATTGTTAGGTGTGGACTTTATTCACAAGAAAATATTTGGGCTATAAAATTATATCAAATATAAATATACAAGCATTAGTAGTATCTTGTATATAATCAATAATAATTAAATAATTAAATATTACTATCTCTTCAGTAAAGATGGCATCTAAAAAAATCAAATGAATTATGCAATACAAATATTGGCATTTATTTTGAACAAAAAATATTTGTTTATGTATGTTGCCACTCAAAATATTTTGCTACAAAAAATGTGTGTAAAGGTGTGGATGTTTTTGGCAAGATCAATTTAGGATCAAGAAACACTAGGGAGTGGGGTGAGGGGGTGTGAATATGTATTATTAGATTTTATTACATTTTTTAAAAGAATAAGAGGTATGTCATTCTATTAATTTTATTAGAAATACATTTTTTATATGCAATCACAATGTGATATATGGTTTACTTGTGTGCAAACACTCAACAAGTTAAAAGGCACCTATTTTGTGGAAGAAATGAGCAGCCTACAATCGAAATTAAGGACTACCATCTCAAGTGTATGAGCAATTCCTTAAGAGTGTTGTCTTATGAAGATGGATCACAAATAACATTCAACAATAAATTTCATAAACCATTTAAGGAGATCATATGCCTCTGAATTCTAGATTACATTTACAAACTACCAATGGAGTTTGAGAAACTTGAGCATCTCAATTACTACCATGGCCCTTTCATGCAAGCCATGAGTTTTTATGAGGTAAGATTTTCTCTCCTCAATCCATGTCATTTCAATTAACTTCCATTAAGATTGTTGTTGAGAATGGGGTTAGAGATTCTAAGGTTCTTCTTAGAGTAAGCCTATGATCACTTTGAGTGCAACTTAAGGGAGAATGAAAGAACATGCAAAGATAGGTCATTGCTTCAAGATCATTTGAGGTGCCATGTATAAAGGAATATTTCACAAACATCATAAACGAGAAAAACCCATGGGAAAAAAGCCCCTCCAAAAGAGAAAGAAGATGAATAAAAAATGTACAAGTGAAAAAAGGAAGGAGGAACTTGCAAGGAACTTCCATCACCAATGTACAGTCATTGTTCCCACCCATTGGAGAGAACAAGAGAAGGTATGCAGACCCACAATGTATAATCAAATAAATTAATGTTGGATGTTCAACAAACAATATTCCTCTTGTTGGGAATAAGAAAATTTGAATATGTATGCAAGGTTTCTTTGCATGGAAAATAGTAAAATATGGGAAGAAAATCATAACAACTAGTTCGAAATGTCAAAATATCAACGATAGTCAGAGATGATTCAACAGGTTTGTCATACCATTGATGATAAGATGTGTTGAAATAGTGATTACTGCTAGAGATGATTTGATGGGTTAGTCATACTGTCGATGGAAGGACACGTTGGAATATCAATGCTAGTTAGAGTTTAAAAATAAAATAAAAATAGCCCACTATATATCATGAGGCTAATAATAGTCTTATGAAGTCAAGAATATATCAGAGTAAGACTAGATGTCTCGTTGTATATTAGGCTTGAGATAAAAATCATTATTATAGATTTAAAATTTTATGGTTCCACAAGCACGAGGAAGAAATTTTGAAACCCTGGAGAGAAGTTATGGCTTGTTTTAGTATTTGTATACATTTTCTTCTTCATAACTAGATGTAAATTTTATTGATAAAAATTAGTCATTGGAGAGATGATAATATGAACACGATGCCCTTCGAAATGTATACAAAATAATGTGAGTTTAAAGGACTATTTTAGGACCAACCATTTAAGAAACACCTTAATTGGATTGAAATCCTTATTAAATCTAGCGAGGTTGTGATTTCTACACTTGCAATTTGAGTTGGTATTCTCAGGTTATCTAGATAAGGTGCTAACAGTCTATGGATGCTATCAACTTCTAGATTAAAAACTTTAAATTCCTCTAAAGATATTCATTATGGTTGTTTAGAAAATAATTAAGATGTCAATAGTATGGTGTTGAAAGTGAAACCCTAGCTCAGCATCAAACAATTTCATTACAAAAAATCTCAAATCATTAACTTATTTGTTATGTACTCTATAAAGCTATGTGCCAAATATTTGCAACAAACTTAGACCACAAATCCGAACAAGGAAAAAGCTCGCCAACAATAGTAATTTATCTCCATGACAACAATATCATACCATGATAACACACAAGCGTCAGATAAAATACTACAAAAATTAGGATAAAACAAAATATGGCTTACTTCTCAACATGTACAGTCCAAACTCTTGTATATAACGTCAATGTATGATTGTATAACTCTTGTTGTACACAACCAAAAATTAATAATGTCAGTGAAAGCAATTTTGTAATTTCAAAAAGATAATGTAAGAACAAGTATGAATATGCTTGATTATATTCACCTCTTCCCAAGCCTTTTAAATTGTAACCCATGACATAATAGGCTCATTCTCAAATGACACAAAGAAGACAATTGTTCATGATATATGTATATTGACAATCAAATACTTTCTCCTATGTGGTGGACAAGTGTGATACACAATCTCTTGCGAGAGTAGCTCCATGTATGCATACAACTTATAGAGAAAGCAACATGTTGTCCATTTCTACCGGAGAAGCAATGGTAATAGGAAATAAATCATAATTTGCATACAACTTATAAAGAAAGCAACATGTTGTAATTCATAGTACTTATGTTAAGGCCATTTTAAGGCATTCACATGGAACTTGCTATGTTCACCCCACTAAAACTAAATACCATGTTGGAGAGTTCAAAGTTCAAGCATCCCCATTTACAATAATGAAATGATACAAGAGTAAGTTCTAACTAAAATGCTTTTAACGAGGAAAATAAAACTGCTAATGTTCTAACCAGATCATAAATTAATAAAAGAGATTGTTAGTGTAGTAACAAACCTCAAGTATCATTGCCAAACTTGGACACTCCAACTTAACTTGTTCAGTTTTGATGCTTGGTACCCTGCAACCAAATACAATGAAATCATGATCAATTAGCAATACATGGCACATTTGAACAAAGGAAACAAAACATTTCTTTTAATAACATCAAAATGTAGAATGTAGCAATAGTCAAAAGAAGGAACTCAATGGTAGAATGTAAATAGTGAAGAATCAGTATTTGTAGCCTGTTAAGCATCCATATGTCTTTGGTTTCTCTCCCTCTAATGTAGGAGAATCCTAGGTGCAAGGGCAATCTTGGATTACCCAAAAATATTTATTTTTAGTCTTTTCTATTTTAAAAAGGACTAGTAGATAGGGTGGTTACTATTTATGGGAACTTACTATTTTTAGTTTGTCATATGAGCTCAAAATGTTCTCATTTTCTATAGGAAGCTTCATTTTAGAGTTGTAAGCCTAACATAAAAATCTCATTGCTCAAGCATTAATATCAAAGAAGTTATTGCAGATTTTCAGTGGAAAATTTTATAGAAAAATATTTAGACTCATCGTTGGAGGCCTTAGCATGCCCAAATGAGGTCTGAAAACTCAATGAAAGGGTGCTAGTATGATTTTGAGCTTGTAGATTAAGAGTTGGCATTTTCAAAAAGTGGTTATAATAGCCAATTGGAGCAACAATTCGTGAGCTATGACCTTTGGAAGTTGGGCTACTGAAATTTCTAAAATATTTTGTCAAAGATGTATTTGGCCGACTCTATGTGTATTGTTAGATTCTATCGCCCCTAGGGTATTAAGTTTGAGCATCTAGAACCTTCTTGGGTGGCATGAAACTACCTATTTAAGAAAGGCCCAAACATTGTCTAGGGGAGCTCTGGGTCATAGTTCACAGCTTGTCTTGCAAATTATTGTACTGAAGGTGCCCATGTGGGTTAGCATATTGTGCTTATGAATTTTGTATTTTCATATTTGCAGTGCAAATAAGAAGTCCATATTTTGTTCTTGCATTTGCTATTTTTTCTTTGTTTCTATTAAGAGTTTATGGTATTAAGGGGAGCTCCCTACATCAAGTGGTATCAAAGCTAGAGCTCTTGAGTGTGTGGATAGATCGCCGACTATGAGGCAGTTCACACCAAGACCATGGTTTGGGTTGAGTGTGTAGATAGATTGTTGGTTGTGAGGCAGTTTGCACTAGGGTTTCAATGGAAGCACAAAAATGCCTCCATAAAGAGAGCGTGGTAGAAGAGCTGTAGGTGTTACACCCAAGGGTTTTCAAGCCACCCAAAGACAAATGCAAGCATTGGAAGAACAAATGTGTAGATGAATGAATCTTCCCATAAGAGATGAAAGTGAGGATGATGATGAAGTAGAAAAAAATGTCAAAGTAGAGGCAACTCTAAATCTAGAGGAAGAGGGGTTTTTAGGGCCATTTCCAAGATTGGAAAAAGACCTAAGTTTGAGGTTCCCACATTTTTGGAAAATCTTAACCCAGAGGAGCTAATCGATTGGATCAATGAACTAGAGGAGTACTTTGAGTATGACGATATTGATGATCCTAATAGGGTCAAGTTTGCAAAGGAAAAACTAAAGGGACATGTGAAGATTTTGTGGTAGGAGGTTCAGTTGGAGAGAAATAGAAAGAAAAAAGACAAAATCACTAGACTAGATCGAATGAAAGATAAACTAAAGCGACAATTCATTCTCGTAGATTATGAGCTTGATTTGTTAAAGAAAATGCAAGGGTCAAAGCAAGCGAAAATTTTTGTTCAAGAGTATACCAAAGAGTTCTCATTAGAACCAACCATGCAAAAGTTGATAAGGAGAAAGTCGCTCATTATCTTAATCAATTAAGGCCAATCATTCAAGATGAGCTAAGTTTAGTTTGAATGAGTATTATTGAGGAGGCATACTAGTTTGCCCTAAGAGTTGAGGAGAAACTAAGCAAGAAGTTTGACAATAAGAACAATGGAAGAGGTTGCAGTAGAAGATCTAGTGGATGATCTTATGGTGGTCTTAATAATGATCAGAAGAACAAGGATGAGGTTAGAAGTAGCAGTCAAAACTAGAGGGGAAACAATTTCAATCATTTTCATGATCAGAACAATAGAGATCGGAGAGGAAGAGGTAGATGATAAGGACTTGGAAGAGGAGGCTTCCGTGGAAAATGTTTTCACTACAAAAAAGAAGGGCATAGAGCATTTGAATGTACCAAGTGCCAAGGAAGGATAGATCAAAGAATAGAAGGTTAGGTGAGAGTTGCACATGTTGATGAAGATGCCAGATCCTCACATTTTGAAGATGTTGAAAGAGGAGAAGTCTTAGTTAATCGAAGAGTCTTGCTGAGTGGTGAGAATGAACCTGAACAAAGAAGGAGCTTGTTTTGCACGAGGTGTAGATGTGAAGATTAGTGTTGTGATGTGATCATTAATGGTGGAAGTACTAAAAATTTGGTGTCAAAAATGATGGTCACCAAGTTAATGCTGAAAAGGAAAAAGCACCCTCTTCCATACCGTATTGCTTGGGTGCAAGATGACCATAAGGTCATGGTCAATGAGAAGTGCTTAGTGAAGTTCAAGATTGGAAGCTACCAAGATGAGATATTATGTGATATCATACCTATGAACATATGTCATATATTGTTGGTTAAGCCGTGGCAGTTTGATAGGCATGTTGTACATGATGGGTGAGAAAATACCTACACTCTAACTAAGGATGGAGTGAAACATAAGTTGAAGCCATTGAAAGATAAAGAAGAAAAGGTATGTAGTGCTAGTAGAATATGTTTTGTTAATGGAAAAGAGTTTCTTAAAGGTATGAAGTATGAGCATATGTGTTTTGCTATAATTCCTAAAGATAGTAAAGAAGAGGTAGAGGAGTTACCTACAAAAGTTGTAGATATGTTGAGAGAGTTTTCTTATATAGTATTAGATAATGTGTTAGAAGGATTGCCCCTAGTGGGGAAGATCAGTCACTAGATGGATTTGGTTCTAGGAGCTAGTTTTCCAAACAAGGCAATGCATAGAATGACACCAATAGAAAGTGAAGAATTGAATAGACAAGTACATGAATTGTTGCAAAAGGGGTTGATTCGAGAGTCTAAGTCCATGTGTTGTACTAGTAGTATTGGCACCAAAGAAGAATGGAGAATGCAGGATGTGCACAGATTTTTGTGCTATCAATAAGATCACAAAAAATATAGGTTTCCATTGCCAAGGATGGATGATATTATGGATTGTTTGAGTGGAGCTAAGTATTTCACAAAGATAGACCTGAAGAGTGGGTACCATCATATTCGTATCAGAGAAGGTGATGAGTGGAAGATTACTTTCAAGACAAGGGAAGGACTATATGAGTTGTTAGTCATGCTTTTTGGGCTAACCAATGCACCAAGCACTTTCATGAGGCTCATGAACGAGATACTGAAGGAGTTTCTAGGTAAGTTTGTCATTGTTTACATAGATGATATATTGATCTTTAGTAAGACATTAGAGGAGCATTTTATTCATATTCACAAGGTATTTGATAAGTGGAGGGTAGAAAAGTTGTTGATAAACCTGAAGAAGTGCAGTTTTGTAAAGAAAGAGTTGGTGTACCTGGGATTTGTAGTCTCAAGAGAAGGTCTAAAAATGGACCTAGAGAAAGTGAAGGCTCTTCTTAAATGGCCTACTCCAAGGAGTGTGACAAAGGTAAGATCTTTTCATAGACTGGCTACATCTTACAAAAAGTTCATAAGAAGTTTTAGCAGTATTTGTAGACCCTTAATTGAAACAATGAGAGGGGATAGGAAAGAGTTTAAGTGGGCTGTAGGAGCAGATAAGAGTTTTATTCTGTTGAAATAGAAAGTTACTGAGTAGCCTGTTTTAGCACTTCCTAATTTTAACAAGGTGTTTCAAGTAGATTGTGATGTTAGTGGTACTACAATAGGAGTTGTTTTGAGCTAGAAAGGTAGACCTATTGCTTATTTTAGTGAGAAGTTGAATGATGCAAAAAGAAAATATTTTGTTTATGATTAGAAATTTTATGCTATAGTTCAAGCATTGAAGAAGTGGAGACACTATCTTCTTCCTAAGGAGTTTGTTTTGTATACTGATCATTAAGCTTTGCAATATTTGAATAGTTAAGGAAAATTGAACCAAAGGCATTTAAAGTGGGTTGAGTTTTTCCAGAATTATACATTTTTTTGAAACATAGGAGTGGGAATTCTAACAAAGTTGCAGATGCTCTTAGTAGAAGACAACTTTTGCTGACAGAAATGCAAATAGAGGTGGTTGGGTTCAAGGATCTTAGTACATTGTATCTAGATGATCCTAATTTTGGTGAAGTGTAAAAGGCTTGTATAGAACGTGTTACACTTGATAGGACAAAGTGGTTTGATTTCATGATCTGGGATAATATATTGTTCAAAGGAAACTAGTTGTGCATTCCCAGAAGTTCAATGAGAGAGAATCTCATCAAGGATAAGCATAGTGGAGGATTGACTAGACATTTTGGCAGAGATAAAACCATAGCTTTGGTTGCTGAAAATTATTACTGGCCATAGTTGCAACAAGATGTGATGAAATTTGTACAAAGTTGCAGAGTATGTTAGATGACAAAAGGAGTGAAGCAGAATATAGGGTTGTATCAACCATTACCTATACCAAAGAAGCTGTGGGAGGATATCAGCATGAATTTTGTTCTTGGATTACCGAGGACACAAGGCGAGCATGATTTTATTTTTTTAGTGGTTGATAAGTTTTCAAAGATGGCACATTTTCTTCCTTACAAGAAGACTAGTGATGTTGTTCATCTAGCAGAATTGTTTTTTAGAGAAGTGGTGAGACTACATGGTCTGCCCAAGAGTATAGTTTCAAATCAAGATACCAAATTTGTTGGATATTTTTGGCATACATTTTGGAAGAAGTTGAAGACATATTTGAAGTTTAGTTCATCACATCATCGATAGACTGATGGATAGATAGAAGTTATGAATCCCAATTTGGAAAACTTGTTGAGATGCTTGGTTGGAGATAAACCAAAATGATGGGATATGATTTTACCATAGTCAAAATTTGCATATAATAATTCTTTCAATAGGAGTATTGGTAAATCACCATTCCAAATTGTATATGGGAGTAGTCCCAAAAATGCTTCTAAACTAAGGAAGTTGGATAAAGGAGAGATAAGTAGTGCTGAAGCAGAACATTTGAAGAACATCCATGAGGAGGTGATGAAGCACATCATAAAGATGAATACACAGTATAAGGCTAAGGCATATGTGAAAAGGAGATATAAAGAATTTTAGATTGGAGATGAAGTCATGGTTCATTTGAGAAAGGAGCATTTTCCAATGGGTACATGTAATAAGTTGAAGATGAAGAAATTTGGACCGTGCAAGATAGTAAAGAGGCATTATTATGGTAATGGGTATGAAGTGGAGTTGCTTGCTGAATTGAATATTTCACCAGAATTTAATGTTTCAGATTTGACAGAGTATTATGAAGGACATGATGGAGATGAAGTTGCAAAAGTGCAGTGGATCATTTCAGCAGCTAGTTTGACTACAAAGGAGAATGAGGAGATACTCGACAATCCTATTGGAAAAAGTACTAGAAACAAAACTTATGAGGAATATCTGGTCAAGTGGAAAGGTAGACTAGTTGAGGATTCATCATGGCTAGCAAAGGAGGAGTTTAACTATCTTGGTTTTCCTCTAAACACCTGAGACGTGATGGGGTCACTTCTCAAATTACCCTGAGTGTGTAATGCATAAGCATCTTGGGTGCAAGGGCAATCTTGCATCACCCAAAAATATTTTATTTTCAGTCTTTTCTATTAAATAAGGACTAGTAGATAGGGTGGTTATGATTTATGGGAACTTACTATTTTTAGTAAGTTTGTCATACAAGCTCATAGTGTTGTCATTTTTTATAGGAAGGTTCATTTTAGAGTTGTAAGCCTACCATAAAAATCTCATTGCTAAAGCATTAGTATCAAAGAAATTATTGCAGGTTTTCAGTGGAAAAATTTGCAAAAAAATCTTCAGGCTCACTGTTGGAGGCCTTAGAGTGCTCGAATGAGGTTTGAAAATTCGATGGAAGGGTGCTAGCACAATTCCAAGCCTATAGATTAGGAGCTAGTTTTTTTTAAAAGTGGTTGTAATAGCCAATTAGAGCAATGGTTCGTGAGTTATGGCCTTTGGAAGTTGGGCTACTGAAATTTCTAAAATAATTTGTCAAAGATGTCTTTGGCCAACTCTATGTGCATTGTTAGGGTCTATTGGCCCTAGGATATTAAGTTTGAGCATCTAGAACCTTCCCGAGCAGCATAAAACTACCTATTTAAGAAAGGCCCGAACATTGTCTAGGGGAGCTCTAGGTGATAGTTCGCAGCTTGTTTTGCAAATTATTGTACTAAAGGTGCCCATGTGGGTTAGCATATTGTACTTATGAATTCTGTAATTCTACATTTGTGGCACAAATAAGAAATCCATATTTTCTTCTCACATTTTTTGGTGTTTCTTTGTTTCTATTAAGAATTTATGGTATTAAGGGGAGCTCCCTACATCACCCTCCCATCCAAAATAAGATTCAATAACCACTCTAAATTGAGAATGTTCTTGCAACAACATTCCATATGCATGGACAACAGGGGGAGCTAAAAAGATGCAACATGTTTACATTTATGACCTATATAAAAAAATGCGAACATGTATTTTTTAGCTCCACCTATTGTCCTATGCATATCAATTGAGATTGCATATTGAACTAGGGCCTCCTTCTGTATTGCTTGAAACCAAGAAAAATGAAACAAATTAATTCAAAATACAGATTTGATCCAAATCTTAGCAGAATACTTTCATTATTGTAAGTTGAAATATATGAATGGAAATATCCTTGGAAAAAACCTACACAAAAAAAATGCCTCACACAAGAGGACCCTCCATAAATCATGTATTTCATTCCTAAATTTTTTTCATTTAAGTAACTAAGGAATTATATTCTAGAGGAAATTACACTTATCATCAACATTTAAAGCATATTCATATGTTTTGACTAATATAACAATGCATTGAAGGGATCATTGAGTAATGGAAAAAAGAAATGAGAGCAAGATAAGAAGAGGAAAAAATTGTGTGAGGAAAGGAGGTAGAGCTATACTACTGAGAAAGAGAGAGATAATGAGGCTTGATGCCATGGAGAGGAATATGGGGTTGAAGCAACAAAAGGATGAACAACTTGAAAATGAGCTAGTTCAAGATAGGTATGGTTCAAGTGCATTGAGGTTATTTATTTGGTTTGAAGTGTGCATTGGGGAGGTTTGGATCCTTTCATGTGTCATTGTTATGCCATAGTCACAGTATGACATTCAAATCAAATTGTGATGGAAATGGCGAAGCTTCCATTGGGAGTTTGTTCATAAAGCCTTTGAAATTAGCAAATGAGTTTGATCCATCTAATCCTATTTAGAAGGTGTTATGATGAGATTTAGTCAAGGTTTGTTTGAGTGTCAAGTTGGTAAGGCATTTGGAAAGAATTGATGGGACCATATATTGTTGTTTAGTTTTGATAGGTTTAGTTTGAGCTTCACTTGGTTTTGAGAATCCTTTCATATTTTCTACTTAAAAAGACCAACCACATAAAGGTGGAAACTCGTTTGGCCTCTCCCCCCCCCCCCCTTATAATCACTCTAAATTCTCCATTAACAACTAAATATTTTATTCATTCATTTTAGAAGTATATCATTAAATCATTATAATCACATAATATTCATTAACACGACATACAATTAATTAATATGTATAAAAATTCGTCAATAATTTGTGAACACATCAATCATTATATTCACATATTATTCATTAAAACAACATATAATTTATTAATAGCTATAAACATTCATCAATATATAATTTGTGAACATGTGAATTATTATAATCACATAACAATATTCAATAACATTACATAAAATTCATTAATAAGCAACATTCATAAAAATCCATCAACACATTCATCATGAAACAAGGTTTTTAACATTCATTTCTTCATTTCCTTTTTATTTTTTTGAAGATAAAGGCTAATATGTACATCATGACTATCTTTGAAATCTTGTGGCTATTGTGGTTCTAATATTACAACATCAGGATTCCTCTTCTTTTTTGTTAATGACAAGGATGATGCGCCCCTACAATAAGAATTAAATGGGTTTAATTCTAAACTTTTTCTTAATGTTATAAGTATTTCATTAATTTAACGAACAAAACAAGGATTTTTCTTTACTTGATAGTGTCACATCATGTACTGTCACATTTTGTCAGCCCCAACCTCAACATGCTCAACACTAACATCATGCTCTGCATACTAAAAAATTATCACATAAAGGTTAAACCAATTGCAATTTAAGATGTTAAATTTTATTAATAATTATATGATTAATTTTCAATAGGAATTGAATATGTATCTGTATCATTGTGATGCACATAGAGGTCTTCATCATGTGTAGGATCTGTGCCTTTTTCATCATGAGTAAGATCTATGCCCATAGTTGTAGGGTGCAAAGAAATGTCATGTGTGCATTGTTATCATTGTTCAAGATTAACATCAAATTGATTATTTCTCATGAAGTTCTTCATTACTGTTATTATTCATTAGGCCTATTTACTTGTGTGACAACCATTGCACTAGAATCAGTACAATGGCGAGCAACCACTGCTTTATAGCCTTGCTTGAAGCCAATTTGTTTGTCCTATTTTGTGGGTGCTAGATTAAATTCAATGCCCTGCATTTTTTGCATAATATCATCAATAATTAATTTATTTCTTATTTTTAATTTTATATAAAATAATTGATATGAAATTTCATTTACTGCTACTTACAAGGTGTGAGTGAATTTGCATATATCCACTAGAGCCAAGATGGTGTTGACCAACCTTCTCTTTCCTAGCTTGTGTTGCCTTCAATGTGTCTTATAGCCTAAATATGTAAACTTTGAAATATGTTAGATTATATAAATCCACAATCACACTTCTAGAAATATTTTAGATTATATAAATCCACAAACAAATTAAACATGTAAATTGTAAAAAAAAATTGTCAGCATTTTTTTTGCAAAAATGACATGTTTTGGAAGATGGAAAGTCATCCATCTTGGATGAGCTCTTAGAGGAGGTGAAAGGTCATGCTTTTGTATAAAACAATGTAATCACATATAGAAAGCAAAGAGGAGATGTGGAGTTAGAAATATGAAGAGCAGGGTGTAAGAGTTTGTATAATAAATCTGTCATTTTTTGTGAAATATTGCTGATATAATGGTATTGTGATTTTACTCTTATTATCTCCTCCTTTGTCTCAAGGTCATGGTGATTATTAAGTTTCTTATATGTGGCGATGAATATCTAGAGCTATTGTTGATATTATAAGTATGCATTACATCTTTGAGTTATGGCAAAAGGTCTCACTGCTCACTGTTAGACAATAGATACTATGCAAATTTAGAATAAAGAATACATGACTATATGATTCTCACTATATGGGGATTAGGAAAGATGTTAATTTTTTCTTGGTTGTCTTGATAGTTATCTTATGGGTTTGAATCGTAACCATTGCCCCTTCTAAAGAATTGACCATGAGTCAACATGTTAAACTGTTGCTGTAAGCAAAAATAGTGAATCATCATTCTTGAAAAAAAAAATGTGACAGAGGCCTGGTTATGGTGTGCATGTGTGTTTGAATGTTGGTATGCATTCATGAGATGTTGAAGATTCTCTTGGAAGGATGGAATAGATGAGAAATTGAAGTTTATGAGACAATTATCATATTCAACAATGAAACCCTCATTATAACAAGGATTTGAAGGTTTGGGCATCCCTTGAGCCTAAAATTTTGTAGTTTGGAAGGTTATGACATGGTAATGGTGTATTGAAGGTTGTTTGTTATAGTTCTTGAAGGTTTTGGGAGGTTATAGGTTGAGTGTGCTCTTTAGGCCCGTTAACCTAAATTAGGGCCTACAAGTTATGTGCCTTAATGAACAAGTTAGAATCTAAGATTTTGGAATTGGAGAGAGTTTAGTAATGGGTGTTTGAATCTACCTTTAGTTTTGGTATATGTTTGGAAGAGTTTGATTTATTACCTAAATCCCTTTTGGTAGATGGTGTAAAGCTCTTGGTAAGGTAAATGTTAGATATATAAATGTAATATTTTTTAAAGGCATATATCTAACCTAGAATATTATACATGTTAGATATATGATTATAGTTATTGTAATCAAGTCAAGCATTTTAATGAATAACTAGAGATCACTAATTTGTGCATATTTATATGAATACGACTGCATACCTATGTCGGGTGGTGTGTTAATTCCTTTATCCCATAGTCATTTCTCTTTTGCATCTTTAATAATTTCATTTCACTCTAGCTATGGCAACATAGGAGTATGCTCATACTTTATGTTGAGCTTTAGAGCCCTTTTGTACTAGTCTCTCATAGTCTTTAGATGTTTGCAAGCTTTTTTTAGAAGTTGGGCTCTGTTCAAAATATTTTGAGCAAAGAACTCCTCTATAGTTTTTATGAGATGATCTTCTAATTTAGGGGCTTTCTTAGTCTAGCTTTTAACAAAAAAACAAAACTGTTAGATAAAAAAATTAGTTCAAGCTATGTATGCTGAATATATTAGAACAAATGGATAAACAAAAAAATGTAGCAAAAAATTATAGCAAGCTACGTACCTTTTATGTAATGTGGGCCTTGATATCTTCAAGGTTAAATCATAAAAAGTTTCATAAAAAGGATCATTTCCTGCAAAATCATCAGGACATCATTAGTTGAAAATGAATTATGAATAACTAAACTACAATACACTCTAAATAATTACAATTTTAAAGTACCTAGAAGCTTAGGCAATTTTAAGGGAATGATATCTTTCTCAACTATCAATACTGATGCCTCCAGTGATCCAATAGAAGTAACACAAGTTGCTCTAGGAAAGGCTAGTAAATTATCAACAATACTAGTATCAGTTCTATTACCATGAGAAGGTGTACCTATCCCTGCACAAAGTTAATCAATGTCATACAATACTCAAATGAACAAGAACATGCAAATATTATCATATTTAACACATAAAAAAATGTAGCAAAACAAGGATTTACTAGCTCTAGTTGCAATAGGTGTGGATGTTTGTGTGCTCCTTGTTATCGATCCTATAGTCAACAATCTTGGAGTGCTAGCCGGCCTCGTGGAAGTAGGCATATGGAAATCATCAGCACCTAAAAAAAACTATATATATATATATATATATATACACAATGTATTTTTCATGTCCCCTATTTTCCTCTAATAGAATTTAATAATAAATAAATAATAATAATTGCATTGCTATCGAGAGAAACTCTCCACTCATGAGTCATTTCAAATAAATATTATCAAGTCGAGTGTAAGAAGAAATGAACACAGTCAGGATTTAGGAAGGAATTATCTTTTAAAGATCTTTGGATACATATCTATTGTCATCATCTTCAACACACAAGAATACAGTTACATGTATGGAGATTTAATCATTGGATTAAACTTGGCACTCAGATTGAGGCACAAACTAAAGTTATAGATGCAAGTTTTTAATGATATTGTTATGCAAAAATAGTATCACAAGAACACTATAGCAACCATCAGAATCATATTAGAGGCAACAATAGAAAATTTTAGACCAACTATTATGTACAACATAGATCACCAATAGAACCATGATGAGAGAGTCACACTTATATAAAGGTTCACCAGTAGCACAACAGGACAATAGTCTTATAAAGGGCACCAACAACCAAACTAACGATTTGATCAACACCCGTCACATATTTAGTAAGAATCATCACAAGCTCGTGGACATGGATTTGGTCTAGAGGATGTACTTTTAAGACTATATCATCATAAAGGTTCAACAATTATAATTAGAAAAGATATATGAGTTTTTCGCATATAGCCAAGATAACATATTAGGAATGAGTATCAATTATAGAGTATATGGATAATAGATTATATCAATCTTAAGTATCAAAGAATGAATACAAGTGGTTAAGTAAGGGAGAAGAGTGAACATGACAACAGTAATATAAAATTGTCAATAATAATCATGAAGAAAATAATGTCCCTTCTAATGATTGAGAATTGAAATCACATACCTAAAGGACATACACTGGTACTCTTGTTAGGTGGAACAACCTGGTGTGGTCTCAAAAAATCTTGTAACAAAACATACATACTACGGTTCATGATCCATAAATTAGTATAAAACATAAAGCTTTATTGAACTATTGTCCTAGGAAAAGACTCATTGTTTCTTACTTCTAAAAAACATGCTCTATGACACAATTCATTTATTGTGGCATGTTTCACTTTTGTTGGATGTGGATCCATGATAAGCCCAAGAATTTGTAGATTGATGATCTTGAGGGTCTTTTTACACAAGGTTACAAGGTCACTGATATATGCAATGTCATCATTGCATGATATTATGGCCACCATATTAGCAAGTAATTGCTCTTGTGCAATATGTTCTTTTTCCTTTCCCTATTAATCAAATTGTGACACAAATTATCAGTAAAACAATCAAAACAAGTCCAAAACCTTCACGAAAGTAACATAATAAAATGACATTTTGTAAAATTACAATTCTATAATTTTTTGTACAAAAGGTTTAACTATGCTAGAGAATGGATGGGAGCAACATCCCTACCTCTATCATCCGATGGATCGGCCATGTCGCCCTGTGACAAAGAATATATATAAAAACATCAACATAATGAAAGGAATAGTCCACTTAGGAAAAAAAAAATTATTATTAAAATGGTAAATTGTATATTAGATTTCTAATTGGAAGTAATTAGTTTAAATTTTACATATATAGTAATTACAAGTCCCATGATAGTAACTTTCTTTGTATCTATGTGATTCAAATTGTAATCTATTAGCAACTCTTACCCTGAATTTATTGATTCACACATATAAAAACATAATTTCTCTCACGTGCCTTGAAAATGAAATTGGGTCACTTATTAGTTGACCCAAGACACGTACTATTTATAAAACCTACAATGTTCCCTATTGCTTTTGGCCTTCCATCAATGTATACAAAAAATCTTTTACTTTGATCATTTTCTTTCCATTGTAGATAATTTGCTGATAGTGCATACCTACCCATACTTTTTTTATATTAAACTATCCTTATTTAGTTTCTGTAATTGTAACAAGGTCCTACATACTCCATCAATTCAAAGACTTTGTTATAACTGAATTTTATGCCATCTATGAAAAATAAGCCCAAACCATGTAATGATGATGGAGCTATGTGATATATCCTCTCGTTAACACAAAAAATAGTGTTAATTGGAGGTAGTTCCTTGGGTACCCATTCTTTCTCAAGATGTGTGTACCTCAAGGGAACCTTGATGTCTCCCTTTGCCTCATCATCATAACAACATGACCCCCCTTGAGAAAGAAAAAATTGCATGCGTTTATTGAATTTTCTTCTAAGCTTTTCCCCTCTAATATTTCTCTCTTTCATAGACCTACTACATGTCTCAATGTCCTTTTCTATTCCCACATTTCCCTCACTTGAGGAAGACAAATCTAACATATACCTATTTGGTGGTACCTAGAGCCTATCAAATGAGAGATATAGTTGAAGGAGTGAAATATTTTTCTATAAAACTAGGCTAATATTGATGATTTTTTCCTAAAGTTAATGTCAAAGGTAAAGAGAAAGTATGTAATAAACTTATACTCTCTGATCCATGTCACTTTGTATGATCCTTGTTAAAGGGTATAGCTTCCTACATATGTAAATCATTTTTGGATTATCTTATTGGAAAGAATGCTTTTGAGAAGGGGGGGGGGGGGGTGGTGAATCAGAAGTACTAGCCTTTTTAAAGTCCTTTGATTGCTGAATACAGGCACTTGATCTACTCTTCTATGATTTTGATCCTCTATGATCTGATTCTCTTCTCTCTGATATTAGACTTTTGTATACACTTTTTCATGCTCTCTCTCTTCTCAATCTGATTTCATCTTCCTTATAAAGACACTCGAAGACTTAGGGTTCGGTATGGATCTACGATCCATATTTAATCTCTGATTTCAGCTTATTCCTTGCACATCACTTATTGGTTGCATGCCTTCTCCATTTTTCTTATTGGCTGCATGTAGATTACATAGAAAATATAAATGATTTGATCTTATCACTTAAATCTTTCGAGATTTGTCTTATGTAAGCTATGAAAATAATTTACATCTGAGTTTGTGAAGTTTCAAACTCATATGTTGATTTTGTGTTACTCGACACTTATTGCTTCCTGATGCTCGGCACCTTCTGTAACTCAGCTTCTGTACATGCTCCTATCTTGCTCAACATCCTTTAAGATTTAGCACCTAAATGAT
The DNA here is from genome assembly GCA_028749045.1 of Cupressus sempervirens. NCBI lineage: Eukaryota > Viridiplantae > Streptophyta > Pinopsida > Cupressales > Cupressaceae > Cupressus > Cupressus sempervirens. The sequence continues at coordinate 885,450,074 of CM053789.1, forward strand.
GCTCAGTACTTGGATCATGCTCAGCATCTGTACTCACTTGACACCTGATCTTCACTCAGCACCTAAAAGTTGTTCGGCACCTGAAGATTACTCAACACTTGATGTCTTTTTTGACTCGGCTCATGTTGTAGCTCGGCATACATGATGTACTCGGCTCTAATGTAGAATGTAATTAAGTGTGTTGGCACTCAATTGTCAAAAACCATTATGAGGTTAACAATCTACCCCTTTTGACAGGAGTGACAAAAACACTTAAGTGACCTTATGAGTACATTTACTAAACTTACTCGGTATATACAGAGGTTGAAAAACCTTACTCAAAATTGAAAAATGTATATATACCTCAAAATTTGTGTAACTGCCCCTAAGTTGATTGTGCCAGTATCTATGCTATCTTGTGCTATGTATTATGCTCCTTCATTAACTCATTATTTCCCCCTTTGTATAATATCTATATCCCCTTCATTATATATTTTCTCCCCCTTTTTTGACACTTATGTCAAAGGGTCCTAAATAGTAATGCCATGTTTGGCCAAAAATGTCTTGTTTACCTCAAGGAGTATTTGGAGAGCTGCATCCCAGTTATTTAAGGCAATATCCAATGACTTTTGTTGGATTGCAAGCTCTGCTGCGAGATCAACAAGTCCTTCATGTGTGGAAATATTGGGATCCTTCTTCAAGACTATTTCTGCATACAATTGCTCCTTGTGCAATACTTCTAAGTGAGGAGTTATGGAGGCTTGAATTTGCATCAGCTTTTCTTTGATAGTGGCCTCTTCTGCTGATAATGCAGCTAATTCGCTCTGAGTGTGTAAAGTATGAGAAAATTTCTTTTCACTCTGTGCAGGATCAGAGGGTAGTTGCATGCTGGAGAGTTTTAATTTACTCTCAAGATTCAAAATTTTTTGATTTATTTCATGTGTGAATATGGAAAAATCACACAATTTACTGTAAAGGGAGAATATGTTCCCTAATACACTTTTTACATTTTCTAATTTCTTGGCTAGGTCAACCTGTCCCAAAATTATGTTATTAGCTATTTTTTAGTTGACTTTTCCCAAAAACTTCTTTTCTGACCATTCCAATAGTTTTGCATTAGTATCATGGTCTTCATTATTTACTTGATCAACTATATCAGATAATTGCTCAAGTATTGGCCTATTTGCATCTGGAGGTTGAAGACTAAAAGCATCCATGAATATATCTTTTATTTTATTCATTGCCTACTTGTATTTGTAATCTCTTCTCATTGCCTCTTGTCTCCTCCTCTTATCCAATGCACTTTGTATTTCATTCATCTTCTCCTCATTGAGAGTGCTTGAATCATAATAGGTTATTTTGATTTCTTTATCAAGCTCAGGAATACCATAATGGATGGTCCTGGCTACCCTTGTAAAACTTGAACTTGGTGTACTGGCATATAAAATTATCTTTTCAGTACTTTGCTCATGACTAGGTTTTGTGGGAGTTGCTATTTTTGGTAATTCAACCAAAGTTTGTATTGCAGACTCCTCTTTATTCTAGGTTTCTTCCTTCTCCTCTTCTTCTTGATGTGTTACTGCTGCTGGGGGTGTACTCACTATCTGAGCTATTGTCCCTATGATAACCTCTATTGTTGCACTCGACTCTTGATGAGTTTGAGTGCCTAATCTTGGTGGTGACAGAGGTGGTAGAAATGTAAGTACAGTAGTTTGAGTGATTTGAGGTGGTTTTTGTGATGGCACCTTGACCTCTTTAAGTTTATCTACTGACTTTTGAAGACTATCCACACCGACCAATATGGGATTTGTACATAATTGTGCTTGTAGATTCGTTTGGTCAAGGATCTTGGTAAGATTCACTGCAGTTAGTGGATTGATGTTTTGACAAGTGGTGTCAACAACATCCTTAATCTTTATGATTTCTGCAAGTGTGGTAGGTGAGTGAGGTGAGATGGGAGGTGAAGGATGTGTGTCTTGCACACTTTGTTGTTCATCAGTTCCTTTTTCTTCATCTTTCCTTTCCTCCTCTCTTTCTTTCTTATTTTCCTCTTCTTCAACCTTTTTCTCTTCTTCAGTTTTCTCTTCTCTCCTCTTCCTTCTTTCTTTCAGTTTGGCAGCAGCTTCTTCTTTGTATATTTCTTCAAGAGCGTCTTCAAATGTTTTGTACAAGGTTTTCCATACTCTTGTTGTTCTCTACACAACTTCTTTAATTTTGTTTTTCAGGATGGAGAATGCCCTATATTTGGGTGTAAACCTTTTATTATGCCTTTTGACTTCTTGAGTTACTTGTTCTTTTGTCAAATCAGGCAGTAAGTTTGCTATGGTTGAGTCCCTCATTTCTTTCTCCATCATTAGGCAGAAATGCCATCTGTCTTCTACAATTTTAGACAATTCCTTTGGCAATTGTCCATCTAGTTCAAGAGGTGTATAATTGAACTGTGCCATAAATTCATAGACTGATTCTTCTATGCTATTTTGTTCCTCTTTACTTAACTTATTGTAATCAATATTTTTCATTTCATTTAGGTCTCCATTCCTAATCTTCTTACATAATATATCAATTGAAGATTTAGGAGGACTTACCTCTTCAATCTGATCTTCTTCATCAGTATCAAGTTGGGCCACATATCTTTTCCTTTTCTTTTGCTCTTCCTGTGCCTTTGTGTTTTTCTTCTTTGTGGCTTCCTCTTTAGCCTTCTGGGTAGAGGCCCTTGTTTTAGCTCTGGTTGTTGTCTTCTTTGGTGTTTGCATGGAAGCTTTCTTTGGTGAGGGCTAAGAGGCAGGAGAGGTCTTTTTTTTTCTTTTAATGACTTTGCCTCTGATAGGTGCTTCCTTGGTTTTTGTTTCCTCGGCACTCTCATCTTTCTTTTCACCTTGTTTTTGAGTTAGTTTAGGAGGCTCTTCTTCTGGCTCACTTTCTTCTTCTCCTTCACTGATCTCTTCTTCTTCATCTGCTGCTCTTAATTCTTCAATACCAAATTTCTTCTTTATCCACTTTACCAGCTTGTCCTTTTTCTTTACTGCTGACACTATCTTGAGTTCTGTCACAACTCTTGATTTTACAGTGTCATATGTCCCAAATGCCTTGGTAGATTTATCCATTTCTTCTGCAAGTGAAGTTGTGATGGTTGCATAAGCTTGGTCAACATCAAGCTCATATCCTAATGGTCTTAGCCATCTTGTTCTAGGAAGGACTACTTGTATGTAGGTGTAATCAATATCAACAAGAAAACATATGTCATTTATATGCTTTTCTACCAGTGAGACTAGTATTCTCATTATGTTCTTAATTGCATTTTTGAAATCCTCAAAATAGATAGACATTTGATCATCAAAGCTATCTCCCATTTGTGCAATGAAATCATTAATTTGATCAACAATTGTTTTATTTTGACTCCAGTTGACTTTTCCAAATGAAGGGAATTCCTTCATTACATAGAAGAACATGCAAACCAACACTGGACCAAATTTGCACTGTGCTCCCTTGGATTTTCTAATAGCTCCAAGATTTTCATTAATATGTTGCAACAGGAGTTCTGCAAGATCATAAGTGTGGTCTTTCTTTACAATTTTGTATGCCACATCAACTGCTATGCAGGGTAAACTATTTAACCTGCTAGATTGGTAGAACTTATGTGATATGATCCTTACAGCAAAATCTAAAAGAGGATTAGTAATAGTATCTATGGTCATTCCTCTGTTGTTCCAGTTTGCACCTGTATTTTTCTCAATTGTTTCCTTCTTTTCGCTCCTCAATATTTTTGGTTGATCTAGGGTTGGAAAACCAGTAACCCTATGAACCATTTTCTTAGTAATCTTAACTTGCCCTTATTCTAACCAAAATGGTCCATCATGGATTCTGCTGAGTATAATGCGTATCCACTCATTTTTTAATATGATTGGGAAAACTAGGGCTTTGGTTAAACCCTTCTTTTCTATGATAGAAAACTTATATTTCAGAATACCATTTTTGCAGAGTTTGTCATAGGCATTGAAGATTTCCAAATCTCCTATTGCTCCTACTTTACAATTTTAGCATTTTCGCACATCCTGAACCATAACAACTTTTTTAGGAATAGCGGATAGGCACCAGCGGGATCATTTTTATATGCAACCTCTAGTATTTTTCTAAACTCGGGTTGCTTAACTTCATTGCTAAAAAGTTGAATTTCATGACTCATTTTCTCTTGGGTCATTTTTGAGCTTGTCACCATTTGTATCCAAACTAGGGTTTCAACAATTTTAAAGCAAAACTTTTCAAACTGTAAAACTTAGCACTTGTGAGAAATACCTAAATAGATACTTTGATCGCTTGGGTGGATGTTGATTTTCTCCAAATCACTGGTTGAAAGCTTGAAAATCACTCAGACGTGCTCAAAATAATCACTCTTTGTTTGAATGACTCAAGAATGAATTCGAATTTTACTTTTAAACGACAGAAGAAACTTTTGCATTTAATGCATTTTAGTACCTAAACCTATCACTCGGCTTCCAAATGTTCTTCAAATCAACATCCACTCGGCAGCTATGCTTACTTGACATCTACTAACTTTTTTGATAACTTGACATCTTAAGCAGTTTCACTCAGCATCCAAAGATGACTCAGCATCATTGTTCAAGTTTAGTCTTAGCATCTTATCTTATGCTTAATTCTTGTTTTCAGTGCTTCTTTGTCTTGGGACTAATGTATAATATAACTTTGTATATCAGTCCCATACATCTCCCTTATGTTTAGTTTGATGAAGTGTGATCACTTGACCCGTTAGGTGAAGTGATCCCTTTGCTTGATGTATTGCGCTCATCTTTCTTCTTCCAAGTCTTGTTCATTTGTCCTCTTATGAAATCAATCTTTTCTTTTCTTTTGTTGGCATCAGTATTTGGTGCTTTGGACCTTGTTGGATAGTTTTTGCTGGTATGACCAGTTTTCAAGCAACTGAAACATGTAGTTTGACTCAACCATCTTTTATAGTTTCCCTTGAAATGTGTTCTTATGCAATTTTGGGGTGTATGTCCATATTCCTGGCAATAGTGACAACTATACCTAGTATTATAATCCCAATAGTAGTGACTTTCATTCCCTTTTGCTGGTTGATATGATGTCCACATGGGCTTTGATCTGCATTGAAATGCCTTATGTCCATATTTCTTGCAGTTATGACAATGTCCATCAAATCTTTGTGTTCTTGGGACTTTGAATCTATAGTCTTGTGTCATATGTCCTTGCATTTTGCACTTGTGACAGTAACTCTTGCTTTGATGTGTGTTATACTGATTGATTCTTTTACTCCTGCAAATATTAGCAGTATGTCCCTTTTTATTACAGAAATGACAAGTGGGTTTAGACTCCTTACCTTTGTCACTTCTTTGCTCAATACTCTTTGATGATTCTCCAACTTCAGTGTTGTTGTATCCAAGTCCTGATGTATCATGGGTTGATCTTGGGAATTTCAGTAACTATTCAAAGTACTTTATGGCTTTGCTTGACTTGTTGAGATTTTTTGCTATCTCTTTTTCTCTGTTTAGTTCATTATGTAATTGTTCATTTTGCATCCTCAGAGTAGAGATCTCAATATCTTTCATATTAAGTTCATGATGAAGGTTCATCATTTGAGCAAGTGTATCCATTTGCATGTTTGAGATCCTTGTTAATTCAGTACTCTTTTCTTCCATTCTGTTTGCAAGATTTCTTTTGTCATCTTCCATCATAACTTTGTCCTCAACTGCTCTTTTCTTTTGTTCAGTGATTTCACATAACATTATGGCTTGTGATTCATGTTCCATCTTGAGAGATCTTATCTCATTTGCTTTAGCTTTGTTTTTCTCCATCAGTTATGCTATTGCTGCATCAGTCATTTTCAGCTATAGCTATCTCTTTTCTTCTTTTTAAAGATTTTCTTAATTCCACTCTAGCTTCCTCTACCTTTTGTAGAGTGAGATGCACATCTAGCACTTGGTTTTCAATGATCTTTCCAAGTTTGAAGACTTCCATCCCTAGATCTTTTCCTCCAAGTTGTTAGGCTTCTCTTTGAGAGAAACTGGGCTCTGATACCAATTGTTGGATTATCTTATTGGAAAGAATGCTTCTGAGAGGGGGGGGTGAATCAAAAGTACTAGCCTTTTTAAAATCCTTCGATTGTTGAATACAGGCACTTGATCTGCTCTTTTGTGATCTTGATCCTCTATGATCTGATTCTCTTCTCTCTAATATTAGACTTCCTTATACACTTTTTCATGCTCTCTCTCTTCTCAATCTAATTTCATCTTCCTTATAAAGACACTTGAAGACTTAGGGTTAGGTATGGATCTATGATCCATATTTAATCTCTGATTTCAGCTTATTCCTTGCACATCGCTTATTGGTTGCATGCCTTCTCCATTTTTCTTATTGGCTGCATGTAGATTGCATAGAAAATATAAATTATTTGATCTTATCACTTAAATCTTCTGAGATTTGTCTTATGTCAGCTATGAAAATGGTTTACATCTGAGTTTGTGAAGTTTCAAACTCATATGTTGATTCTGTGTTACTTGGCACTTACTGCTTCCTGATGCTCAACACCTTCTGTAACTCGGCTTTTGTACATCCTCCTATCTTGCTCAACATCCTTTAAGATTCGGCACCTAAATGATGCTCGGTACTTGGATCATGCTCGGCACCTGTACTCACTCGGCACCTAATCTTCACTCGGCACTTGAAAGCTGTTCGACACTTGAAGATTACTCGGCACTTGATGTCTTTTCTGACTTAGCTCATGTTGTAGCTCAGCATACATGATGTACTCGGCTCCAATGTAGAATGTAATTAAGTGTGTTGGCACTCAATTGTCAAAAAGCATTATGAGGTTAACAATAATTTGTCTTAAGATAGTTGCAAACTACATGATACTTATGCTATAAATTACATAGAACATAACATGAACAATATGCATACATCACAAAAAAAAAAAATTGTATATTTTTTAATTTGACACCTCTACAAAAAAATATATTATAAGTAATCAACACCTAATAGATTTCCATTGATCATGTCATTAATCATCTTCTTCATCCATCTCATCATCATGAACATCATCATTATTGCCATCATCATCCAAATCATCAGAATAACCATCGTCAACATCATGATCATCACTATGACCATTGTTGTTGTCATCATCACCATCACCATCACCATCACGACCATCATCATCTTTGCCACCATCACCATTGTTGTCATCATCATCATCAATGCAATCATGAACATCTTTGCATCATCACCATCATCATCATCACTAGCATCATCACCATCATCATCATCACTAGCATCATCTCCTTCTTCATCTTCACCATCATCAGCATCATCATCTTCTCCTTCATCTTCACCACCATCATCATCTACTTCATCTTTCACCTCTTTGATATCTTCTTCTTCAATCACATTATACTTTCCCTGTCTTCCTCTTGGATTGTGTCTAATGAAAAATGACCAACTTTTTTATGTGGAATGCCAAAATAAAATACTTGCTCATATTGGCTTGGAAGAACATATGACTCATTTCCAATTGGCTCAAATGGTGTTGTATTAATCATTGTAAATCAATTATCGTATTCAATAACATCTCTATCAAGATCATTTTGATTCAGTTGTAGCTTGTACCATTTGAAATCAAATAGAACTTGTTTGAAGGAATTAAAGTCACACTCAATTATATCTTCCAAAATGTCATAGTATCTATTTTCAGATTGTTGAGGACACGTGTTGTTTCTAGATAAAATATTGGTGAGCTTGAACACTGTAGTTATCCCAGAATCACAAATTCTTTTAGCCTCATTCACCTTTTTTATGCAAAATTTGTGACTATTTTCGTACATAGCTCTATGGTGCTTGACCTGTTATTTTTTAAACATGTCAAAATTATGCATATGTCCTTGAGTTAATATTAAACATATGGATCATGATAGATTAACTTATATGTTCATTTCCATCTCTTAAATCATTTGCTAGATTAATTACCATTGGCATAACATTGGGATCTCCATTATGATGAGCTTCTTTAACCAATGAAATAACACCTTCCCATGTTAATGAGTGAAAAATTTGTTGAAATCATTCAATCTATACTATCATCCAATCAAGATTGTTTGCAATATACAAATGAAGTGCATCCCACTCACAAGCAATTGTATAAAATAAATAAACTAGTTAGAAACAACTTATATTGATGAAGGATAAGAATTAATTAACTACAATAACATTTTATAATTACCTCTCACTTTCCTTAAGCTACCTTTCCCCATCAAGTACTCCCCTTCGAATCTATTCATGGAGTTGGGATCCCAAATGCGATCTACATGGATCGTTGATGGAAACTTGGAAAGATATTCACTAATGTACACCATGGTCTGGTAGACCATATATCCCTCGCCCATAGAACACTCGGGATATGCTCTATGTCAAAAAAAACCTTTCAAAAATTTCAAGTGTCTCTCAACCATCCACATTGACCTAGATGGTATAGGTTCACACAATTTGATCTCCTCAACTAGATGTATGAGGTAGTGTTCTTGTGTATTTAAAAAAGTTGAAAGTAGACACTTTTGCATCTCACACAAAAGCTGAGAAATTTTTCTCTTCCACTTTTTTATATGTTTTTTTAATCAATTTCTTTAGATGATAACCACCTAGAAGATATTCATTGTGCAAAAATATATTAACGAGACTAATAACACTTCTATACAAAAAATATAACAAATAACACTTCTAACCTCATATATTTCCCAAGATCATATATAACATATTTGACACTCATGTTGTCAATGTTGTGTGGGAGAGATAGAGGTAGAATGTACTGCAGTAATAATAAAATGATCTTTTCAATAAATTATAAAATAAAATAATCAAAAGTACATGATGTTTCACAAATTTATTATAAATAAAGAAGAACATGACTTACCTTGATGAAGATATGTCAATCATGTGTTTTCAACCCTGACCCCAAATCATCTTTCTTTGATATGAGACTGCTTATGTTTGCAACAAATCCTATGGGAAATATAGTTTTTGTATGGCTTTGTATATGGAATTAGTTTATTGTTGTGTTAATGACTAAGGAATGATGCTCATATTAATCCAATTTCCACTGCTATTTGATTCAAGGAAAAATTTCAATGCACAATTGGATTTATCAATGCCATTGCAAATTTTGACCAATTTTTCTTTGTCACGCCTTCTATCCAATATTTTTCATAGTGTCTCGGTTACATTATTTCCAATATGCATAACATCAAATAAGTGTGCAATTGAGAGGTACTCGTAGTATGATAACCTACTAAATTGCCTAGGATAACTTTTAAGCCCTTTTTGAAGTTTCTCATTGATGCCTTGCCGACCTTCATGAACATCCATTATATCATTAGTAAACAAAATACAATATCCAAATTTAAATTTCATAAAAAAATCAACATCCGATGGAATGATATTACCTTGATGACTCATTCTATTGTATCCCAACTTCCACATGTGATGTGTCATTCTTTGTGGCTTTGATGTTGTCTCTAGGTAAAACCATGAAATTGTGTCACCCTTTGGGATATCTAGGAGGATTTTGGTCGTAAGAGTTTCGGCCATAAGGGTTACAATCGAAACCCATATGGCCTCACATGTGTGGAACTTTTTCATGCCTACGTGGCCACCAGGGTTATGCCAAAACCCTTATGGTTGAAAGGGTACAATAAATTATAAATAGGTAGAAAATCACTTTTGGAGCTCATTTTCACTATTGCAAATTTCAAATTTTGAGGAGTGGATTAGGGTGTTTCAGCTGTAAGGGTACGTGGTTTTTTTTAATTTATTTATTTTTAATTTTTGAAATTGTTTTTTAGTTATTACATGTTAATATTAGTTAAATTAATTATTTTTAAAAGTGTTTTAATAGTAATCAAATAAATTATATTTTAAGTGTTTTAGTAGTTGAGTATTTAGATTTTTTTTAAATATAGTTACATCCTATGTTAGATAAAGAACTATAGAGTATTTTTAAATTAAATATCTACTTAATCATAAATGTATATTTTACATCAAACATAGAAAACTCAAGTTGAGACCTAGATAACTAAATCAATTACATTTGAGAAAATATTAACATAGTACAAACCTATATAGATAAGTAACATGTAGTGAAACATTAGATAGAACTAAACTATAATAACTTCTAGTTGTTCAAACTTGAAAACTTAAAATTTAACCAATTTCAAACTTAGAAAACTTGGAAACTATAATAACATGCATGTACATGAAACTTATAAAACTTGTTCAAACCTCAAGATAGCTAAAAATAAGTTACATTTTAGAAAATATTAACATAGTAAACCTATGTGCTTTAACATGTAGTTAAAAATTAAGTAGAAGAAAGCTAACTTAATTATGAAAATTAGTTTTTTATCACACATACACATGCAATTTTGTGTTCACATACATGAGCTAGATACATCAAGTTGATATATATTTAACATGTGTGTTAAATAAAATGATGATCCATATTTTTTAGTTACATTCAACTTTGTACATATATATATACATACATGTTTTAAATTAAATTTAACTTTTAGTTTTATATGTACTTACATATATCTTAACTCTACATTTATAGACATAGATCTTCATTGCATATCATTATGGCATTTCGTACTAGTGGCAAGGGAGGCTAGTGTTCAAGGAGGGCGTTCTACTACTGAGTCAGGTACAACATGTAGACCTACATCATCCTCTGAAGAGAGGCAACATTTATTTAGAGATATAGTTGCTAGGTTATCTCATGCTATAAAGTTTCTCGATTCTACACTTTTGGATTCTACCACTCTCCCTAATAGGGAGAAGATTGTTTCTATGAGAGATGAGTTATGGCATATGATTCAACCGATAGAGACATACAACCCATATGATGATATCAATATTGAGATTTTTTACTCTTCCCCTTCTCGCAATGTCACTGGAACTATGAAGTATGCATAGATTGATCGAGAGGTCTATAGTGTATGGTGAAGAGCATGTTTCCTTGTTATATAGATAGGTCTAGGGTTAGAGGTTATTTGGCTATGAAGTGTACAAATCATCTTGTTGCACCATTCATATATCCTCACTAGTTAGCTTCTCATCACAGGTGGCCATAGAAGCATGAGTTTCTTCTTTATTTTTGCAAACAATTGTTTGTAAAATTTTATTTACATCATGATGTAGATTATATAGATTTTTTGAGACATGTTGGAGAGGGCCTCCATAGATTACCAAAAAGATTTAGACCTGTGGACACCCCTACACTTGTTAATAAATGGGCAATGGTGGGTCCAAACCTTTTGGTCATGCTGAGAGCTCCACATATGATTGTTGTGGGTATGACTATTCTAGATGATACATTTAGGACTCAGATCTATTCAAACATTGCCACAGTTGCTATGTAGTTACAAGAGATGTCTTTAGATTAATGTGGCAGATATATGTTATGATCTCGTGGTACCATTTCGATAGCTGCATCCTCTAGCACAAGAGGTGAAGATGTGTATATGATAGTAGATATACCATCTCCACTAGAGGTTTCTGTTATATCAGATGTGGATGCATTGCATCATATGGCATCCTATTTAGCATTTGATCTTCTTGGTTCATATCAAGCATTATCAATAGTCATGAGGATTCCTCTTAGTGACATTGGTGGACACATTAGCCCTATTCTTTCATGCATAGTAGGATCATAGGGTTCACAGAGACAGGAGGATATCCATGCACCTTCTACAGCACTTGCTCCTATACAGGGCCCTACAACACCCAACTCCCCACCTATTGTGGATCTTGGACCACCTCCTATAGCACCCCCCCATACTCAGGCCCCCATAGTACCGTAGCATCTATTTACCACTATGCTTTCAAATCATACGGTTGACTTGGACTAGGCTACTTTATCACTACATGATTCAGATATCAATCAGATTGGTAGAGCATAACATGATGCTACATAAAATATAAATTTATATGTTTAAATTTTTTTATTACTATACTTTACACTTATAATTTTAACGTGTACTTGAGCTTTTCTACATGTGTACTTTGAGACATACATTTATTCAAGTGATTCAATCTAACTTGTGTACATGCATGTGTTCTATAGGGTCTAAGTGATAGTATGTTGTGTTTTCGAGATCTTTAGACCCCAACAGATCCTCCACGACATGAGTCATAGGTATGTTACATTTTTAATATATATTTGATATATATGTACATATGATATAATACATGCATGTACATAATTTTATAATATAACAAATTTCTTTCATTTGACACAAGGTTTAGACCCAGATCGTAGAGCCTTTTGGGGTCATGGATTAGAAGGGGATGTGGTTGATGTGGTGGTTTATATGTTATTTGGATATGTTTGATGTTGTATTTCAGATACTCTAATATGGAGACCTTGATGTTGTTTATATGTTATTTGGATACATTTGATGTGGTGTCCTATAGACATTTTATATATTATTTGGATATATTTGATGTGGTATTTTAGAGACATTTGATGTGGTATTTTAGAGACATTTTATATGTTATTTGGATACATTCAATGTGGTATTTTAGAGACATTTGATGTGGTATTTTGGAGACATTTTATATGGTATTTTGGATACATTTTACATGGGTATGTATTATTTCATAGATGTGTAATTTTGTAGATGTACACATGTTATGTTCATGTCTTATGTTCATGTTGAATGTATGTATGTTTTCAATATTCATATTTTTATTTCATAGATCATGTGTTATTTTGTCCATGTATTACAACATTTAATCAATAAATTGTATAGATATTTAAGAACATAAAGCTCACCAGTAAAGAATACATGTGTTACAACATTCAATCAATAAATTGTATACATATTTAAGAACATAAAGAGTACTAGTAAAGAATACATGTGTTACAACATTTAATCAATAGATTGTATACATATTTAAGAACATAAAGCTCACTAGTAAAGAATACATGTGTTACAACATTTAATCAATAAATTTAAAAATATATTTTAAGAACATAAAGAGTACTAGTAAAGAATACATGTGTCCTAATGAGATTTCTTAAGGGGAAGTCTTATGGGGAGGTCATAAGGGGAAGTCCTAATGGGATGTCTTAAGGGGTTGTCTTAAGGGGAGGTAAGGGGAGGTCCTAAGGGGAAGTTGTAATGGGATGTCTTAAGGAGTTGTCTTAATGGGAGGTTCTAAGGGGAAGTCGTAATGGAATGTCTTAAGGGGTTGTCTTAAGGGGAGGTCCTAAGGGGAAGTTGTAATGGGATGTCTTAAGGAGTTGTCTTAAGGGGAGGTCCTAAGGGGAAGTCATAATGGGATGTCTTAAGGGTTTGTCTTAAGGGGAGGTCCTAAGGGGAAGTCCTTATGGGATGTCTTAAGGGGTTGTCTTAAGGGGAGGTCCTAAGGGGAAGTCCTAATGGGATGTCTTAAGGGGTTGTCTTAAGGGGAAGTCTTAAGGGGAGGTCCTAAGGGGAAGTCCTAATGGGATGTGTGTACATATATATACATCAAACCATACACAAAATATAAATAACAATACATGTTCATAATTTGTACCATATATCCAAGATCCATGATCAAATGTATATAGGATGTCTTAAGGGGTTGTCCTAATAGGATGTCTTAAGGGGTTGTCTTAAGGGGAGGTCCTAAGGAGGAGTCTTAAGGGGAGTTCGTAAGGGAAACTCTTAAAATGGGATGCCTTAAGGGGTTATCTTAAGGGGAAGTCCCAATGAGATGTTTGTACATATATATACATCAAACAATACACAAAATATAAATAACAATACATGTTCATCACTAAATTTAATACATATAAGAATACAAAGAATACATATGAACATAAAGAATGTAATACCATATATCCAAGATTCATGATCAAATGTATATATAAATGTATAAAATATATATCCAAAGTGATGTATATGTAGTAAATATGAAAGTATGAGAGTTGTATATAGAAAATAACTACAAATAGCTCTAAAATAGAGCTCCACAAAAATTCTATTGTTAGGATCCTCTCTGTTTTTAATTATCTCTAGAATATTTTCATGTTCTTCAATAGGCAGTTTCCCCTTTTGGTTTCCACGACATCCCCTTCTTGGTATTGCATCAAATTGCAACTTTGTCACTACAACATGGTTACTGTATTGTAAAACCTTTTCTCTAGGCATGTATTCAATAAATTCAATGCCACAAATGTGCCATAACTAAATTAGAAACACACTCATAATCAGTTGAATATATAGGATCATGAATGTCAATGTCAACATCTTTAAAAGGAGGCTTTATGACTATGTCCTTCAAATCCCAATGTGAAACATATCCACTCGCAATATTTTCGCATACACTCATTGGATTTTCCTTCATGTATTCATCACAATAGCATGATTACTCTCTTACTTTAATCACTGGGGGTTTGTGGTGCCCTGTAGTCACCACTTGATGTAAACTTCTAATACCAAAAATCTTTTGACAATTGTAAGGATTAGATTGATCTATATCTGTTACAAATATAGTTAATTTAATTAAAAACTTGAATTATAAGAATATGTAAACACATGTATTATATTATATATATATATATATATATATATATATATATATAATATTTACTTTTCACTTTCCAAAAATAATGCTTATTGTATTCAGTATCTCGAGTAGTAAAATGATCTTTCCACCGTTCAATAATTTCTTTCGTACTCTTTATCCTATTACCTTTAGTAACATGCATGTATATACAATTTAAAATACATTAAATCTACACACACACACACACACACACACACACATCTAGATCTCTAGAGAGAATCTATACATGTATATATATCATAAGTAGATCAAGAACACACTAAATTTATGTACATATGTACCTATAAGTTCATGTTGGTGAAGTGCATGCTCTATACATGATCTCACTCCATCGTGCTCCCCTTTTCCATGTCCACTTTCAAAGAGGTTCCACAAAAACCTAACATTTCTTCTAGCATGTTGCATGGCTAACCAATTAAATACTTTTGCAGATTTAAATTGTCCTATGAGTTCATGAAATAAGATTAAAAAATAATTATATAAATCAAATTGAAATACATGGACAAATCAATATAAGTTTTAAATTTAAAGTTAAGTAAAAATGTACACATACATACACTAACATGCACAACCATCAGACTAGATCCATTACTCTGAAACATTTATTCCATGACTTCTAAGATCTTCAAAGAACATTGCAAAAAAATGAGTGACATAGCTCCTATCATGAACTCTATCATCACTAATATAGAAATGAACCTCCTTGATGATAATGCATTCATTTTCCTCTGAACTTTCTATCTCATCCACCTCAATTTATGCATGTCTATAAGTCACTTGCACAAATATTACTTGTTCAAAATGAAAATATTGCCCTTGAAGCTCTATTTGAGGTGAAAATGTATAGTTCTTAGAAAAATCTACAACTAAAAGAATACAACTAGGTGGAAAACAATTTTTTGAGTCACAAAATTATTTAGCTACTTGTCGTGCACCATGACAATATTGGATATGTGGATATATCAATGGACGAAACTTGTTCATAAACTTATCATATCGTAATTCATTCTCCTTCAATACATTTTTTTGGATTCAATGCATGTCTTATTTCGATATGTCTCATATTCATATCTCATCCATGAAATTGGTGTCAATTCATCAATATTCTCATTTTGCAGTGGAAATTTAGATAAATCTACACAATCTAGACATTGATTTATGATGCATTGTACTTTGAACTCATCTAAATCTTTTAATTTATTACATAATATAGACTTCACAAACTGTGACGTTTGCTCTGGATGACCAAATTTTGATCAAGTACTGCCATAACTTTTTTATATGATTACAAGTGCAGACCAAATTCAACATGTTTTTGACAACAAGTTGCATGTATCTTATTTATCTGTACAAAAGAAGGACATAGACTCTCAAACATTCTTTGACATATTTTCACATTTGGAAATTTTTTCTTGAATGTTTGAAATAATTCACTTTGTGTTATATCTATAAAATGTTTTGGACATTCAATTTTAGCCCCTGTCTCTTGATCTTTAATTTGTATAGTATCACATTTATTGGAAGAAACACGAGACGATGTGGTCCAAAATTCAATAGCTTGTCTTTTTACACCTTCAAAAATTCTATCTTTTCTAAGAACTCTGCAAATATTCACCCAATTATTCTCAATGCTTTCATCTAGCATATTTATCCTCGTAATGTATCTTTGAATAGTTCTTCTAGATATATGTAGTAAATCAAAAATTGCACATACTTGTTTTCTATGTGTCAACTTTCTACTAGATATAGTAGTCATCAATGCTCTACGTGTAGTGCTCAAATCGCCTCCTCAGGTTGTGTTGTCAATTTTTTTATAAGTAGTTTGCAAATTTTCAACTATTGTTTTATTAACATTATGAGCATAGTTTTCTTGTTATCAACACTCAACAACTCCAAAAATAGCCTCATATCTTTTCTCCTAAATAACTTGACAAATAATTGTGCCTTTCCAAATATAACTTTTATTTTTGAAATATTCATCCCACATGTTTTGGCAATGCTTTTTAATATTGTTCTCTTTTACCATTTTATAGATGGAATTTGACTAAAAAGTAGGTCCTCATCCAAATCCATCAAATTTCCTACATCTAATAATATGTTTCTATCATTTGAACTACCAATTTGTTCATCTTCATAAATCTCGTCCTCTTCATGAATCTCATCTTCTTCATTAACTTCAGCAGGTTGGTTTTGATTATGTTTTGTATGACCTTTCATTTTGTCATCTCTAATTCTATTATATTTCCTTGATCTAGCCTTTTTATTAACCATTCAATACTTTGACCCATAGGAAAATATTTTAATTTAGATTCCACAAGAAATATATTTCAATACTTCAATATAGAATACATAAAAAAATAACTAGGTGAAAAAAAATACCTTATTGATGATCCTTTGTAATTTTTGTTAAACTCCAGGAAAAAATTGTTAAACACGGCTTCAAAAATATTTACTTTTTAAAATGCTCCTTTAAATTTTACAATTAACTATGCATTTATTATAAATTGAAATTAAAATCAAATTATTTTATATATGAAACCACCAATGTAACCGTTGGCAATTTTTTGGGCCAACAGGGGTTACGTCCAAACCTCTTATAGTCGAAAGGGTTATGACTGAAAGGGTTTCGGTCATAGTTGCCTATGTGTCATTTTAAGTGGCAACCACACAAGTAAAAGATGCAATTTCTGAAATTTTTTCACTTTGAATACTGATTTCTCCATACAAAATGAAGTTTTTACAAAAACTAAAAATATCCTTTTGAAGATCTTGGAGTCAAGATTATGGTTATATAAATTTTGTAGCATTTTGATTATTTAAAATATGTTATATTTATAAAATATTACAAGTAGGTCTTTTAAGATTCAACAAGATGTATGTTTAAAAAAAGAAGAAAAATAGTAAATCATGTTCAAAAAATAAAAAATTTATGCGTACCTCTAGAGGAGAGAGTCATCTTCAAGAATGTGTAATTTATTTTTTTAAAATGTAGATTTGATAAAAAAAATTGGCAGGAAAAAAAAAATCAATTTCTCATAAGTTTGACTTTGAACACTTATAACTTGAAGCATATAAGTCCAAAATCAAATTTCTTTTGCCCTCTAGATATACATGTCAACTACAACATAGTTCAAAAGTAGGCCAAAATATGATAGTTGCATATATTTGTTTGGTGGGAACGAAACTCTATATTTTTAGAATTTAAAAAAATTTAAAAATAGACTTAATTTTTTTTTTTAAATGATAGAATTTTTACTCAATTAAAAAATAAAAAATTATAGGCATAAAATTCATCCAATTTTACACATTTCATTAGTTTACATCATCTTCAAATTCTAAACACAAATGTCCATTTTCTGTCATTGAAGTTGAACAGTTTAAGTTATGATATCCCTTTCCTTTATAAAAGGGTGATAGAGATTTGTGCTTTTACCTCTCTTCTTTCCCATTCAAAAGATATTTTTCAGAAATTTGATATTTATGATTTTTGTGAAGAACTTGTCTATGCTCATCAAACACCTACTTTCCTAAACTTTTTGAATGATGAGATTTTATCTTTGAACCACAAATTAGACATGTAAATTTTCCCTTTTTTTGAATATCTATAAGATTGTGTATGATTGGATGACATGTGTGCTATAAGATTCATATTTATAATTATCACATGCAATTTAAACATACAACAAAAAATATGTGTTAATAGTTTTACATACTACAAAAATGTGTTAGTCCAAGGGCATCATGTATTGTCCATACAAGCATTGCAGGGAATTGAAATTGCCTTTCACCAATTGGTTTAGAGATGTCGTACATAATGACCCCATTACATAACTCCAACAACTCATTAGTGAATGGCTCAATATATACATTCGTGTCCTTCACTCAGTACTTACCTAGTTGAATGAACATGAACAAAACATAATTATTATGGCCATTTCAAGAATGTGTTTATAAATTAATTGAGATGACTATTAAAAGGAAAAATACTTGGTATAATCAGTGCCAAAAATATGTGCTCCCTCTTTATAGACATCCAAGGAGGAATTTTATTGTTAATAACAAAAATAGGCCAGACAGAGTAAATAGATCTCATCTCTCCAAATGGATTGACACCGTCTGTTACCAATGAAAGCTTCATATTACAAGATTATTCTTTAAATTTTGGTTGCCTATATTCTATGTCCTTAAATGTAGAACCATCCATAGAAATTTTCATAATGTGATATTGACTTCTATCACATGCATGGTAATCCATAAATTGTGCCAAGCTAGTACACTTGAATAATCATTGCAAATGTGGAATAATGGGAATGTATTGAAGAACCTTATAAGGCACCTTTTTCATTATTTAATCTGATTGATATCTGCTAATGTGACAATCAGAGCATTCTACTATAAATTCATGTTGTTTATGATATATAATATAATCATTGGGACATGCATGTATTGCTTGATACTCCATTCCAATATCTTTCATAATGGTTGATAATTCTTGGTAAGAGCGCAGTAGAATGTTTGATGCTAGTAACAAGCATTCACCTATCAACCTATGGAAAAACATTTTTATTAAAATAAAGAACATTAATGGTGCACTGACATAGAAGATGACAAAAATGACACTATACCTTAGCATATGTGAGACTGCTACATTGGATATACCATTCATAACCTTGAAGTTTACCAGTAAAAATACATTGGAGATAAGTGTTGTTTAGGAGCCTTGATATAGGGGCTTGTATGCCTTTTCAATTATAGGTATATCAAGGTTCTCTTCATCATCATCATTAGATGCATGACTATCATCATCTTCATCATCTTCATTAGTTGTGTCATTAACATCTTCTTTAATCCTGTTCTTTGGCACATTATTAGCTACACCAATACCAACATCTTCAATTGTGTTCTTTGCCTCAAGATCATCTTCTTCCATGGGAGTATTACCTTTTTCTTCAATATTCACACCTCCATGTTCCACCAGTTCAAAATCCATATTCACCAAAGGACAGAAGTCCTTTCCCCCTTCGATTTGATCATGTTGCCTACAATGTCTTTGAGCTAATGTGATTAGAATTCTTCGATTCCTTAAACCCTTGAATTTTTTGCAAGGGCAATAACATTTTCCATCACCGTTTCTTTTGAATTGAGACCACAATCTACTAATTCTCACCTTATTTTGTTCTAGGTTCATATTGTTAGGTGTGGACTTTCTTCACAAGAAAACATTCAGGTTATAAAATTATATTAAATATCAGCATACAAGCATTAGTAGTCTCTTGTATATCATCAATAATAATTAAATAATTAAATATTATTATCTCTTTAGTAAAGATGGCATCTAAACAAATCACAGTTCATTAAATCTTTATCTTTAAAGGGGGAAGTAATGAAATAAAAAGAAGTTGAACTTTGATCCTTAACCAAAATATCATCATAAATCAAGCACATATTAAGAGAAGAGTTAAGATCAATTCCACTGTCACCACAATTCATTAGGGGGATGATAAGATGTTGCATGAGTTGTGGGATTTTTACAAAGAGAGCATTTCTTAAGCGATAAAGAATAATATAAGCATGGAGGATGATAATGTGTCCATGCTTTATTGGAGAAGTGTTCATGATAGATTTCATAAGTTAAAAGATCTACAAGAATGTGAAAAGAGCGTACTATAGTCTCAAAAAAAATAAGAGGCTGATAGTAAAGAATGACCAGAAACATCACCTAATTATATCTCTAGAAACTAGTCAATAATTGATTAAAAAATAAGTCCAAAAAGTAATAGTCTAACCTCAATAAAACCAAATATATTTCAAAAAAAAAATTTATTAGGGCAATCCTAGAGATCTAGAGTGTTTGAAGGATGAAATGTCAATGAAACCCCTCTCTGTTCCCGAGGTAAATGTTTTAAACTTTGAAATCCTTGATGATCAATGCAACACTCAAGAACTCACAAATAGAGATAGCAAAGCTTGCAAGAATATTTTTATTCACCTAATATAGAAGTTTGCAATTTTAAAGAGGTGAATAAATCATCTTCACACTTAATAATCTGCAACTGGTCCATCAAAGAATATTGTTTTTTAATAATTAAAATAAATATTGATGACAAAGTGAAGCTACAAATTGGTACGGATTGTGCCAATTAAAGAAATAAAATATAAAGAAATCTTGCACCCAGATGATCACACGACCAAAGTACCACATTTATATGAATCATTGTAAATTTGGATAGTGCTCTTCTTTGCAAAAAGAAAATTATACACTAGTTTTTGTCTTCTATTAAACAAGAGAAACCCTCTATGTATAACCCAAGTACTAATTTAATCCAAGCTAAAAATGGGGTTCTAGTTGGAGATTCTCTATTCAGTCCTTTGAATTTATTATTGCTCAAAATGAAGTTGAAAATTATGAAAATCTAAATAAAAAATTAAGTAGAATGCTTGGTGTATTTAATGATGCTAGTTTGGGTGTGAAGGTAGATATAATACCTAATTTATTTAAAAGTGCTCCACAAAGGATATATATATAAATATATAACAATCTTTCAATGATAGCGCTTCTACCAATATATTCATTTTATTTGAGGTTAATGTTTAGTCAGCTATTGCTATCATCCAATCCAAATTTCATTGTTATGTATTAGCAATTTAAGTTACTACATTTATATATATATATATAGCAATCTTTCAATGATAGCACTTCTACCAATATATTCATTTTATTTGAGGCTAATGTTTAGTAAGCTATTGTTATCATCCAATCCAACACTAGTACATTTGAGGTCATTTTTTGACCATTATTGGTCAAAATTTTGACCCAATTTTTGACCAAATCTCGACCAAGTTCAACCAACCCATTGGTTGATAATTTTGTGGTCAAAATTTTGACCAACCTACTAGTTGGTCAAAATTTTGACCAATACATTGGTCGAAACCTTTCAAACATGTTGGCATAAGTTCTGCCAAGCATTGGTCATTCATCAAAATTTTAACCAATGCTTGGTACAAAACTGTCAAGTATTGGTCAAAATTTTGACCAATGATTGGTCAAAAATAGTCAAGCATTGGTCAAAATTTCGACCAATGCTTGGTCAAAAAAAATTTTAGGCCCACACTTGTTGAGGTCCACTTCAACAATGGCCCTTCTTGTGAAATTTTTGTCTAAAACCTTTCTAATGAGATAATGTGTTATGAGCTCTTCATTAGTGGGATGGAACGTGAATCTAGGAGGTAGTTGTGCATCACCCATATCATGACTATAACTAAAGCTAAGAGCCTCTATTATTGAATTCTCTTCCCTATTTCCCATAGCAAAGGAAATGAATATGGGTAATAAGGAAGAGAATTCAATAATAGAGGCTCTTAACTTTAGTTACAGTCATGATATGGGTGATGCACAACTGCTTCTTGGATTCACATTCCATCCCACTGTTGAAGAGCTCATAACACATTATCTCATTAGAAAGGTTTTAGACAACAATTTCACAAGAAGGGCCCTTGCTAAAGTGGACCTCAACAAGTGTGAGCCTCGGGGAGGGTTCAATTCCCTCCTTTATTATTCACTATGTGCATAATCACAGACACCCATTTGATCTCGAATGATGATATGTACTAAATGATGAGTGTCTGTGTTGAATGCTTCAAAACCATCCATTTCATGCCTTCAACTGAACACAATGTATTTCTAGTTTTTTTCTACTCGCACACCCATTTCATTTCATATGATCATCTAAAAATTGTGTCACTTTAAGCTCTCAACTGTTTCCTCTTGATTGATCATCTCATAATTGTTGAATGAGAGCTTTGGGATAAGCTATAGGCATCCATCAAAGCATAAAGGATTTTTTCATACGGTGTAGATGAAGTCGTAGCATTTTCCTTGGGAGACTTGCTTGCAAAATGGAAGCATAGATAAGTTATGTGAACTGTCTGACAGGATGCCTGAACATAATGTAGTCATCAAAAGCCATGGTTGTTGGATATGCACAAAATAGATATATTGAGAGAATATATTTGTTTAAGTTGCAACTGCCCTGGTAGACATGCATGCAAAATGTGGAATCATAAGTAAGGCGTTTGAACTATTTTATTGATTGCCTCCATGAAATGTCGTCTAATGGCAAGCCAATATTGTAGGATATGCATATTGATTTGTTGAATATATCTAGATGATGTAGTGACATTCTTGTTACTGCAACCAATGTCACATATGTATAAAATTGGGATTCCAACTCTTGTTCAGGTTGTAAATTATGTTGAACATAGTCTCAATCCATAATAGTTTTCTATCTGCCAAAATTAGAAAGAGAATCATACAAACTTGTGTGAGCTCTTTGTATTTTCTTTGATATGATATTCAGGAAAAGGATGAGAAAAAAAAACTCTAAATAAGCAGGCAAGCTCTCCATGTGCTCTACACCCCATAGGTAAATCTACTCTAATAAAAGAAGCAATAAAAAACTAGTTCACTTTGCATTTGTAACCTTGGGAAAGCTCTTACCAACATGTCTGCATTGAACCTTTGACATAAAGGAGAAATAGACAAGCTCATAACCCTCAGGAAGGCTTTCTTAGATAAGAAGTTTCTGGGTAGACACAAATCCTCAATAATAATGTCGTTGTGATTTTCTTGTTTAAATCCAAACAAAGTTGTATTATCTTGGGCAGAGGAGACTACTGTTGTTTTTGGTTAAGGATCCTTTGGCTCAGTAGAATCACATGCAAACTAGATGTGACATTGCAATAAGCAAACTGTAATAAGAGCTAGGAGCTTGCCTAGTGATTAGGGCTCAAGACTAGACAGTGCGTGAAGCATTTGTAGGCATTTGAGTCTAAAGTGTCACTAGCACAAAATCAAACTAAAAAGGAAACTTGGTGAATAAAACTAAATAAAAATAGTCCTCTTAAGTAAATATCAACATTGTATGAACAATACCATTACAGTGCACTATACTTGGTACAAATATATTGTTGGCTAAGTCCCATGACATAATGCCAGTTCCTAGGTATGTCAATATGCCTACTTATCCAAGTTTATCATTTTCTTATGGATAAAGGACAATCTACTGAAAAAAGAAAAGACCACTTGTTACAAATTCACACAGGTATAAACCCATTCATCTCTGAAGGTAATGCTCTTACTACTATTTCACCCCCAATAAATTTGTTGTAGTTCCCAAGTGATGATAGATGTAGCATTAGTAGGGAAAGCTCTCACCAAATTAGGCCCCAAGCCAGCATATAATCCTCTAAAACTGAGTTCTCTATAAATCTTCCAAAGATAGAATTGGGAAATGGTTTCATGTTCATTAATATGAGCACTTGTTGCTTTTAAACTCATCTATTGGTTATCTAAGACTACTTAGTAGAATAGATCCTAGACAAAAAGATAGAAGCTAAGTCCCGTGGTATTTGAATATTTAAATTTTAATTTTTTAATTAGAACATTCTATATACCCACTATAAAATAAGCATGCAAATAATTGGTGTTAGTATCGTGAATGATAAATTTTTTATCCAGAACACAAGAAAACATGCAAATAAATGAATTAACCCAATTCAATAATCCAACCATCAATCCTAATAGATATCCTAATTGCTATCATAAGAATCCAACAGCTTTGTAAAAGCCTAGTTAAAATCTTTATTAAAAATTAATTTTAAAACATTTTTTCTAGAGTAGAGTCCATGTAAAAATGAAATTTTATGTCCTACCATCCTGATTGTGTGTATAGGATTTCTGTTGGCATTAATATTTGGAGTTGTTTGAGTATGTTTTTGCAACATCGAGAGGCAAAACAGCTGACCAAAACTGCAAAGCAAATTACAAGTTTTGTTGCACACATTTGATCTGCAAAAACTGAGTTTAAATACTTAAATTGAAATTCCAACATTAAGGTTACATACTTCAATTCTTGCAAGCCCACCAGAGACAACTCCAACTCTTGCTTCTATAAAAAATTTAGAAGAATAGTTGACAAATTAAGAAGACTAGGAATTCATTTGGGGATTCACCTTATCATGCGCACTAATAAGTGAAAGCATATGATAATGATTCAATTCATAAGTACTGAAGAAAACTGTGTTTCCAATAGACTCCCTAAAAAATGTAGTTAGGCCACCACGAAACAAACCTTGTACTTGGAAAATTATGCACCAATGAAACAATCAAATAGTATCTTGTATAATGAAGGATACCACGTGAAGCATTTGTATTGCATGTCTACAACTACATACCAAATAGTAACAACAATTTAACACCTTACCCTTTCATTTTTAAGAGTTTGTAGTGCACAGTCCAGAGGCCCAGCATATATCTGCTGATGCTTTTTCAATTGCCTATTGTCATTCTCCTGAACTTGCAATCTACATTGCAAAAAAACAAATAGTCAATGGTATGGAGTCTAGAGTTCAATTTATATACATACAATAGATACAAAGTCTAGTTCTTGTTACCTTTATCAACTCTACTGGGCACAGTACAAAACTTATTAACGATCCACCAAAAGTCGTAGAAGGAACAACAATCTGAAGTTTGGGCTTGCCGCTGCTAGGATCTCCTCCCTTTCCAAAGAACCACCATGCCAAATATGATTGCATCAGGACCATAGACATAAACTACACACTACAAAGAGGAAAAAGTACATCAAACAGTCGCCAATATGTCTATGAATATTCCTATGAAGATAAATCAATATGCCTACTTATCCAGGTATATCATTTTCTTACGGATAAAGGAAAATCTATTGAAAAAGGAAAAGACCACTTTTTACAAATTCACATAGGTATAAACCCATTCATTGTGGGAAAGTAGAAAGAAAATATAAAGTACTAGTGATGCAAACAAAAGTATCTAGCATCCAATCAGGCAATTCACCTTGAACATCCGTCCAAGTTGCTAAACACACTCCATAACAAGTTGTTGGTGTGTTAAAAATTTTCTACTCTTCATAATTCTTACAATTGATGCATCAATTACATAATGTCTATCTTTATCCACATCCTCAATCACCTTTTTTTCCTCATCCACTGGTTAAGCATTGGCCCTACATCAAAGATTTTGGTGCTTGATCACAAGATTGAGAAGCGTGAAGACAAGAACAATGAGACTTCAAGGTTCTCAAGGTTAAGCACTCTCCACTTGCTGAATAAAGAAAGCACCTTGCGGTCTAGCAACCCACGTGAAGTACCCAATTAAGAGGAGCCTACTAGAGAGTTGTTCAGCACATTCTTTTTCATTGTTGAGATATTTTGGAAACCCAGAACCTCAAATAGCAAAAGAAAACAAACAAATTCAAGATCGTTTAAGCTTTACCCAATAATAATATCCCAAGAGTCCAAGAACAAAATTTGACTACAAGGGTGGTGATGAGAAGTGTGGGGCAGCATCCCTTTAGACCATATAAATTCTTCTACAATTCATGTTTTGAATGCCATAAAAACCTAGAATTAACATTAGAATCCATGGTTTGAATAATATAAAGTCTTAGAATCAATACAAAATCTATGGTTTGATTTCTATGAAAACTTAGGACCAATACTAAATTTCATTCTTTGAATGCAATAAAGACTTAGAGTAGTCATATAATGTTTTGTAACTCAACAGATTAAATGTGTTCCAATAATTACCAGTTGTGATGTAGCAAGATGTGCATGAACCTACAATGTTCATCATACCAATGGTTTATTGCCATCAATATTGTAGTTCTTGAATAGTGCAAAAGTTCTGCCAATTGCTATTCCTTTGTGCACAGGACTCATTTAAATTAGCCAGAGGTAATAAATTAAAGCCAATGAACATAATTCAAGGGATTAGCTCTTACAGTGAGTGTGATGATGCCAATTATCAGTCCTACCTTCACAAGGGTCTTTAAATATTTGGCCTTGAAAACAAAGAATTCAGCAGTCAATGGGTTCAAACCACTTTTTAAGTGACCAACCTGTTTCAATCCACCCACAAAAACATTAGCAAAAGAAACATGCATTTTAGGACTAGAAAATCATGTTTAGAACAGCAATTAGACATAATATCAAACAAATTGTTCCATACCCATCATGTTTCAAACTCACTAAATAACTAGTATCTTTTGGGTAGTGATACTGAACATGTATAGATCATAATAATAAGTGATTCATTCTACCATACTTAGACATGAGTGAATTGAACACATTGTGCAGAAACGAATACAAGATAGTATATAATAGTTGGTGATAGAAACTCATACAATCTCAACCCCGTGTTTATCAGCATGTGTAGCAAACACCAGCATGCTACTAAGAATTATAGATGTCAGAGGAGTAGTTGTTGATATCCAGAAGAGCTTAGGATTTTTCTTACTCCATCAGATCAACCCACAAGAATGAAAAAATAGATCAACACCATATCAGACATCAGTCATTCCATGTTGTTTCTTCTTGTCATTATGAAGGCTAGGTATTATATAGATAGAAAAATGAAAGAGAATCATGAAGTTATGTTATAATACTGACAATTTGATGAGTGATGAGTAGAAACGAGAAAGCATATTCCAAGCACTATGGTCTCCCACCTCCACTGCACATTGATACAATTACAAGAAGACAATAACAATAAGTTGGCAATATACTTCATTCAAGAACGAATTCTTTACTCCAGATGTATTCAAATCACGAGGTTGCTGATTCATTGCATATAAACATACCTTGTGAGTTTGTCCCCATACTGATCTCATGGTAGACACTATGTCTGTCTCTAGAGTAAAATGTTGAAGACCAAGAATGCCTTTTAGCTGTTGGAGAGAAACAACAGTGGCTGCTCTAGCCATGAAACCCACTATAGTTGCATGCAATAGAAAGTCTATAATGAATCCCAACCTATAGTAGAATCATAAATGATGTGACACATACTATTAGTGACCAAAACCAGTTGTTTGGCTCCACTGAAAAAGATTCTAGTGTTGTCCATGAACTTTAAATAGTTATATAAATTAGTATGACTTTGTCATGCCATCCCAAATAAGCAGAATTACATAACTAAAAATAGAAGTATAGGACTTGTTAAAACCATTGAATTACACAAGTTTTTAGTGCAAGCCTCCCAGTCAATTATGAACAGTCACATGTATCTTCTCTATAAAAGAAGAATCCTATGAAGGATAGACATTGAGAGGCTTGCATAGTGACATTATTGCATTATTAGACATGTAAATCATCAATCTGAAAATGCCCATGCTTGCTTGAAAAATCCCAGCAAAGAATGTTGCAGTCAGGGCCAAGTGCAAAACCAGTTGAGGATTTTGTGTTGGGGAGACCTCCTTGGCTATCAATGATCCTATAAGAAGTGACACAATCACCAATGATCTGTAAGATGGTTTATAGCCTCTTCCACATCACTTGAGAAAATCTAAGATTAGAACAAATGCAAAAGGAAATCTATGTGATACCCTTCCAGAAATAATATATGACAACCACTCTACAGATTCTATTAGCAAAGAGTTATACCATTTGACATTGCCTCCATTGCTTTTCCCTTGGCTACTTGGGTAGAATCCCATTGCTCTTCAATTACTTCAATAGAGGGATTTCCCATCTGTCAGTAACTACATATGTTAATTAAGGAGTTGATGTTAATAGCATCAATCATGTAGAAGCTCCAAAAGAAATACTAACTCAGACTCAGAATGTACTATGACATACATATTTTAGTTTTCAATAGAAAATATTATCAATCGTAGCCTTACTTTTTGTGGGGGGTAATTGTCTAGTTCAACAACTCTTTCATTGTCAAGTTCAATTTCTGATTCAACAATCTCATCACCATTGACATTTTCTTCTGGCACTTTTGGTGTAGTGCTTGAAGTACCAAATTGTTCATCCAGATCTATATTATCATCACTTTCATCCTTGAAAGTACTTTTTTGGAGCACATTTTACAGAAATTTAGTTAAAAAAACTACAAACATTTTGGATTCTCATGAACATTATAATTTAGATAAGTATAAAACTCCATAGAAACTGATAAAATTGATTCAACACATGCTTGCTTTGTTACAATTCCTACTTGAAACTCCTTGGAATGACACTAGTGAGTTCTCAGGTGAGAATAATGTTAAATATGGGAACCAATTTTAATTTAGAAAACCAACTAATACAGCACAAAATGTACACAAAAGAAAACTTCAAAAGCACAAATACCAACAAAGATGTTTGGGACTCAACTTTTGAGTACAAACGTATAATATTAAGATATTTTATAAACTGTAATTCTAATATAAACATGCCTGCTAAATCATAATATGCTTGTTTGCCTCAAAAACACACAACTGAATCTTAATAGTAAGATCACAATTTGACTTCTTGTGTAAAATATCTCCTACTTATCAAGCTTCAAATATCTTAATCTTTTTCTACTTTACTTCTTCCAGTAATGCTTGAGAATTCAATGGGACTTAAATGTTTCAATTTGAAACAAGTACAAATTTCTTGATATCTAAGTGTCCAAGTGATTTACTATAGTCTACACTAATGCAATGTCTTTTGTTCCTCATATATTTTGCCTAAGAAATTAATTAAACTAACTAATTAAATATCAAATTGTCTTGATATTACTGATATTCTTTCATTCCATTACTAAGTTTTTTTCATTCCATCTATCCATATGATGATTATCAGGAGAATTTTCCAATAGAATTTAAAGGTTTTCTTTCAATTTTCAATGTCTATCCTTCTATAAGGGACTTAGTAAATTTGGACAAGGTCCTTTCTAGGTTCAAGTATTTTCACAAAGAGGAACATGAGAAAAATTTGGTCATTGAGGGGGGGTTCCAAATACTTCTACGCCGTGAAAATAGTATTAACTATTTAAGTTATTACAAGCTTAACACAGTAACCACAAGTACACTTATCTAGTTTTCTAAAGTCTTGATTCCCAATTAATGGGTTGCATTAAATGCAAGCATGCTGCAATTGATCTTAATATTAGCATTAGTAATGATTTGTTGTATTGAAATCATAGATTGGTGAAGCCAATGGCAAGAGTTGTTTATTAACAAATTTTTAACTGAAATCATGTATCACTGAAACCCATGGTAAAAGCATTCAAGTTACTAGATGAAACTTATTCTGTGAGCCCGTATATTTGAGTTGTAGAGTTTTGCCACACAATCTTTCTCCATCATCATATATTGACCATATCAACTTCATGCAAAATTTATACAACTGTGGTACTCGGTAAATAACATTCATTCCTTTGCATTTTCTTCATCTTCTGCTTCATTCACATTGATTGTGAAAGTGTACTCTTGATCACACCCAAGCTATCAATCACACATGAAATATAGTGTATATGTCTTCTCTCCAAGCTCTGAAGGTACAGTAAACCCAAGCTTGACTTTAGTCTTCCTTTGGAGCAATACCCTCTTAATGGCCAGTAGCTGATTGCTTTTTAAATCCCCAATTACTAGCCATCATACTTCTTCCTTTGCTTTGGGATACCTTGGTGCATCAATTGGACCCAACTCATATCTACCTTCAAGATCTCATTCTAGAGTGACCTACACTATTACATTCTCTCCAACCCTCACATCATCACTATCAACTATGTCATATGCCAAATCAATGTTTGGGAAGTGATTACAAAAACGAGCAATGTCTAACAGCTATGAATCTGTCATTTGTAACAATTCACACCTTTCATCATCCTCCATCTCAACTAAATCAAAAATAGTTTCAATATTTTTCTTTGTATTTTCATGGCACTTCTTAGCAAGTTCCTTGGTGAAATGTGGAAGCTGTAACAGGACAAAATCACAGTCCCAAAGACCTTGTGTAACCATTTGGCTCAATTCCATTGCTGCAAGAGTTGGATTGAACCAACCATTACCAGAAAAAACATCCACCATAGCTTGAAGAAGTTGGTTAGCAGAAAGAAGCTCGTTGATCTAGTGTTAGGTTGCTAGCTATGACATGCCTTGAAAAGTGAGCTTACAACAATGCATTTTCCTTTACATGTGGATCAGTATATTTTGGTTTGTCAATAGCAAACTTTTGATGATTTATCAATTTTCTTATTTTTTCTTCTTCACCTAGCCGTATGGGAAGTTGTGAATACTCTGAGGTAGAAGCAAGAATTTCAAGAAGCTCTTTTAGCTTTGTCTTTGCAGACAAGGATGAGTTGAAGAGTTCAATGGTGGTATAGCTAATATAGTAGTAAGATCCTATCATCCCCAAGTTCAAAGGAGAAAGATACATATCATCTTCTATGGCAACACATTTGCTTGATTCCAAATCACTCAGCGTACTCTCTATAAGCTCAAAAAGGTGGTCTAACAAATGCCTATGCCTGACACCTTGAAGATTATAGTAATTTGGATTTTGTGTGAGTCTTCGATAGAAGAATGTCCAAGTAAGATAGTCTACAACATCTTGCTTACTTTCAGTAGTACCCACGACAACTACAGCATTGATATGATCATGGAGAAAGTGATCTAGATGACTCTCCATGGGAAATGGCTCATATAAGATTTTTTTATAATATTCTTTATGAGGTGCATGGTATAAAATTACACACTTTATAGCATTATCAAGAAGAGGTCTACTGGCACGCCCCATCATTTGGAGAAGATTAGTTATAGGATAGTCTGTGTGAGCATTTTCCTATCCATCATAATATTGTATACCCGTGATATTAATATTAATATTAATATATATTAATTATATCTATTTTCCTAGGATGTGCTTTTTTTGGGAAGCCGATATGCCATAAACATAATTTGAAAGCTCAACCTAGTATTTGAGGCATACCATCTACAAGGTATTCTGGAGCTACATATCCCAAGGTTCCCAAAACCTGAAAAAAGTTTTTCCACAACTCCTCAAACTGTTACAACAAGACCAAAATCTGAAAGTTGCATGCCATATTAAATAGGCAAGACTGTTATGAAACATACTTTCTATGTGAAAATATTCCCTTACAATCAAATTTACTTACTTTGGCATTGTAGTTTTCATCAAGGAGAACATTTGATGATTTCAAATCACAGTGAATGATAGATGGATCGTAGTGCTCGTGCAAACGCTTCAGCGCTCTATAATAATTAGGGCATAATGACTTTAGATTTTGTTGCACTGTCTTTATTTTTACAAAAGAAAAACATGGAGAATCTTCTCTTGGCTGAAATCATTATCACTATTGGCTCAAATCATTTTCACTAAAACTAAATGAATAGGCATCAGAAAAGAGATAAAACAATGCCAAAACAAAGGATGGTCTATTTAGAAGTTTTAACAGCCCATAACCACTTTAGGAGGCTTATTGAACCTATTTAGAATTGAAAGTGAATAAAAATGGGATAAGGTTAGGAATTTAAAGAGAATAATAAATGAGTATAGAATCTCACTTGAAAACAAATATAAGTAAAGATTTAATGTGATGAAGAAGACTAGAAAAGAAAATGCCAATGAATAGAGCAGATCAGGATGCAATGATCATGTGGACAAAAATACAATCAATCCATTACTCTTCCCACTAGAATAAATTTTGAAAAAACCCTTGTAACCACTTCTCACTATTTTTGTTAACACCACAATGAACAGGAAAATTGACTATGTGGAAAACAAGAAAACTCTTTGACAGGAATCTGTCTCGAGACAAAAAAAAACCAAAGTTGTTATGTGTTTTCCATAGCTGCATATATTTTTTATAAGTATTTTTTGTTGCATCAAAAATTTGAACTATTAATGTCAGATAGAAATGGTAGATTTATTCTGATCCATGGCATGAATCTCAAAAGGGGCATTGACTACTAAATCAACAATCTCAACAGTAATTTATTGACAAAAGATGCAGGGATGCAGGGTTTCATGGATGGGAATGAGGGTTTAAATTTGGAGATGGCAGAGGGACAGTGGGTGAACAATGGTGGAGCACTGGTAGGGGTGGTGTTGCTATATAATATAACATCTTTGTGAGTTTTCATGAAGGTGGCATTCTTATTAGAAGTGGTTAAATCATGTTACAAATTTTGAGGGAAGTGCTTACCAATTTGTTACCAATCTAGCCTTTGACATTAATCGAAAGGACTCAAATGAGACCAAGCTCTGATACCACTTGTTACAAATGTTGTTGCCATTACACCAAAATATCAACCTATTAGTGCTCGATACAACTAGAATTATAAAATCTACATGAAGTAGTTAAACTAGATTTTGAAAGGAACATTAATGAATTTTCCTAACAATTTTTTCTAGAGTACACATTGGAACAGTAAATTCTTACATATATTCAAAAGTTATTTCAATTGAAATTTGTAGTCAGTGACTCAATGTAGTACATTTGAAGTAACATTCCATTAGAAAAGCAAAATGTTAGCCATGGACAACAAGAAAAAAATTAGTAACATAGAAACTTCAATACTATTGAAGCATTCAGAGTCGACATGAACAACCAAGTCTGTATATTAAGATATTTGGATAAATGATATAAGAAAAGGGATCTGATGCAGGAGCATCCTTGGTTACCTTGCAATCCTACACTTTTATTCTTTCTACCAGTTATTACCGAGTTCCAGTTTCCAGTTCTTGCTGAGTTTCAATTTCCAGTTCTTATCGAGTTTCAGTTTCCAGTTCTTACCGAGTTCCAGTTTCTAGTTCTTACCGAGTTGCAATTTCCAGTTCTTACCTAGTTCCAATTTCTAGTTCTTACCGAGTTCCAATTTCTAGTTCTTACCGAGTTCTAGTTTCCAATTCTTACCGAGTTCCAGTTTCCAGTTCTTACCGAGTGCCAATTTTCCAATGTGCACCGAGTTATCCAGTGTGTGTCGAGTTATCTTTATTTTTGGTTCTTCCTGTGAGCCAACTTGCGGGATTTATTTTGTTTGTGATATTTACATTAAGATATTTTCTTGGGATGTGTCCAGATCATTTTTGGGTCAACCTTCCTCTTATGTAATGTTCCAGAATAATCTGTAAGCCATTTTGGCAAGTATATATAGAGTGTTTAGGCTAAGAGTTCAGTAAGTTTTTAGGGAGAAGATTAGAGAGCAGAACTGAAAGTGTGAATTTGTAGTTGGATCTTTGAATGTGAATGTATTTTTTATTGGTTGTAACCCAGAAGGCCTTATAGTTGGGCATGTATGTTGAATATTTAATGAATCAATAAAAGATATCTTGTCCTCTCTCCTTGGTGTTGTATTTGTGTTTTGTTTTTCGCTGTGTTAACTCTTGCAGGGTGGTTTGGATAGCTTTGTGAGCCTTTGGCCCTGGTTATTCATCCTCTTGCCTGCGTCAGTTTTGTTGGGTAGACCTTGGCAATATGATAGATATGTTGTACATGATCGAAGATTGAATCAATATACTCTTTGGGTAAATGGGAAGAAACAAACATTGTTGTCTTTGATCGAAAGTCCAGATGAGGTTAATTGTACTACTATAAAAAATTGCATGGTTAATGGGAAACAATTTGAAAAGGAAGTGAAGAAGAATCGGGTTTTTTTTGCTATAATTCCAAGAAAACTGAGTTTTGTCAACGGAGACCGAGTGCAAGAAAATAGTGTTAACCGAGTGGTAGTCAGTGGTGACGGAGTGACAGATGGTAGTATTAACCAAGTGCCAGGAGAAATTACAGAGTTTTTGAATGAGTATAAAGAAATTATTGCTGAAGATATTCCTGATGGTTTACCTCTAGTAAGAAGTATAAGTCATTGTATGGATCTGATCCCTGGAGCTAGTTTGCCAAACAAAGCACCATATAGATTGACACCTATAGAGAATGAAGAACTTAACAGAAAAGTGCATGAGTTGTTGCAAAAAGGTTTGATTAGAGAAAGCTTGAGTCCATGTGCTATACCTATTATATTAGCACCTAAAAAGAATGGAGAATGGAGAATGTGTAATGATTCTAGAGCCATTAACAAGATAATAGTGAAATATAGGTTTTCAATGACAAGGATGGATGACATAATGGATTGTTTGAGTGGAGCAAAGTATTTTACCAAGATTGATTTGAAGAGTGGCTATCATTAGATCAAAATTAGAGAAGGTGATGAATGGAAGACTACTTTCAAGAAAAAAGATGGTTTGTATGAATGGTTGGTTATGCCTTTTGGTTTGACTAATGCACCTAGTACTTTCATGAGGTTGATGAATGAAGTTCTAAAAAGATTCTTGGGTAAGTTTGTGATTGTTTATTTGGATGATATTTTGATATTCAGTAAGACTAACAAAGAACATCTTGAGCATATTAGACAAGTATTGCAGAGGTTGAAAGAGGAAAAGTTATTGATTAATCTGAAAAAGTGTTCTTTTATGCAAGAGGAGATTATGTATCTAGGATTTGTGATTTCAGTTGATGGATTGAAGATGGATCTTGAGAAGGTTAAAACAATTTTGGAATGGCCTACACCTGAGAATGTGAGTGAGGTAAGATCAATTCATGGTTTGGCTAGTTTTTACAAAAAGTTTATAAAGAATTTTAGTGTTGTTTGTGATGCTATGACTGAAACAAGGAGGGGAAATAAAAAGGAATTCAAGTGGACACATGAGGCTGATAAGAGTTTTGAGACTTTGAAACAAAAGGTTGTTGAATTACCTATATTGAATTTACCTGATTTCAACAAAGTATTTCAAGTTGAATGTGATGCAAGTGGTAATGCAATAGGAGCTGTATTAAGTCAAGAAGGTAAGCCTATTGCTTTCTTTAGTGAAAAGTTGAATGATGCTAAAAGGAAATATTCCGTGTATGATCAAGAGTTTTATGCTATTGTTCAAGCATTGAAGAAGTGGAGACATTATTTGATGCCTAAGGAGTTTGTGTTATATACTGATCATAAAGCTTTACAATACTTGGGAAGTCAACATAAATTGAATCAAAGACATATGAAGTGGGTTGAGTACTTGCAGAGTTTTACATTTTTGATCAAGCATAAGAGTGGAGTTACTAACAAAGTTGTTGATGCATTGAGTAGAAGACGTTCTTTGTTGACTGAAATGAAGGTTGAAGTTCTTGGTTTTGATGAGATGAAATAATTATATGATGTTGATCCTTATTTTTCTGAGGTGTGGAGAGAGTGAAAAGCACCAAATCTGATAGACTACATAAGTAAGTACGATGAATATTTCATTCAAGAAGGTATGTTGTTCAAAGGTATTTAGTTGTGTATTGCTAGAAGTCTTATGAGGTTGAATTTGATTAAGGAAAAGCATAGTGGTGGATTAGCTAGACAT
Organism: Cupressus sempervirens; assembly: GCA_028749045.1. NCBI lineage: Eukaryota > Viridiplantae > Streptophyta > Pinopsida > Cupressales > Cupressaceae > Cupressus > Cupressus sempervirens. The sequence goes on from CM053789.1 coordinate 885,485,885, forward strand.
TTTGGAATTGATAAGACATTGAGTTTGCTGAAAGAGAAATATTATTGGCCATAAATGTATAAGGATATTCAAAAATTTTTAAAGAGTTGTGGAGTTTGTCAAGTTGAAAAGGGAGTGAGTCAAAATACTGGTTTGTATACACCTATTACTGTTTCTAAGAAACCTTGGACTAACATTAGTATGGATTTTGTTCTTGGATTGCCTAAAATAGTGAAAGGGTATGATTTCATATTTGTTGTAGTGGATAGATTTTCTAAGATGGCTCATTTTATACCATGTAAGAAGACATTAGATGTTGAGCATGTTGCTGAACTTTTCTTTAAAGAGATTGTGAGATTGCACGGATTACCAAGAAGCATTATTTCAGATAGAGATAGTAAGTTTGTTGGTTATTTTTGGAAGACTTTGTGGAAGAAGATGGGTACTGAATTGAAGATTAGTTCTACGTTCCATCCAATAACAAATGGATAGACAGAGGTTGTGAATAGAAGCTTGGGAAATTCGCTAAGATGTTTAGTGGGAAATAAGCCAAGTAATTGGGAGATGGTATTGGCATAAGCTGAATTTGCATATAACAATTCTGTGAATAGGAGTACATGGAAGACACCTTTTGAGATTATTACTGAAATGCATCCTAGAGGTATATTAGATTTGAGAGATGTTGCTGGTGAAGAGAAGAGAAGTGTTACAAGAGAAGAATTTGCTAATTTTATGGATTCTTTGCATAAGGAAGTGAAGTTGAGGTTGGAACAAAGCAATCAGAAGTATAAAGAGAATGCTGATAAGTCTAGGAGACATCATGATTTTGAAGTTGGTGATGAGGTGATGGTTCATCTAAAGAAAGGAAGATTCCCAGTTGGAACATATAGTAAGCTAAAGATGAAGAAATTTGGACCATGTAAGATTTTGAAGAAGTTTGATAGTGGTAATGCATATGAAGTTGAGTTACCTAATGACATGGATATATCTCCTATATTCAATATTGTTGATTTGTATAAGTATCATGAGTCAGATGATGAAGTTTTTATACCTAATGATTATCCTAAGAAACAGATTGAGGAAGTTGAACAGACATTGGATCAGAGAGTTGGCAAGATTACAAGAGGAAAAGATTACTATGAATATTTGGTGAAGTGGAAGAATAGATCTATTGAAGATGCTTCATGGATTTCTCAATTTGAGTTGGATTCAGCTCAGGTTGGGACATCTCAATGATTCAGGAGAATCATTTTTGTCCAACCTTGGTTGTCCGATGCAGGAGCATCCTCGGTTACCTTGCAATCCTGCACTTTTATTCTTTCTTCCAGTTATTATTGAGTTCCAATTTCTAGTTCTTACCGAGTTCTAGTTTCCAGTTCTTATCGAGTTCCAGTTTCCAGTTCTTACCGAGTTCCAATTTCCAGTTCTTACCGAGTTCCAATTTCTAGTGCTTACTGAGTTCTAGTTTCCAGTTCTTACCGAGTTCCAGTTTCTAGTTCTTACTGAGTTCCAATTTCCAATTCTTACTGAGTTCTAGTTTCCAGTTCTTACCGAGTACCAATTTTCCAATGTGCACCGAGTTATCCAGTGTGTCAAGTTATCTGTATTTTTGGTTCTTCCTACGAGCTGACTTGCAAGATTTATTTTGTTTGCGACATTTACATTAAGATATTTTCTTGGGATGTGTCTAGACCGTTATTGGGTCAGCCTTCCTCTTATGTAATGTTCTAGAATAATCTGTAAGCCATTTTGGCAAGTATATATAGAGTGTTTAGGCTTAGAGTTAGGTAAGTTTTTAGGGAGAAGATTAGAGAGTAGAATTGAAAGTGTGAATTCGCAATTGAATCTTTGAATGTGAATGTATTTGTAATTGGCTGTAACCCATAAGGCCTTACAGTTGGGCATGTATGCTGAATATTTGATGAATCAATAAAAGATATCTTGTCCTCTCTCCTTGGTGTTGTATTTGTGTTGTGTTTTCCACTGTGTTAACTCTTGCAGGGTGGTTTGGATAGTTGGGTGAGCCTTTGGCCCTGGTTATTCATCCTCTTGCCTATGTCAAGATCCTAGAATTATTAGTCATTAAACCAAAAAGTGAAACAAGAAAAGAGATATCAGCATTATTGAATCATCAATTCAAAAGCGAAACAAGAAAAGTGACTTCAATATTACAGAAAATTTAAGCCATGTCATGAATCCCAAAGAAAAACATTGATAGAACAGGGCTAATGTAGACAATTAGAATTTTAATTTACATACCTAAAATTCTTTCTCTTCCTATTGTCTATCACCATTTAGCTTCCTCACAGTAGCACAAAATCCATCATGGAACTTGGCTTGATATACACAACCAAAGCCACCCTTTCCCAAAAGATTATAACTACTAAAATTATTTGTTGCCTCATGCAAAGCAAGTTAATCGATTGTAGATGCACATTCTCTCCTCTTTGTAATTTGGAAAGAGCTCAATGATTAATTAATGGCCCAAGTGATATTCCCTTACTGCCATCTGAAAAGACAAGTTGGTTCAAAGTTTTATTAGTAAACTACTTTTAATTCCATTTGGGACCAAAAAGGGACTACAATAAGAATGCCCAAAACTTCCTTTAATGGATGTATCTCTGGCCCTGAATCCCATAAAGAGATTATGATGATGCTTATTCGAACTTCAAAAATTGTAAGCTTAACGTCTATAGAAGAGGATCCAACAGGAAGTTTTTCAACCATTAAGAAAAGAGAAGAAAACCTGAACCATCAATGTGTACTCATCTTTCATATGCTTGAACTTGAGATGGTGGATGAACTAGATATGAATTAAGCTTGTGCACCCAACTACAATATGCAAATAGCAAGATGGCTCCAATAAGGAATGGTGCAAAGATGATAGCTGTTGTAATGTCCCCTTTTTAGTATTCATAGCATGTTGTTGTCATTAGCCTATTTCCCCACGATCCTATAAGCTAACCAGGACATTAAAGGGGCTTAGAGGCCATTTGGCCTAGATAGTTTCAGTTGCAGGTCTTTTTGAGGAGTTTTGAGGCAACTTTGGGCATACTTACTATTTATAGTAAGTCATCTTCGATATGGTCGGACATCTAGTGGCAGTGGTATGTTGATGGTAATTGTTTAAAATTGGCAAGAAGACTTGTTTATCATTGATAAGATTTTTTATGCATTGATAAAGCTATTTTATAAAGTTAAATTTAAATATTTAACTTTATTAATGCATAGACTATAGTTTGCGAGAAATATTTAAATTAAAAGAGTCCCCTTTATTTTATAACACATTGGAGACATAAGTTACATAAAGGGAGTGATGTTTTATCCCACATTGAGAAAACAAGGGATTGAGCTCTTGTGAGAACACTATAAAAGAAAGGGAAGAGCTTCTTTTCAGTATGCTTGGGGAAAATCAAAGAAATTGAGAAATTTTTTGGAGATCATGTCTCAATAGTTTGAAGGACAAAATCCCTTCAAGCTGAAAATTTTAATGCCATTGAAAGATATGGTCTTGAGATTCAACAAGGTAGCAGTCTGAAAAAAGTAGATACGAAAAAGCAGCCCAAAAAAGCAGAACCGAAAAAGCAGTCCGAAAATGCAGTTCGAAAAAGAAAATCGGAAAAGAAAAATAGAAGGGGCAACATTAAAGAAAATTATTACAGCCATCTACAACTAGGTTCCTTTATTAGTATTGGTTTTTTAGGGTGTTATAAGTTTCAGCTGTAAGTGTGCATTATACCAACATTATCATTTTGTAATCCATGTAAATGCCAAAAGTCTTGGCCATATTTCATGAGCATTGTATTAGAAATTTCATTGCAAATTAAGAAGATAATAGTTGCTGGTGCCATTTAAGCAATTCAATATCATTATTTATCAGCTAGTTAGTTTGTACACCAACTATTTGTAAAAATGCCAGTTGGTTGTAGGTGTTCATTTCTCATGCTTAGATCATATATATGCACTGAATATTGTCAAAATTAGTAGCAAACTCATGTTAGGTCATTGTGTAGTCCATTTGGAGTCTTCTAGCACAAGATTCTCATTGATGCAAATTGAAGAAAGAGTCATTTAAAGCAAGCTGAAATACTATATCAGTCATATGTCCCTTGCATGTGAATTGTTTGATGAAATTCCTTGAGCTTTATTCGGCATTTTTGAGAGTAGATTTGAGGAGGTTCATTACAGTGGTATCAAAGCTTGCTTGCAAAGTGTTTGACAAAATGTCAAACAACTGAAGTATAAAGATTTTTGGTGTTTGAAGAAATTATAACCTATTGGGGTTATTATAGCCGCAAGGATTAGAACTCTAAGATGGTGGCTTTCATGGCTTGCTGAATTTTTTTGTTCCATTTCTATTGCTGAAACATTGTTTTGGAATAATAAAAAACATAACATCTATCATATGGCACAACATGTGTTACTAGATTCAGGTTTCTGTAATATCTACACAACTTGAAATGTTAAAAAAAATAGATAAAATTAGAATGCTCTGACTCTTGGAGCACCCATAATTCAACTTCAGTAAATGAAAGCTCCTGATAGAGAATGAATATGTAAGTTCATTTACCCATTGTAGAAGAATGGTAAAGAGGGTGTGAACTAGGAGCATGCAATGGTGCATATGATAGGGAATGATTCCTCTGCCTCTAAGGAAGATAAGATTTTCCTGATGATCTCTTGCCATTAACATACTTGAATTGAAATGTTCCAATGACACAACTTCCCCAAAATAAAATAGCCATCAAAGCTGATTTTGCCACCATATTTGATTGAATAAACTAAGTGGAAATAAGATGCATTCAAACAAGTCCAAACACACCTTGAGAAGTAACAATTAGTTTCTTGTGCTATAATACCCACTTCATGCAATTTGTGCACCTTCAAGTACACAATCGAAGTTCTTCAAAGTTGTATCATAAGTTCAGTTCCTTCTAAGGGATTCCTTCTAAATTCTTATGCATAGAGATGTGTATGTGTGTAAAAAGATAAAGATATTGTTAAGAAGTGGGGGGCATTGAGAAAGACTGGATGGATAAGTAATGCCTTCATTTTCTCAATCCAAGCATTGTTATAGAAATCGATCTGTATGAAAAGTGGCAAATTTGGAGAGGACCCATTTTTGAAACTTCAAGAATTGATTCAGCTCACCATAAAATACCCAACATCTACCATTAAATTTTGGGTTATTAAATTTTGGGTTGCCGAATTCAAGAACACTTATTGAAAGGCATTATATTATCGACATAGGGCTCTCAAATTGCCAAGTCAATTTTTTTATAAAATTTGACTAAACTCTGTTAAACAAAATCAGATTGCACACAGCTGTTAAATATTAAGAACTTTTAGTGATGCAAAAATATTTGAAGAAGGTTACATGTATCAATTTATATATGGTCATTGGCAGATGTACGACTATCACTATAGGGACCCCTTCTTAAGCCTGTGTTTCTATTCGAGCAGCAGAAGTTAGGGTACAATCTAGGTATGTCAATGCAAAACATAGATTATATATATATATATATATATATATATATATATATGAAGCCTAAAACTTCTATATCCATAAAAAGCTAGAACCGTATTAATCTTTTTAAACTATATTAATAAAATACTGTCATTATTCATATTAAAATGGTAATGTAACCTTAAAACAAAATTTAGTGCCATGAATCCTAAGGTTGAATGCAGACAGTAGAATGAAGAGTTTAGCTTGAAGCTTTGAGCTAGATATATTGACCAAATATATAGCATATATATAATATACACTCAGGGTCCTTAGTCTTGTCATATTAGGGCCTACACTTGACATACTAGGGATAGGGTCTTTGGTATTAATGAAGCCCTCTAATTCAGCAAATTTGCAGAATATTCACAGAAAATTCACAATTTCATCGACTTTGTATTATGCTATAACTTATTGACCTAAATATTACCATAAATTCTTAAACTTTGATAAAGCTATTATCATATTCTGAATAAATACTATTGTTGATGTCAAGGGTAGTTCAAACACAAGAAGTTCATGATCAACACATTTAACAAATGAGTTAAAACAAACTCTCTACATTGCATCCACAATAGTTTAACATTTTCAACTAGTTATCCAAAATATAACCAAGGGAAAAAATCTCACGAGTAGGACAATTCTAATCAAATATTTTAAACAAACCTGGCCTATAAACACAATTCACTTCAACAACTAAGTTAACATCAACAGGAAAAACAAGAGACATATAGCTATAGAACCTAGCTCACTCACCAGCAAGCATGTGCCCTCGTCAGCAATCCTGTCAGCAGTCTTCCCAAAAGATGGAGATGAATCTTTGATCAACCATTTCTATTAGAATGATATTGTAGTATTTACCCATAATGGTCATTTAAGTCACCTAATGCATAGTTCAGAATATCATTATTGACAACTATTGCTGAGGGCAAAAAAAATGGGTAAATATATAAAGGGAACACAATGATCAAATATCAAACATTGTAGGTAGCCACACATAAATTTCATATCACATTTGCATTGTATGTTATGGGCAGCAGTATTTGTGGATCATTTTAGAACTACGACATGCAAAGTGTACATTTTATGTTAGTTTGAGCTTCACTTGGTTTCAAGAATACTATAATATTCTCTACTTAACAAGGCCAACCACGTGAAGGTGGAAGCTCATCTAGCCTCACCCCCTTCCCCCTAAAATCAATCTATAGTACCCATTACCATCTAATTACATACTTCATTCATTCATTCATCCATTTATGAACTATAACATTCAATCAATACAATCACATAACATTCATTAATATGATATAAAATTCATTAATACACAATACTAATCAAAACTTCATTAAAACATAACAATATTTATTAACATAAAATAAAAATTTATATTAATACGCATCATTCATACATAATTACTTAAAACAAAGTTCTTTCATTATCCAACATGGTTTATCAAAGAACATTTTTAAAACATCATTTCTTTTTTTTTGTTTTTTTGAGCTCTCTTAAGAAAAGTGCTCATAGGAGCATCCATATCTACTTCATTCTCCTCCTCTTCTGGCACATGTAATGTCAAATTATGATGGCTCATTCTCTTTGGAGAAGTAGGAGGTTGTTGCACTAAAGGGGGCTCTATTGCAAGAACAAGTGAATGGGATAAATTGGCATACTCTTTTTCTTTTTCTAACTGTTACAAGTTTGTAATTAAGTACAAGTACAACATAAAATGCATTTTTCTTACCTAACAATGCCACATCATGTACGTTAACATTTTGATCTGCCATCACGTCAACATGTTGAACACTTGGAACATGGTCCACTCTTTCAGCATGATGTTCAACATGCTCTGAAATATTCAAAAAAAGGATACACGTCAAATTCCAATTGAAGATGTTAAATTGTATTCATAATTGCATAATTAATTTTCAATAGCAAATTAATACCTCAACCACTATAATGCACATCATGGCCTTTGTCACGAGCAGGTTTTGTGGTAGGATATGAAGGCTGCAGTAAAATGTTATGCAGATTGTTATGTAGTCAATTTACGTTTAAATCTAATACCAAAAAAGAATCTTCTCAACTATTTAATTTCATTTACTTTTCATCTGACCAATTTACCTATGAGATATCATTTGGTGCACTGGATTCTTGGGCAAGGCTTATAGATTCTTCATGTAGGCGTGCAACCACAACTTTATAGCCTTCCTTCAAGGGAATTTTTCTATCTTCATATGTGACCTCCACATTGAAATCCGTGCCCTATGTTTTTTGGTTGATAATGTCAATTTTCCATGTATGGCTTCATTAAACAAAACTATTTGCAACATTATATTAAAAAAAATTAAAAAAATCATTACTCTACTTACAAGTCGAGACTGTAGATTCATATAGCCACCAGAGCCAAGTTTGTGTTGGCCAACCTTTTCTACTCTCGCTTTTGTAGCCACGGATGTGTCCTGCAATCTATGAACAATTTCAAACATATTAGATTATATATTTACAAATATCAATAATTAGTGCATGATTACAATGTACTTAATACTATAATGACATACCTCTTTTTGCCCTGTGTTGCTTCATTATCTCTATCTTCACATAGCCTTTTCTCCTTTGCATCTTCTATTATTTCATTCCACTCTATCGGTGGAATCAAAGGAGGATGGTCGTACTTTGGGTTATCCTTAAGAGTCCTTCTATATTGATCCCTCATAGTCTTTATATGCTTTGCTGCTCTTTTCAGAAGTAGGCCAGTGTCAAAAATGTTTTTCCCAAATTTCTCCTCAATAGATGCAATTAGCTGATTTTTTAATTCCACAGCTTGTAAATTCCACCTTTAAAAAAAAAAAATAGATTGTTAGATCAATAGCTTTAATATATTTTGATCCAAACAACTGTTCTCAAAAAGTTTACAATCAGGATGTTTAATGTATGTCAGAATTTCTGCCTAAGGATCATCAATTAATACCAGGTGAACACAATTATTTGCACAATGGGCTAGGTATGCAAATCTCATTTGCATTCAACCATATGAATATGATTAACTTTCAACAAATGTTTTGGATCATGGTTTTCTTCCAGCAGACTTTTTATAGATCTAAGTTATTTTTGTTGGATGCTCCAGCTGATGATTTGGATTCTCCTATTGATGTGACCCCAAGGTTATCCATTTTGCCTAAATTTCATCATTTATTGGTTCCAAATTCATTGCAATCGATTACCTTCCAAAATAAGAGTTTCTCCTTATTAACATGGCCTATTCGACACTTATCTATTCAACCTTCTCCTGTAATATTGAGCTTTATTTGTGATCAAATTATTATTGAAATTGCCAATTCAATCATTTTTGATATTGCAAGAGAAAAAGGTATTCATGATGAGGAATATATCTCGCCTGTGATTGATAAATTGCTTAGAGAATTTCAATTTTGGAATAAAGTGGTTCTGGGTCAGATCCCTAATAGCAAAAGCAAGTTTGTCCAAGTATATCAGTTTAATGGTGTTGCAGGTGAATTAGTATCTCTAGAAGACTCTATGGGGCTAGAAACGATTATCTATCAACAAGTACAAAAATCTACTAATTTGATTTCTCAAGATCCCTATTATCAACATGAGCAAGTGCAACCCTTGCAGGATGATGCTACTATTATTGAAGGTCAAGACAATTTCAAGATTCAGTCGTTATCAATTTTATAGACTCCATCCAAAGTGGTTTCCAATATAAAAACTCCTAAGTCTAGAGGCAGGCCAAAGGGTTCTAAGACTAAGACTGAGATTGTTGCTGGTATCCAAACAACATTGGATAGTAGTTTTATTGTTTCTAAAAGATCGACAAGGAGAACACGATGTTTTTCTTGTCCACAATGAAAATCAACTCATGGAATGTCACGGGTATCAATGCCTCTCACAAAAGGCATAGAATTAAATAAGTGGTTGATTCTATGCAAGTAGATATTATTTTGCTTCAGGAAACCAAGTTATCTCAAGATAATTTTGACAAAACAGTAGCAAAATGGAAAAAATGGAAATCTTTTCATGCTCATGGAATAGGAGCTTCTGGGGGTCTTGCTTTACTTTGGAATCCTCTCACAGTTAATGCACAACTCATCCAGCAAGATAATAATTGGCAGATGCTGCATATATCTACATTTGATGTATCATTTATTTTGATTAATGTCTATGGACCTTCTTCATCTCAGGATAAAGCATGTTTGTGGGAAACTATCACTCATTCTATTCAAATTCAAGAACTACAACAAGTAGTTATAGGAGGTGATTTTAATGCTTTATTATCTCAGGTAGAGAAAAAAGGAGGTATCATTCCTCCTCCAAAAACTCTACAAGATTTCAATTGTTTTGTGGATAATAACAATCTCATAGATATTCACCCAAGGAATGGATCTTTTACGTGGACAAATAAAAGGGTTGGATTTGCACATATCGCTGCTCGTCTTGATAGATTTCTTTTATCACTTGACTGGAAATTGAGTTGCTCAGATATTTCTTTAGATATTCTCTCATCACCAGGATCTGATCATTTCCCTATATCTTTAACTCTCAATTACAAAGACAAAAGCAGTGAAAATCAATTCCATTCATCCTTCAAATTTGAAAATATGTGGCTTCGTCATCCAACTTTTTTGAAGAATGTTTAGCATTGGTGGAATGAGGCTCCTCATGTGGATGGATTTAAAATGCATCAATTTTCTATGAAGTTGAAATATGTCAAGTCTCAAATCAAAATTTGAAATCAGCATGCATTTAAAAATGTGTTTTCTCAAAAATCAGTAGTCAAACAACAACTAGAAGATGTATATAATCATATCATTCAAAATGGTATGAATGAAGATACAAATGTTTCTCAAAAGAATCTTTAGCGAGATTGGGATGAGTTATGTGCAAGAGAGGAAACTTATTGGAGACAAAAGTCTAGAGAGCTATGGCTTCAAGATGGAGATAGAAATACAAATTTTTTTCATGTTTCAGCTAAACAAAAGAGAGTTAACAATTCAATATTTCAGATCAAAGATGCTATTTCAGGTGATCTTATTACTAATGAAAATCTTATTCGGAATGAAGGGGTGAAGTTTTTTAAGTATCTCCTTGCACCTAATAGCATGCCTTCTCCTTCTAACTCACAAATGAATGAGCTTCTTGATTCAATTCCAAATATGATTTCATCTCAAGATAATGACATGTTGATGGCACCTTTCACTATTCAAGAAATTCGAAAGGTCATTTTTTCTTTTCCTCCAGATAAAGACCCAGGCCCAGATGGCTTCACTGCTATGTTTTATCAAAGTTGTTGGGATATCATTGGATGGGATTTATTGGCAGCTGTTAAAGAATCAAGAAGGTGCAAAACCATGATTAAATATTTTAATACCACAAATATCTCAATTATTCCAAAGATCAAGGATCCTCAAACATTTGCAGATTTTAGGCCAATTTCACTATGTAATCTATCATACAATATTATAACTAAAGCCATATATCTTCGAATGCAACATATTATCCCTCACATTATTTCTCCTGAACAAGGTGGATTTGTTCTAGGAAGGGAAACTATGGAAGGGGCTATAGTGGCGCATGAGGTTCTAAATTCTATAAATTCAAATCATTCCTCAAATTTTGTAATAAAACTTGATATGATGAAAGCTTATGGCAGGGTTTGTTGGAAATTTTTGTTGCAAGTGCTTTCCAAAATGGGTTTTTCAAAGAATTGGTGCAAATGGATTAAGGCATGTATTTTGGGTGCTTGGTTTTCAATATTAATAAATGGTAAACCGGCAGGCTTCTTCTCTTCTACTCAAGGGATTAGGCAAGGAGACCCCCTATCCCTAGTTCTTTTCATCATTATGGTTGAAGCCTTTAGCAGGACCATTTCACATCAACATAAGCTCAGTAATTGGCATGGCGCACTTATTTCGGGTACAAATATTGTTATAACACATTCTCTATTTGCAGATGATACACTTTTATTTGGATTGTCAAATTTTCAGGAAGCTAGGCATATTCTTCATGTTCTCAATCTATATTTAGCAGTGTCAGGTCAAGCCATTAATGCTCAGAAATCAAAAATCTATTTTTTAACACAAACAAAGGGATTTTTGATAAAATTAAACAAATAGTGGGTTTCTCAGAAGATTTATTACCTTCTATCTATTTGGGCATCCCTTTCTTTATGGGTTCAAATAAATCTTCATACTAGGACTCTGTCATTCAACGTATTCAGAGTAGAATCACTGCTTGGAAAGTTAGATGTTTATCCTTGGCTGGGAAAGTCTTGCTGATTAAATCAGTATTAGCTGCAATTCCAAATTACTTTTTTGTTGTTCTTAAAGCTCCCCCCAAAATTCTAGTTCAAATTTATAAAATGATTAAGGGCTTCTTATGGACAGGTAATATGGATGATTCTTGTAAGATCCCACTTATTTCATTACAGGACATGTCACATATTCTAGCAATAGGAGGGGCAGGTGTGCATGACCTTACTAAAAGAAATGAAGCATTTGGTGGGAAATTGGTTTGGAAAATGTACACTAAACCTCAATCCACTTGGTACAAAATTATGCAACAAAAGTATCTGGATAATAATGATCCTTCTAGAATTCTCTCTATTTTGGATCCTCCTAAAGGTTCAGTTATATGGGATTTCATGATAGCTTCTTGTAATATTGTGGTTAATTATGTTTCTTGGGAAGTTAATGATGGTACTAAAGTTAACTTTTGGAGAGATTTTTGGAATGGTCAAATTCCACTTTCCAATAATTTGATTTCTCTAAATATTATTGAAGTGTCAGAACTACACTAGGGTACTCAACTTTATCAGTATGTGGCATATGTTTGTGAACTTTCAAGGAAATTATTTTGGAAGGATCTAGCGGTTTTACCACTTTCATCTCAGGAAATTAGACAATTCAAAGATATTTTGTCTTCCAAGCAAGTCTTCTTTTCTAGATCTCAAGATAGGATTTTATGGGCTCTAGCTAAGGATGGCAATTATTTAGTAAAAGAGGGTTATAAAATTTTGTAGCAAAATGTTTCACATAAAGTTACCTGTAGGGAATTTTCATTTTGTTGGAATCATATTGTACTTCCAAAGGCAGGTTGTTTCACTTGGCTTGCACTAAAACATAGGATTTTGACAAGTGACAGATTGGCTAGATTGCACATTGCCTCCTCTTTTAACTGTGTTTTTTGTGATGAGTGTGAAGAATCAGTGGATCATCTTTTTGTCTCATGCTCATTTGCTTATCAATGTTGGAGTTTTGTCTTGAATAAGCTGCACTATAGTACTCCTCTCCAAAATAATTTGTGGGATCTTTTTCAAGCTTGGCCAGTCCTTTATCCCAAATCATTATTTGCAAACCTTTGGAAATGTATCCCAGCATTGGTTGTTTGGGCTATTTGGTGGGAATGTAACAAATGCATTTTTAGAAAAGAGAGCCATTCCTTAGAATTTTTTTTGGAGGGAATTGAAAGATCTATATCAGAGGTGACAAATTCAAGTTTGCAAAAGACAAAATTTAATCCTATTGTTACTTCTTGGAACTCTCAAATTATTCAAAGATGGAAACATTTATTCATTCCAAATGGTTGGAAAATTGGTAATTCTTCCACTTCTTCATTATCCCGTAATCAAACAAGATGGAGGCCACTAGATGAGGGATATTGGAAATTGAATTTTGATGATGCATCAAGAGGTAATCCTGGCCCTTCTGGTTTTGGTGCATGTATCAAAAATTCAGATGGAGATGTTGTGGCAATTATAGTATCCCCTTTGCCTATTAATACAAATAACATGGCAAAGGCACAAGCTCTGTTAGCTGGTCTTATTTTAGCAAAACAAGGTAATTTTTGATTGCTACATATTGAAGGGGACTCCTCTGTCATTATTAGTGCTTGTATTCATAGGACTATCTTCTCTTGGAAGTTAAAATATATTCTTATTCAAATTTGGAGGCTCCTAGATGAGTGCTTGGATGTTTGTATTTCACACACCTATAGGGAAGGAAACCATGTTGCAGATTTTCTTTTGAATTTGGGTTGTGATGGGTTGTTGATTTCATCACTTCACCCTTTATCCATAATTGAGAAACATCCTGCCCTCAAAAAATTAATTCAAGAAGATAAGTTTGCTGGATCGTGCTCTTGTATACCAGTTTGAAGGAAGGTGATATTCAATTCTAGATATACTGATGGGTGGTACTTGATTCACCCTTTGTAATTATTTGTTCAAAATATCTAAAACTATGTATACATTAGGGACGATGCTGGGTTTTCTTCACTGATTCTTTCCCAGTTGACCTCATTGAATCAAATTAATAAAATATTACAGTGGCTTTCCACTTTTTCCTTTAAAAAAAAAAAAAACTTTAATATATTATAATAAATAGAAGAAAATAAAAATTATGTAGCAATGATATGAAACTACGTACCTTTTACGTATGGTGGGTCCAAATAGTCTCAATGTCATATGAAAAAGATGTTCAAAGAAAGCATTATTACCTACAAAAACATAAAGGATTTATCAGTCCAAAATGAGTAATGTAAAAGTAAACTAAACTTATACTTTAAATAATATCAATTTTAAAGCACCTAGAAGCTTTCATTCTTTTAATGGAAACATAGTTTTCTTATTCAGCAACAATGCCCTTCATACGAACCAATACTAATCACACGAACTGCTCCAGGAAATGGATCAGCTTCAGTAGTACTTCTCTCTGTTGGTCTATCAACTGAAACATCATAACAATTAAATGACAATTTTAGTACTGCTCTCTATTGGTCTACCTCCCTGCCTATGTCCATTTCTCTCTATGTATGGGTATACATATATATGTATGTATCTATGTATGTGTGGTGTGTGTATGCAGGCTTCTGTAGACATCATTTAAGCACTGATATGCTACTTCGTTGTTCATCAATTTGTAGAAAGACATTAAAAAATATAGCACATTACAAAATATAGCAAAACAAGGTTTTACCAGTTCTAGTGGGCATAGATGATGATGTTTGCATGGTCCTTGTTGCTGATAATGTAGCAGACAATAGTGGACCACCAACTGAAGGAGGAGTCCACACTTCATCATGAGCTAAAGAATAGAATATTGTTAGCAAAGACATTTGCAATGGATAAAGATCAAATGGGATATTAGCGAGAAATGTCCACAAAAAAAAAGGTAAGTGTTATAATGTTGATCAAAACAAACAAAGTGTTACTTACACGAAGGTACTACGCAACAACCCTAACCATGTTCACCATGTGATGTCGCAACTGGCACATATGTCTATACAAAAACACATAAAATTAGAGATCATGATCCATAAGATTCTATAAAATATTAATATCTATTGAACTTCTATTACTGCTTTAGTCAAATTACTTCTTACCTTCAAAGATTGGATTCTACGGTCCAATTCTATTCTCAGTGCCTCTTTCTCCTCACTTTTGTCACCCTTGATGATAATGTTAACAAGTTCATCAGTGTATCTTTGCATAATTTTTTGGGTGATGAATACAGGGTTAGTACTAAGGCCAATGTCATGTAGATATGATGCCCGTATTTCAGATTTCATTTGATCAGCGATCATTGTAACTTTTTCCTATCATTTGTGACATCAAATATTCAATACTTTCATCAAAATAACTCCAAAGCCATAAAGAAAAGAACATAATAATATGACATTTGTTTTTATATTAACATTAAAATTTACAATAATTAATATTTACCTCTATTGAAGGTGTCTGAGATGGTGCAACCATATAGCCCTATGAAAAAATTAGTAAGTCTTAGAAATCAGCAACGAAGTAATAGACTTACCAAAAAAAATATTAATAATAAAGTAGATTGTATATGTAAATCAATTGTCTTAAGTTAAAAATTTAGCGTAACTAATGTTTATATCTAAAAAAATATTTGACATGTTCTACTTAATGTTTATATGTGTACATATGGTTTGGAAAGAAATATTTGATCATACAAGACCCCATCATAGTTGACATTGATCCTACCTGGACATTTCATTGATCATCATGATCTTTATCCATGTCATCATCATCATCACCATCATCATACTTGTCACTTTGATCATCATCGTCACCACTACCATCTTCATCACCATCATCATCCTCTTGATCACTATCATCATCATGACCATCATCACCATGATCATCACCATCTTCATTACCATGATCATGATTGTCATCAGCATCATCATCATCATTATCACCATTATTGTTAGCATGACCAAAATCATCACCATCTTCTTCTTCATCATCATTGGGTAACTGTCGTTCCTGATAATCATTTACTTCCTCTTGTGCTTCTTCAATATCTTCTTCTTCAATCACATTATACTTTACCGGCCTTCCTCTTGGGTCATGTCTAACAAAAAATGACCATCCTAGTTTGTGTGGAACACCAAAGTAAAACACTTGCTCGCATTGGCTTGGAAGAACATAGGCCTCATCTCTGACTGGCTCAAATGACCTTGTATTAATCATAGTAAATCCACTATCGTGTTCAATAACAGTCCTATCAGGATCATTTCAATTCAGTCGTAACCTAAACCATTTGACAACAAATAGAACTATTTTGAATGAATTAAAGTCGCACTCAAGTATATCATCCAAAATGCCATAGTATCAATTTTCAGATTGTTGAGGATGTATGTCAGTTCTAGATGAAATATTGGTGACCACGAAGACAACACTTATCCCGAAATCACACATTTTCTTCATTTCATCTAACTTTTTTGTTCAAAATTTATAGCCATGGTAGTACATAGCTTTGTGGTGTTTGACTTGCAATTATTCAAACATGTCAAGAATCTTCTTATTGATCTGTGAGTTGATATTAAACTTATGTCTCATGATTAGTAATCTTATGCATACCTTTGTATCTCTTAAGCCATATATAGATCAAGTACCATTGGCGTAACATTGAGATCTCCATTACGATGAGCTTCTTTAACCAACGATGCAACACCATCCCATGTTAATGAGCGACCATTTTTTTGAGACTGTTCAATCCATACTGTCATCCAATCAAGATTGTTTGCAATATACAAGTGTAGTGCATCCCACTCACGACCAACTATAAAGAAGACAATTACACTAGTTAGAAACAACTTATATATATTGATGATGGATAAGAATTGTTAAATTACAAAAAAAAAAAAAAAAATTACCTCTCACCCTCCTCAATCTACCTTTCCCCATCAGGTACTCCCCTTTGAATTTTTCATTACAGTTGGGATCCCAAATGTGATCTACATGGATACCTGCTACAAACTTTGAAAGATATTCACTGATATACACCATGGTCTGGTATATCATATATCCCTCTATAATAGAACGCTCAGGACATGCTCTTTTTCGAACCAAGCCCTTCATAAATTTCAAGTGCCTCTCAACCATCCACATTGATCTAGCTTGTACAAGTCCACACAATTCAATCCCCTCAACTTGATGTATAAGGTAGTGTTCTTGAGCATTGAAAAACATTGGAGGTAAACACTTTTGCATTTTACACATAAGTTGTGGAATTTTTCTCTTCCAATATTTTATATCTTTTTTATCAATTTCTTTAGATGATAACCACCTAAAAGAGATTCAACATGCAAAAACACATAAAGGAGATTTCAAATAAAATTATACAATAGATTTCAGATTAAAAGCTACAAATCTAAGAAAAAATACTCTTCTAACCTCATGTATTTTCCAAGATCACATATAACTTGTTTAATACTGTTGTCAAACTATTGTGGAAGGGATAGAGGTAGGACAAACTGCAATCATTAAAAAATGATCATTTTAATATATTATTAAATAATGCAATTGGTACTACATTCAATCTTACAAATATACTGTATATAGAAAACATGACTTACCTTCAGGAAGGTATGTCAATCATGTGTTTTCAACCTTGGCCCAAAATCACCTTTCTTTGATAGAAGAGTGCTTATATTTGCAGCAAATCCTATTGGAAATTTTGTTTTTTTTATGACTTCTTTTTATGCATCACTTTGTTGCTTTGTTAATAACTAAGGAAGGGCACTTGTATTTATGCGGTCTTCATTCCTATTTGATTCAATGAAAACTTTTAGTGCATGATTGGATTCGTGAATGTCAGTACAAATTTTAGCAATTTGTTCTCTATCATGCCTTCCATCCAACATTTTTCATAGTGTCTCTATTACATTCTTTCCAATATGCATAGCATCAAACAAATGTGCAATTGGGAGATCTTTGTAGTATGGTAACCTACTAAATTGAGTAGGATAACTTTTCATTCCTCTAGGAAGTTGGTCATTGATGCCTTGATGACCTTCATGAGCATCAATTACAGCATTAGTAAATATAAGACAATATCAAAATACAAATTGTAAACTTCAGACAACAAATTGGACATTACCTCGATGATTTAGTCGATCATATTCCAACTTTCATAAATGAGGTGTAATTCTTCGTGGCCTTGATGATGTCTCTTATTTTCCATTGAAAAGATGTTTTTTGACAATTCAATACCTATGATTATTGTGGAGAAAGTGTCTAAACTCATCAAACACCTGCTTTCCTAAATTTTTTGAATGACAACATTTCATCTTCGGACCACAAACTGGACATACAAATTTTTCCTTTGTTTGAAAACTTAAAAGATCATGTATAATTGGATCATGTACAATTATCATGTGCAACTTAAGCATTCAATAGTAATGTGTAAGCACTATAACAGACCAAAAATATGTGATCTTAACAATATAACATACTGCAAAAATGAGTTAGCCCAGGGGCATCATGTATTGTCCATACAAGCATTACATGGAATTGAAATTGTTGATGTTCTATCAATCTAGAGATATCATACATAGTGATGTCATTCCATAACTTCAACAACTCGTCAATTAGGGGCTCAATATACACGTTCATATATTTAACTTGGTATTTACCTAGCAATTGAATGAACATAAACATTACGTAATTATTATAACCATTTTCATGCCCTATTTATAAATTAATTTAGATAACTATAAAATTAAAAAATACCTAGCACAATCACTGACAACATTATGTGCTCCCTCTTTATGGACATCCAAGGAGGAATGTTATTACTAATAACAAAAATAGGCCATACTGAGTAAACAGATCTCATATCTCCATATGGATTGACACCGTCTGCTGCCAATAAAAGTTTCAGATTACAAGGTTCTTTAAAGTGTGACCATGTTTCTTCTATCTCTTTAAATGTAGAACCATCGGCAGGCATTCACATAATGTCATCCTGACTTCTATTATGTGCATGGTAATCCATAAATTGTGCCAAGCTAGCAAACCTGAATAACCGTTCAAGATGTGGAATAATGAGAATGTACCGAAGAACCTTGTGAGGCACTTTTTTTGTTATTTGATCTGACAGATATCTACTAACATGACAATTAGGGCATTTTGTTGCAAATTCATGTTGTTTATGATATAGAATGTGATCATTGGGACATGCATGTATTGTCTGGTACTTCATTCCAATCTGATCCATAATGTTAGATAATTCTTGATACGAACGAGGCAAAATGTTTGATGGTGGTAACAAAAACTCACTAATCAACCTACAACAACAAATATGCATTGTTAATATAATGAATAGTAATTGTATGCTAACATTGAAGATGAAAAAAATGACATACCTTAGCATACGTGACATTGCTACATTGGATATACTATTCATAACCTTTAAGTTCACCAACAACACTATACCTGACAGTATAGTTGTTTGGGAGCCTTTGTATAAGGGCTCATGTGCCTTCTCAAGTAAAGGTATATCAAGACCATCTTCATCATTATTATCAGATTCACTAGTACCATCATTGTGAGCCTCTTCATCACCTACCCCAATACCATCTTCTTCAATCATGTCCTCTGGCACATTATCATCTTCTTCCATGGGAGTGTTAACCTCAGCTTGGATATTCACACCTCCATGTTCCTCTAGTAGGAAATCCACATTCAGCAATGGACAAAAAACATGGCCCCCTTCAACATGACCATATTGCCTACAATGACTCTGGGTTGGTGTGATTAGAATTCTTCAATTCTTTAAGCCCTTACACTTTTTACAAGGACAATAACATTTATCAGGTTTTCTTCGAAACTGAGCCCACAATGAAACCATTATCTCATTATTTTGTTCTAAGTTCATATTGACAGGCGCGGTCTTTCTTCATAGGAAAATATACCTACAAATAAATTGGACATGTTGTAGTTAATGTTTATATCTGCACATATGGAAATTGTTGATTAATGTTTTCAAATGTAACTAAAATGATCCTATAATTTCTAGAAGGCCTAGATGTTTGCAAAATGTGGATTTATAGACGATGTATCTTAGTTATTTGAAAAATTGCTCAAAGAGATGTCACAAGCTGAAAGTTACTTAGGTGCTAACAGCAACATGTTGTGACTAATCGTGATAGCAATGACTAATCTGATTAATGCATCAACTAATGAAGATGACTAAAAGATTGAAACATATTAATGCAATCTTCAATCAAGAACATGTGAGCTCAAAAGATGGGTAAATCTCAAAAACTCATGAGCCTAAGATCATTACAATTTCAGCCATGAAATAATTGCAATTGAAATTTGTTCAAAAATAGGCCTAAGTGGGTTAGCCTAAGAGTCAAAAGAAGAATTCAGATTTCACTTAATTACAGATCAATCTAACCTAGTACATTCTAGGACTCCCTTTGCCCATGAAATTTTACTACATTACATAAATGACCCTTGTCCTTTCATCTTGATGCCAAGAATGGCTTACAACTTGAACTATAATGATTACAAACATATCAAAAAGAACCTTCATAGGGTCTTATTACATCAAATGTTCTAACATGGTCATGTTGGTTATCTTGAGACATTAATTTCTTCTCATGCCTTCAACCTTGACCTTGATGCTCCTACATCATTCTCCCAAGGATCAAAGCAATCCAAGTCCCTTTGGATTGGTAGTCTTCTTCCTTTTCTTCCAGTCTTTAAGTACTCCATTAGCAGACCCTGCAACTAGATTGTACCCTTTGCTCTTTGTCCTCATGTAACTGCAAATAAATATCTTAGATTTATGCCATGTGTTCCATCCTTCAACTATTATCATGATATGCCCATGGTCTGCACCATCATCACCCATAGAATAACCCTGAAATTCTGCAATAAGGCACATAACTTGTTGAAGGTTTTGCAAATGGCATGGCAAGCTAAGAAGGCTTAATCTTGGGGAAAAGTTTATGGTCAAGGAAAGTTGGATCATCATGGAACTAAGTAGGAAAACTTCTAGGAAGTTGCAATACTTCAACCTTGTAAGTGTCACCTCAATGCAATGGGTACTAAACAAACAATTTAAGTTGATGAGAAATGGTTGTTATGAATTCAAATTGTAAGTTTCACCTCAATGCATTGGGTATTAAACAAACAATTCAAGCTAATGAGTATGGGTTTTTATGAACCACAACTCATGAAATATGCATTAAGTCCATACCTGCTATTTACAATGACTATGGGTTTTTTTATAAGAACATACCTGTTGTTTATAGTTAGTAAGTTTCTATATCCTCTAAGAAATTTGAAGCAATGAGCCAAAGTCACATGGTTGAAGATGATCATTGTCCGCTCAAAGCACCACTATTTGATAAATTTTTGCATTGAAATATGATCTAGAAAGGGCCTTTCCACATAGTATGTTGGCACTATTTGGCAATCATCAATCATTTGGTTATTGCAAAGAGGCTAAGGACCAAACATGGAATCATGGAGATAGTGCATGGATGTACAAAGAAAATGCAAGAAACATCAAAGAGATTGTTAACCATTCAATGGCCTTAGTAAAGACAAAGCTTGGCACTTGAAATACATAGTGCAATGAGATTAGTAAGATATCAATTTTTTCTGATAGAATGCCCAAAACAGAGCTTGGAATGCTAATTGATGGATATGCATATGGGAAAGCATGATATGTAATGTTTTATGTCAAAAATGGCTTTGACTGTATTGGCTCAGTGCATGAGATACACCTGCAACTTCTCTACACAATCGACTTGCTATGAAATGTTTTAATCTAGATGGTCAAAACACGTACAAAGAACATGAATTGTTTGACTGAAGGCATTCATGACATTGGTGTCAATGGGTCTCTATGAAAGGCAAAGAAAGGATACCAATTCATTTAACAAAGTCCCAAATATCATACTTCCATCACAATTCAATTATGAAATATAACATGCAACACCATGTCTGATTAGATTTCTTCAAGGAGATATTTAATCAAGGATGAAATGAATGATCGCACCTGGTGTGCACATTATAGAATAGAGATAGTCTTGTGAAATATAAAACTAAAAATAAAATATGCAAATCCACTTGGCTTAAATTGGAACTATCGGCTTACAACTCCAAAACACATCTTCAAAACACTAAATGAAGATTATAACTATAGGCTATGGTTGGGTAACTTTTACTAAAGTGCCAAGTTGCAAATAACAAAAAAATATTGTTACTTTTGGGCTTTCTGAAAAAGGGGTGGGGTATGAAAGTAAGGGTGCTTAAATTGTCTTGTAGAGCATGAACAGGTGAATTTCAGTTGTGGAGACATCCATTCCAAATTGTTTTCTTTATTTTTGACTTACCTATCTAGATTGCTAAAACTCAAAGCTCCTAACCCATTATAAATAGTTACCCATTCCTAACTCAGACCTCGTAACTCAAAGTTCATCCATATGTTCTAATTCTACCAAATGATGTTAAGACACTAATAAGGCCAAATACATTATAGACAAATTAAGCACTAATTTTTTCTGTGTGAGAAAATACCTAGGATGGATCATAGAAGTAGTTGGACAACCACTGACCCAATACTCATCAAACATAAAGATCCAAAAAGTAAGCTGAATTTAAAAACTAGGATGATAGGAAAACCTACCAATCAAGAGAGAGGTAATGACATTAGTTTTTTGCATCAATGATTTACATGTAAGTTATAGGAAAAGCTTAAGTGAAACAAATTAGACATTCATAAATTAGATTTTGAAGGATGTTTCTTGAATAATTACTATATGCAGGAAGGTTAAATTGCTATCAACATGCACAATGGGTTGTAGATGCTTGATGGATTTCAAACTGTAGGATTCAAATTATAGCTAAGGATAATCATCAATGCATCTGCTATCACTATCACGAATACACACCATTGACTATATTTTACATTCAAGCTTTTCCTTGTGTGAGAAATCCAATCTACAGTATGGATCTACTGATAAAATGTAATAGTAAGAGTTCTAAAGTAACTGACACAATCCTGACCGAACATAAATTTTGCCTTATAGTTGCCATTAATGTTGTTCGGTAACATCAAAATCATTCTGCTTCCTTCTAAAGATACATACAACTATCTGAATTTAAAAATAGCCACAATTAAAAACATATTGATTAAAACTAACTTGATAAATTTAAGACTCAACTTTTCAACTTATGTACAGTTCATATGAATATCAGGATTTAACTATGTAATTTTAGATGTAGTCAAAAAGTCCCTAGATTTGGAATCTTTAGAGCCAAGGAACAAATTCATTTCTGGAGCACCTCGTTTGAATCAATACAATGTTAATTTAAAAAAGAAGTGTAGAATCTAATGCTATAATAAAAGGGTATGTGAATTTTGTTGTTGAATTGAGAAGTAAGTCTATTGTGTTACGATTTCTAGGAGTTATGGGAACCCAGTTATTAAATCCATATTATATTGAGGCTGCCTATAATGATGAGGCTAAGACAGAAGAGCTAAAGCTCATAAAGAAGAATAGGAACTTGAAATAGTGAGAGGAGGAACTAACTACAACATCTTGGTTGTACTTTGAAGACCACCCAAGGGACAAGTTCCATACTCTCTCAAAGTTCGCAGAATCTTGCTAGGATAGGGCATTAATGTTCTTATAGACAATGGGGCCACACATAGCTTTCTTTATTAAGGATTGGTGTCTGACATAGTGCAAGGCAAGACAATCCCCAAAGGAGAGATGTCCTAGCCCCCAGCTATACAACCATGCAGTGAAAACATAATAAAAGAAGCAACAATGCAAGATTTGATACCAGATCACAATAATATATTCATAAAATATAATTGATTACATGCAATGTGCCAAGTTGTAAAGCGTTCTCGGTTATGGCAAAATACAAAGCAAGTAATAGTTCTGCAAGATCCCTCAAGATCCAATCCCAAACCCTAGCTAGTCCAGATCCGCACTCTAGTAGAAACCCACAAGGAAGATCTCAACTTGTGCTCGCAAGCCCACCAAGCAATCTCCTTGTTTTCCAATCCACAGCTACTAGCTCTTCTCAAAATTCGCTCTTCCAAGCTCCTCTACTTTTTCTCCATGGATGAGTAATGCCTAAAGACTTCCCCACAACCCTTACTTATACCAATCTAAGCCATAGGTCAGCCCAGAACACAAATTAAATACAAATACATAAATTAAATGCCAAAGTCGGCCTCCTACAACAAATAAATTTCCAAAATTGATGTCTTAGTAAAATTGTGATATCTCCTAGCTCCGAATGAATTAGAACTCGAGCTTCGAACCACAGTTAGAAATGTAGACCCTCTTGCATCCCTCGAATTTTAATCCTCTAACTAATTTTAGAAAATTAGATACACGTCCTACAATAGGAAACAAATTCCTAAGCAAAGTCGAGCTCCTTTCAGACCATGCTGAGTAACCAAAGACCATGCCGAGCTCCTAGACTATGCCAAGCAACCATAGACCATGCCGATCTCCCAGACCATCCCAAGCTCCATAGACCATGTTGAGCTCCCAGTGTATGCCAAGCTCCTAGAGCATGTCAAGCACCAATCCAAGCACCTTTCAAAGCAACTACCAAGCTTCCTCTCATGAAATCCAAAGTAGCCATTAAGAAAACCCAAGATTCTCCTGCATCAGTGTCTAAGAGGGGCCTTGCATATTTTGTAAGCCCGCAATAATTATGTTTCAATACTAAGCTTTTTTCAGAATATGGTGGTAGCTGTCAGTTTTTACATATATGAAATGTGTAACTTTGATTTTACAGAGATTACTATCTGAGGGCATCAAGTTGGGGATGTCCTAATCATTTTACAAGCTAGGTACAATGGGAAGGGGACTTTTCATTCTCATCCCCGTTAGTAAAATAATATTGCAATTTTAGTTATAAATTTATAATGGTCAACTAAGCTGTTACGATAGACTTCAGGAATATTCTTTATTCTTTTAGTTGTCATCTTTTCTTAGTTTTCAATCTTATCCTTATTGGAGAACACAGTGTTGATAGAAATGCTTTTATTACAATTTCCTTCCACAAACATTTTTTAGTAATTTTTAAATTTTCAAATCCTCCATACAATATACTACTATAGTTATGCATCTCTTGCTTGTGTGTTGCTCTATGGAGAGAGATTTAATTCTGAGCGACCATGAATAGTAAAATGATAACACTTTTATAGAAAATAGAAATAATATCCAAGCCACTTACCTTGGGATTGTACTCAGCATTCCTAGCCTAAAGAGTTATAGCCTTGAGATCCAATTTGCAATCCAAATTTACAGTTGACACAATGTTTCTATGTATTTGTCCATTGAAGGCACGTGCATCTAGCAAGAACGATACAATTAAATTTTGAAAGAAACACAAGGAAGGGTATCTTTGAAATTAGAGCATTCCATTGATTAATGCAGACAACAATATGGCCTTATTAAATTAAAAAACATTATCCTCTACATATGTACATAACATTTTACAATGTAAATTGACATAACATTATCCTCTAAGTGATAGTTTGCAAGTTATTAGTTAAGGCATTCACAGTGGCATCAGAGTTGTGATCCGTCAACCAGTGAATAATGCAGAAAAGTTTAAGATGTCTAACAAAACAAAATAGGGTGGATCTTTTTTAGAAGCTGATTGAAATACCAAGGAGCCAACATAAAATGATCAAACTATTTAAAATAATATTGCAACTTCAGAGTAATGCAAAATTCAAATCCAGTTAGAATATCATAGAAAGAGGGAAGCTCATCTTCAAACAACAAACAAATTGTTAGTCCCACACCAAAACCTAGCAAACCCAGGTTCTCAAAAAAGGATGAAGAAAAAGCCTAAGACAACCATTAGCACGTGAGTTTGTGTATGCAGCTTGCAAATCAAAACAAGGGTAGGTAAATTTCCAGCATTGCTATAGATTAAATATGCTTCATGCTTCTCGATAACCCTTTTGATATTCTTTTGTATTTCTACCTACAACAACTAGGTATACACTTTTGATATTCTTTTGTATTACTACCTACAACAACTAGGTATACAGTAGTAGAGGTAGACAGTAGTGGGTTGGAGAAATCTCAAAATCTACGACAATGGTTGTGCTCAACCATTTTGGTTTGTATTTTCCCATTTAGAGAACGCTTATTTCTTTTCTTGAAATGGTTTATATATGAGTGTGAATCATTCAAATTTCCTCAGTTAAAAAGATGCTGAGTGAGTGTGTAAATTGGCTTTACACTTGCATTCTACCACCATGTTTTATATGCAATCGCTGAGAATATGCAACTTCTTTGCAATCGCATCCATGATTCTTGACCTAACCCTAACATTTCTTAAGGAAAAAATTATACTACTTTCTAACGTTTTGTTTATGAAACCATCTTGTTCGTATCTACTTGTCGACCATGGTAATCTAGATGAAACTAAATATTGACAATTTGTGTTACTCCCCTATGTTACCGTATTACTTAATAAACCCATTTCTAGCAAAGATGTCAAATGTATACTTGAAACCAACATATGTAGAATGAAATTTAACCCAAGTGAAATTGATTTTCATGGCTGTAAACTGCATTCATCTAAAAGAATTGGACTCATTGCATTGTCAATTGTGAATATATCCTAAAAATATCCATTTGTGTCAACAGGCAAGTGTGTTGCAATGGCTTCAAACTTCAATCTGTTTGTCTCTATTGAGGTCTTTTTGGGGAATTTTGTGACAAGAACATTTTTGTATCTGTTTTGACTGATTTCTAAGGAAAAGAACAAGACATCACTTTCTGAAATGAATGCCCGAGCATTAAGGTATGAGCATTACAGTATGAGACAAATGCGCTAATTTTTGTGACATGTGCAGGCTATTGCAGAACAATGAAATATCAAGTCCACTTCCAGAAGAATTTTTGTAAGGCTCTACTCTTTATCCATATTTTATTCTCCATTTGGGTTCATCTTATGCTAGGTTTCTTTTTAGTATTTAACCCGTATGCCCCATTTTTAGAGATTTGTCCCACAACAATCTGACTGGGTTGGTACCCATGACTCATGCTTGAACCGTCATGTACGAACAATCTTCCCTCTTATGCTATGTGGGAATTATGTTTCACATGTGAATGCATTTTTGCATTAAAATATAACTAATATTTAGATTGAAGTGTTGATTCTGGGGTTTGGGTGTTTGGAATTTGCTAGTATCAAAGGAAATCCTCTGCTATTTGGAGGCACTGTGCAGAATTGTCTTGGGGAGTCTCTAACACCCATGGCTTTTACAGTGAATTCATGAGAAGGTGAGGTTATTTCTACTTCTTCAATCTTTTCAATCTTTATTTGATTTCCTTAGCTAAATAACTCTTTTATAGGTATGGTACTAGCTGGAGACTCTAGAAAACATAAAGTGGTAGTCTCATTCAATGTAAGTATGGGCCTCTTATGTTTAATGGGTTTTGGAGTTCAGATTTTCTTGTGGTGAAGACAAAGACACAATCAATAGGTTTTCTTACTTGGGAAAGATCTTATAGGAGACAAATTCTCACACCTTAACTTTGGTCCCAATGAATTTTCCTTCAATACTTTGAGGTTATCCTTTCCATAACAATCCATCACGCTGGACTAATCCTTCCCACAACTAGAAGATTTTTGTTTAGGTTTCCCTTTACCTCTCTTGACAGTCTCAAAGCTTGACTGTGGCATTTAAGAATTGCTTGGGGCAGATTTTAGTTGCGAAATCCTCTGAATTAGTACTAATGAATCTTTACAGAGGAAATTACCATATTTTCTCTGATTAATAAATACAGTGTAAACAAACGTTTACAAAATCAAATACTTTCTCTCCTAATGCAATAATGTTTGGATTTTCTCTTGTTAAACATGCTAAACAAAAAGTTGTGATAGAATCAAAATATTGAGCACTAATTTCAGAGTTTCTTCATCATGAACCCTCAAATATGATTTGATTTAAAAAATATAGACACTCAATTAGGTAATTTCATGGGAGCTTAGGAGTTCAAGAGAGGAACAAGAACAAAAGCTTCATGAGGCTATGGTGAAAAAGACTAGAGAATGGGACAAATCAAAATGTGAGCTTGATTCTAGAATAGTAGAACTGGAGAAGCTACTAAATGAGGCAGAAGCAAGAAGTAATGCAACATCCACATCTCTTCAAGAAAATTCAAAAGCATTATCTAATTTGCAAGAAGCTAGAAACTAAGTTGAGTATGAGGCTAAAGTTCTTCAAACTAAACTTGAGATGTTAGAAAGTGAGAATTTTGGCCTCAAATATAAAATTCATGCACTTAACAAAGAACTGGGTATAATAATTGATGAAAGGGATATTAGTAAGAAATATGCCCAGGCTGCTAGCAAGCAGCAAATAGAAACAGTTAAGAAAGTTACCAAGTTAGAGGCTGAGTGTCAAAGGCTAAGAGTTATACTTAAAAAATGATTACCAGGGCCTACTACACTGGCTCAAATGAAACTTGAAGTAGATACTGCTGGAAGGGAGTCTGGGGATATCAAATTGAGGAAGTCACTTAGTAAGGGTGGTGGTTCACCACGTTCTTTAGTAGATACATTAAATGATAGACACAAAGAACATTCTCAGAAAGCAACTGAATACCATACAGGAAAAGTGATGTCAATAGAAGAAGAGAACAAGATGCTAAAATATGCTCTCTCAAAGCAAAACAGTGAGCTTAAGTCTTCTAGAGTCATGTGCTAGAACAGTTGCCAAACTCTCCACTATTAAACAACAATTGGAATCTTTGAGGCAAAGGCAAGGAAAACCTGCACTTGAGTTGCATTTGGAAGGATCAAGAAATGAAAGCACAAGCAATCCACCAAGCTTGTCTTCCATTTTTGAGGATAGGAATGAGGGTGATCCTAGTGCAGAGTCATGGGCTTCAGCACTGATTGCAGAGCTAGATCATATCAAAATAGAAAAAGTCATTGGAAAAGCTAAGAAGCTTAGTGATGTGTCCAAGGTAGATTTGATGGATGATTTCCTTGAGATGGAGAGATTGGCTTCCATGGATTCAACTGGATTGGATTAGGTAGAAGTAGGAAATTTAGATGAAATAACTGACAAGAATGTTTTAGGAAGTTTTGATATTTCATCTAATCAAGAAGATAGAGCTTTCTTAGAAGAAGCTCTTGCACAAAAAGAATCAAAGCTTCAAACTGTCAATCAGGAATGCTCTAAGTTATTTTTAAAAATGAACCATTTACAAGAAAATCTAATTGTTCTGCAAGCTAGAAACACTTGGAATGAATTTGCCCTATTTAGTCTCAAAGAAAAGCATGATATGATCCTTGCCATTGATGTTGAGGATGCAGACCTGCACAAAATACTAGATGAGGTCAAATATGCCATGGCAATAGATGCTGAAAGTACTAGAGATTCTCAGACACATATCTGGTCTTCTGTGAAAGCTAACTTCACTTCTCATTTTGATATTGGGATTAGAATTAGTTCTATTGATGTAGAGTTTGCAATTGCTATTGTCAGCATCATTAATTTCTTACAATCTATAGCCCAAGACCCTGAAAAGACTCAAAAATTTAAATCATCAAATACTGATAAACTAGTTTTTAGAATTCAGGAGTTTTCTCAATTAGTGGATTACTTTTTGTAGTGCAAAGAAAACATTACAGAGTTAATTATTGAACTGATATCTTTGTTATCGCAATTTAGGAAAATGTTTGCTCTTGGTTTTAGTGAAATCTTCCAAAATGAAGCCACAAATTTTGGCAACCAATTGCCCAACCTGATGCAGTCTAGTTTTCTTCGTAATTTGATTAGTACAGATAATTTCACAAGACAAGAAAGTGCTCAGGATCTTTCAGGAGAAGAAAAGGCTAATAGCCCACGCTTTCAACTAGCTGGTGCCAATTTATACATAATTAGGAAGCTTAACAGCATTCAAGTAGAAAAAACATCTTTGGAATTTGAGTTGAAGGCCTAGGTAAGCAGAATTGGAGAGTTAGAAGGGGAGCTTATGTGCTTCAAGAGTGAGAATGCAAATCTAGAAATAGTCTTGGCTACAACCAAAGAGGATCTTGGACACACACATCATCAGATTATTGAGTTAAAAAAGGAGCTCATACGTCTCAAGAGTGAGGATGCTAATCTGGAAGGAGTCTTCACTGTAACAAAAGAGAAGCTTGATCACACCTAGCATCAAGTTACAGAGTTGGAGGAACCACTTACACATTTGAAGAGTGACAATGCTAATCTAAAAGGTAGTCCTAGCTGCAACTAAAGAGAAACTTGAACACATAGAAAGTCAACTTACTAAATCAGAACAAATGCCGGCAAACTTGCAAATGCAGCTTGAATTTGCTAAGGAATCAAAGCAGTTATTAGAGAATGAACTAGCAGCCATGATTTCACATAAATCAGATATTAAATCTCAATTCAAGGCAACATAAACTGAGATGAAAGGGTTGTCTAAAAACGTGGATGCTTTGGAGCTAGAGCTTCAGGAGGAGTGCATGCAATGCAAAGATGCCATTACCAAGTGCGAGCTTTTAGAGGAGCAGTTACAAAGGTTTGTGAAATGCTTCAATCCTATTTCAAATATACCAGATTGATGTATATTTTAATTTCCTAAGATATGTTGAGTTCTATCTAATTTTTTTTAAAACTTCTTCAGCATGCATGTATTCAATTTCAGACCTAGGGTTTTTGAACTAATGTGAAGATGTTTAATTGGATACCAGGAAGGAACAATTTTTTGAGTATTCCTAAAGTTTTGTATTAGAGGAATAAATTAGAAAGAGACTGGTATTAACCAGCCTGCTTGGAACCCCTCATATTTAATCTATGTTCTTTTCTTATTTGCTAAATATACAAATCAAAAGTATGCATATATTACTAATTTGTGCTTGCTTTCTATTTATTCTCCATGCTAACCAATGTAAAGTTCATGGTTGAAGTGCACTGACATTTTCTATTTTATCATCACAATGAGATTTAAACTATAAGATTTAGCATTAAGATCTGCTTGGCATGAAGCCATGTTTTCCTATCTTGTTTATGTAGAAGCAAATTCCACGATAATAAATGTCCAAGAATGTATCATGAATAATTTACATGACTTAAATCCAGGTAAGACACCAGATCTTCATAATCCATGTTAAATGCTAATTTGTTTCTGGGATAAATTACGTGACAATTTTTAGCATCAACATTTTGGATCATACTACATGATCCATCATCAGGATACAGGAGAGTAATGTTGATAGATCACGTAGGATGATCCAAAACATTGATGCTAAAAATTGTCACAAAATTGATCCAAGAAACAAATTAACATTTGAGTATAGTTGCCTTGAAATGAGGCAGAACTATCCAAAAGGGACTATATACACTGAGAAAAATATGGTAGTTTTGTGATATGGATATCTAATACAAACAACTTTCTCTACTTTTAATATAGAAAGATAGATCTATAAGGGAAACCACACGCTTCAATTGAGCATGAAGGATTCCACACACTTAAATTAACCTGAAGGATTTGGATGTTGGTGATTTCATTTAGTTCATGGTTATCTTGGAGATTAAAAATTAAAAATCATTTATAGACTAGTGAAGAAATGAGCACGAATATGCATATTGATTTGAATAGAGACCTTTTTGGCTCACGAAGAGGTTCTTGATCCTTCATCCTTTTTTTTTGCTTAAGAATGTTTTTGGTTAGAGTAAATTAGATGTGCAAATGCATTTTTAATCATAGCTTTTTCCTATCACTTATTCTACCAAAATGTTTCCTTGGAACAATATTTTTTGATGAGCCGCAAGAAAATTTGAGGCGCCATATAGCCATTAAAAATCAAATTCTTAGGATACAATAAATTCATCCCATATTCATGGCTTAAACACGCATTTTTGAAACGAGTTGTATTAGAATATATGGTAATTCCTAAAACAACTACATTTGGAGAGTGTCTGAAAAGGAGAATGGAGAAATACCAATTTGGCACCAGCCGAGAAATGTCACAAATTTAGACCTCTTCTCTAATCCTTCATTGTCTGCTTCTTGTGCCATTTGTAGCCAACAATGCAAGCATTATCAGAAAGGGCATTGTGGTGCATGACTCAGCCAAACAAAATAGAAAGCAATGACTCGTGGCTTGCTGCCTAGCTATGAACCAACTTACACTTCACCTAGGTGCTCACTCATGCGGTAAGCAAGTCTGTGGCAAGCCCTTTCCGGTGGCAAAGCTCAAGGAATCCCAGCAGTCGGCATAAATTGGTGCGTGAGAAAATGCATTACCCGTGAATGAATGAAATTTTTTATTTTTAACCCATGAATGAATGAAACTTTTATTTATTTTTGTTATAACATTGAGTTGGTCAAAATTCAACTTAAGAATACATAGGTTGGTCGAAATTTCGACCAAATCGACCACAGAATTTTTATTTTTGACCAACGTGGGAATGAAAAGAAAAAAGAAGGAATTATAGCTTTGGTTGAAAATTTTGGTAGAAAAACAAGTGCAAATGTACTAGTGCAAATTTCACTATTATGTATTAGCAATTTGAGTTACTGCACTAACTATAATTCCACATCTTTTTGTTTCCCCTATTCTTGGATTTAACACATGTTGGTGTAGTTATTGTCCACAAAAGCATTGGTTTAATTATGGGTTTCATTTATTTTTTTCTCCATACCCTACTGGTTACTTTACCTTCTTATAAGCTCATACTTCCATTGTTTAATACATACATCATTCTGAATTTGATTAGTTCAAGAAAATTAAGGCATACATATAGGTGTAATTTGCAATATAGGTAAAAACTAATTCTAGAAAAAGAACGTATATGATGTCTAACAGTTTTCGTATGCTATAAATTATCATACATTATTAAGTCAAGTATTGGTATCAAAGAAGGATGGAGAATGGAGAATGTGTATAGACTCTCAGGCTATACATAAAATAACCATCAAGTATAGATTTCCTTTGCCAAAGATGGATGATCTTATGGATTGCTTGAGTGGAGCTTAGTACTTTACAAAGATAGATCTCAAGAGTGGTTATCACCATATATGGATATGAGAGGGAGATGAGTGGAAGACTGCATTCAAGACCAAGGATGGTCTATATGAGTGGTTAGTCATGCCCTTTGGACTGACCAATGCGCCAAGCACCTTCATGAGGCTTATGAATGAGGTATTAAAGAAATTTTTGGAAAAATTTGTTATTGTCTATCTGGATGATACTTTGATTTTTAGTAAGTCTTTGGATGAACATTTATTGCACATTTGTAGTATCCTTAAAAGGTTGGGGGAAGAGAAATTGTTGATTAATTTGAAGAAGTGTAGCTTTGTCAAAACAGAGTTAGTCTATTTGGGGTTTGTTGTATCAGCTAGGGGTCTCAAAATGGACCCAAAGAAGGTGAAGGTCATCTTGGAATGGCCTACTCCAAGGTCTGCCACTAAGGTGAGGTCATTCCATGGTTTGGCTTGTTTTTATAGGAAGTTCATTAGAAATTTTAGTAGTATATGTGCACCCCTAACTGAAACAGTGAGGGGGGATAGAAAAGAGTTCAAGTGGACTACAGGAGCTACAAGGATTTTTGAACTATTGAAGAAGAAGGTGATAGAGCAACTTGTGTTGGCACTTCCTAATTTCAACAAAGTATTCCAGGTGGATTGTAATGCTAGTGATAGTTCTATTAGGGTTTTGTTGAGCCAAGAATGTAAACCTATTGCCTATTTTAGTGAAAAATTGAATGATGCAAAGAAGAAGTATTATGTTTATGATTAGGAGTTCTATGCAATAGTTCAGGCCTTAAAGAAGTGGATGCATTATTTTTTGCCAAAAGAATCTATTATGTATACTAATCACTAGGCATTGCAGTACATAAATAGCCAGGATAAATTGAATCAAAGAGATTTGAAATGGGTAGAGTTCATGCAAAGCTATATATTTATATTAAAACATAGAAGTGAAAGGTCTAATACGGTTATAGATGAATTAAGTAGGAGACAACTATTGTTGACAGTAATGTAGGTTGAAGTGGTTGGGTTTGATGAACTCAAGAAATTGTACCCTAAGGATCCTAACTTTGCAGAGGCTTGGAAGGCTTGTAAAGAACTTGTTACTCTAGATAGAACTAGATGGCTAGATTACATGATTCAAGATGGTATGTTGTTCAAGGCAAGTCAATTGTGTATTTGAAGGAGTTCCATAAGGGAGAACTTGATCAAGGAGAAGCATAGTGGAGGGATGGCAGGACACTTTGGTTGGGATAAGATCATTGCCATTCTTAGAGAACATTATTTTTGGCCTCAATTGTCACAGGATGTAAAGAAGTTTGTGTAGAGTTGTCAAGTATGTCAAACAACCAAAGGATTTAGTCAAATACTAGGCTCTATCAACCATTGCCTATTCCATCAAAGCCTTGGGAGGACATAAGTATGGATTTTGTTTTGGGATTGCCAAGGACACAAAGGGGTAATGACACAATATTTGTGGTAGTTGATAGGTTCTTCAAGATGACACATTTCATTTTGTGCCATAAGACTCATGATGTAGTACATATTGCATATTTGTTTTTCAGAGAGGTGGTGAGGCTAAATGGTCTCCAAAAAGTATTGTTTCTAACAGAGATACTAAATTTGTTGGGTATTTCTGGAGGACTTTGTGGAAGAAGTTGAAGACAAAATTGAAATTTAGTTCTACACATCATCTACAAATTGATGGACAAACAGAAGTAGTGCATAGAAGTCTGGGCAATTCACTGAGGTGTTTAGTAGGAGGTAATCCCAAGGGATGGGATTTGATTCTATGACAAGTAGAATTTTCTTACAATAATTCTATGAATAGGAGTACTAGTAAATCACCATTCCAAATTATGTATGGGAGTAGTCCAAGGACTGCACTAGAGCTAAGGAAGATAGAGCAATGGGAGAGGACAAGTGCTGAGGCATAAGACTTTGTTGAACATGTCAAGAACTTATATGAGGAGGTGCAAGCACATACTACCAAGATGAACCTACAGTATAAGGCTAGGGCAGATCAAAAGAGGAGACATAAGGAGTTCCAAGTTGGAGATCAAGTTATGGTATATTTTAGGAAGGAATGATTTCTAGTGGGTACCTACAACAAGTTGAAGATGAAGAGATTGGGACACTACAAAATTTTGAAGAGATATGACTCAAGAAATGCATATGAGGTGGAGTTACCAGATGGGATTCACATTTCTCCTATTTTCAATATTGCAGACTTAACAAAATATCATGATGATGGTGCAAATGAGGAGTTGATGTTGGAGCCATGTCCAATTCCTACTTCTAAAAAAGAAGAGATTGAAGAAATTTTGGATAGTCAAGTGGGTTGAAGTACCAAAAATAGGCAGTATGAAGAATACCTTTGAAGTGGAAAGGATGACTAGTAGAAGATTCAACTTAGATATCCATAGAAGAGGTTTCCCATTTGGGTTTTCCTCTACCATCTATAAAGTGACAAGGTCACTTTTCAATCTACCCTGCGTGTCTAATGTAGGAGCATCCAGTGGTGTAAGGGCAATCTTGTATCACCTAGAAATATGCGTAGTGTTAGTTTCTATTTAATGTGTTTTCATTTTTGGATACCCATTTGGGTCAAATACAGATTCCTTAGTTCCACTATTGGTTTTCTGTGTTAGAGTTTTTGAGCACCTTGGGATACATATTAATGCAAAAAATAGGTTATTTTGTAATTGAGCCATAATTATAATGAGTTAGAGGTTTTAATTTGGAGGGATAATTATACATGTAATTTAAAGCACTCCAAAAAAGGAATCAGGTCAAAAGGCTTTACGGTTTGAAAGTTATTGCAATCTAAAGTTGTCTAGAGACCTCCTAAGAGCACTTCAAAGTCAGATTTGAGGCACTAAACAGCTTTGTATGGGCCTAAAAAATGGGGAACAAGTGATGCTATCCATAGGCTATAGAGTGCTTAGAGAGATTTTCAAAAATGTAAATAGTTAGTTAATCGGAGTCCCAGATCAAAAGTTATGCCTCTCGGAAGTTGGACTACCATTTCTGGATTCTTCTAATTTTACACTAACTTCTAACATGTTTTCTAGAACCTTCTATTTTGGAGGTGGATGCAAAATGACAAATTCTAAAATTTATTCCTAACCCTAAACCTAATTTGGTTTACTTAAGGACATTTCTAGCTTTGTAAAGGCAATTTTTGGTGGAGTTAGGAGAAGGTATTGTGAGAAGGGTTTTCTCCAAAATCTGATAACATTATAAGCCCAGAGGGCATGTCGTGGAGTTTATTTTTGTTGTACTGAATGTCATAGCATATCATTTCTAATAATAATATTCCCCTTTTCCTATTGTGTTCATTTTGGTCTTGCATTGTTCCTTCATCTATATATATTCAAGTCTGTGGCCAAATTGGCCTCAAATATTCACAAGTTGTGCCTACTCTATCTAATTCCCAACAATAGAGTGGCCTAACATTGACAACAATTAAGGATGTACTTGTTCACCCCTTAGTTCAAGTCTGAAAACAAATAAAATGAATTGGATTCTCTAACAAGCCTTGAAGTACGTGCTCAGGTTGTACGACCTGGATGCAAAATGTTTTTGCCATAAATTCCAACTTTGCCCAAAATATGTGCATCTTCTAAAGGCATACATAGCAGTTCAAAAATAAGAATATGTTACTGGTGTTTTAAAAGACAAAATCCACCATCAATTCACTTCTAAATTTGATAAATCAATTTCAAAAGGATATCAAATAATATCAATGAAGACATCATGGTTGTCATCTACATTGTGGCCAGTGTGATAAATAATCTTAATGGACTCTTCACACGAGAGCTTAGGTCTCCGAGCTAGCCTAAGTTGAAAATTG
Source organism: Cupressus sempervirens (assembly GCA_028749045.1). Lineage (NCBI taxonomy): Eukaryota > Viridiplantae > Streptophyta > Pinopsida > Cupressales > Cupressaceae > Cupressus > Cupressus sempervirens. The sequence goes on from CM053789.1 coordinate 885,522,559, forward strand.
TATGTTTGAATATAAGGATGGGGGTTCCTCTTACCCTTACCAAGGATAGAGATTGAAGATTTTGGTTTGTGTATTTTGGCAAGGTGGAATATTGCATATCATAAATTGATCGCGGATTTAAACCAATGAATAGAATGACACCCGCATTTAGTGAAGAAGGACAAAGATAGATCTTGAGCCTAAACTCGATAGCACAACTAACATACAATCCGTAATTTTGAATGACATTGGAAAGATTCATATAAACATGATAATGAAGAGAAGAGAGATCGATTATCAAAAGGTAATGGGAGATGCCCTCCAGCATTTTGACAAAATGTCATTGACAAATAACTCATAGCACAAAACTTGCAAATGCACGATAAATGCTTGACCAAATCTCAAATAAGGCCACAGTGGAATAATGTAGTTTGTAAGGAAAAACATAACTATAATAACACATTGAAAACTATAGAGGTTGAAGTATAATTCCATGACATCTTCTCTATCTCAAACAAACAAATGAATATGATGGTCACACATTAAAGCATGATTACAAAGCCCTGATTAAGGAGAATGCACAACACATTGGTCAGGGTTAGGTTTACATGAACTGTCACAAAGTTTCTAGGGTCATGAAAATTGGTGAATAGGAAATGGCACAGATATAATATCTTCCTTTGATAGTATATAAACTCCAATAGTGGCAAAAAGAAGAATTTTTTTAAACAATATGCAACTACTTTTCAATTCCAATCAAAACATCTCAAGACAATGAAATGTTGCTAGCAAAGTATCGTCTTATCTTGGTTGTTCAGAAAACCCTTACCTTTAATGACACTATAAAACTCTTCCTGAAGCCTCTCTCCCACGCACCCGCACTTATCCACATGAACAGATGAAGTTTCACTTTCCATTTTTTTGTTTATATCCCTGACAACGTCAAAATTTTGACACTAACTTAACTGTCATCAAAATTTTGACATTATCAGGATCACTTTTTAAAAAATGAATTTGACAAGCCAAATTGGCTTGCCATTGAAAACTTAGGTCAAAAATTACCCCCAAATGTACAAGTGATCCTTTCTTCCTCTAGGTTCATAGTGTTGCATTATCCTACCTGATCAACATTTCCTTCTTCCTCAAATTCCTTGTCACTTTCATATTTTACTATAAGATTCATCCTTTTGTGAATTTCTTTTTGCATTGTTGACACTTTTCTCTGGAGGGCTCTAACCTCAAGTGTCTCACCTCTGGCGCTTCTATCATGTTCCCTTCGTGAAGGTATTTTTGCGCTTATCGTTGAGCTCCTAAACCAATATCTTTATACAAATTGCCTCACAGTCAATGATTTGTCTACACACTTAGGAACTCCTACTATGATACCACTTAATGAAGGGAGCTCCCTTTAACACCAGAAACACAACAAAAATAGAGAACTAACATCAATTTGCAAGAACAGGAAGTGGGCTTCTTATTATCTCCAGAAGTATGGAATGACAGATTTTAGAAATACAATATGCAAAGCCACATGGACATTATTTCTTATAATATTATGCAAGACAGGGATACAAACAACCACCCAAAACTTCCTTAAACAACCCTACAAGCCTTTCTTAGATAGACAATTTTCCACCATCATGAAAGGTTCTAGAATTTCAGCCCCAACCCTTGAGGCCAACCAACCCCAAACTATATTATTTTTTATTTTTTATTACATTAGTGTCAGCTCAAAATAAATACAATTTATAATTTTAGGTTGCCCAACTTTTGGAGGCCATTACTTTTTAACCATAGCTCTAACTGGCTATTATGACCACTTTTTCAAAAATGATGGCTTGTTATTTACAATTCCTTGACTATACAAGCATTTGTCAGCCAGGGGTTTACTTTTCTTTGAATCCTTTAAAGCCTTCTATGTAGGGAGGAAATAGAATCAACCACCCTAACCAAAAATGAAGGGGGAAAACCAAGACTCACCTCTTAATGTAGACCTTATCAACATAAGAGGAAGTGTCAATTTGTAACCTAATGCAAAAAGATGAATTTCTTGGAATTAATTTTCCCTCACCTCCATCTTAAGAGGGTTTTATGAAGATATATATGAAATGTAAATCTGAAATATAAGGAAATATGAATGTGCATTGAAATGAAGGATGAAAGATGATATACCTTGCAAAATGAAATCTTGTAAAGGGTTGCCAAATGATCTCAAAAACTACCAAATCCTATGATATGGATTAGAGACTACGGGATATGCAAAAATTAGAAATCATTCAGTTGTCTGGTAGGGTCAACTTTCAAAAGCGAGGATGAAATGCAACCCTACTCAACCATCTCTGAATCTAAAATGAATTTCAGATCTTTGAAGTTTGACAAAAAAGGTATTTTAATTTATAACCTATTTTTCCTTCTGAGATCCACAACTTTCAATAAAAAAGATTCTTTCTTGGTTGATGGGAGGTGGGGGGTTTGTTCTGGTCAAAACTAAGTTTAGGAAATATCCTTGAAATAGAGATAGAAAATAGAGAGTTCTAGCAAGTAGTGGAATTATAGCTTCATAAGGCAATATAAATCTTGTTGGAAGCAATTCTTCAAATCATATGTTGTCATTGATGTTACACAAAAGTCAATATTACCTGAGCAGTCAAGTAGTGAAGGGTATTCAGTATTAACCAAAGAGTTAGGAAATGAAGGACTTTTAGCATTAACCAAGCATAGTTAGTATTAATCTAGTGGTCAGGCATCAAAGGAATCATAGTGTTAACTGAGTGATTAATCCCAGTATTGACCGAGTATCAACATACTACACTTGTCAATTGATTAACTAATTAAAGTCAACTAGTTGGTTGTTTAATGGTTATTTAAAAAGGTATTCAAGTTGACTTGACAAAGCTTATGATATATAAGAAAGATCAAGTATTGAGGAGAGTGTGAATAATGTGGAATAAGATGGATATGTGATCGAAGGAAAAGATAGAGTAGGCAAGTGTGGAAGATAAGAAACTAAGAATATTCTAAACAAGGATCCAAAGGTTAAGCCAAAACAAAGATCTAAATCTGCAAAAGAAGTTTCTTCATAAATTGGTTCAAAATATTGTTACCTTCTAATCATTGTAGTTGTGAAGAAATCTCCTAACAAAGTTGACCTAACAATCAATTGTAAATTCTCTAACAAGGTGACATTTCAAGATTGAAGTGTTTTAAGACCTCTAAATAGGACACTACTAATAGGGTGATCTAAATCCTTTAACAAGGTCATACTTAACATTGTGTATTGCAAACTTTAACAAGGTTGGCTCCTAAGAGGGCTCACTTCAAAGCAATGAAAATATTGTAACTAGTTGCATGGTGGTTTTCCCAAGTTGGGTGTCCATGTTAAATTTTGGTGGCATTGGTGGTCAGCAAAGTATTAAGAACTCTTCTTCCGATTTATTCTATTAGAGTTTTAGCAATTCAAGAGATGAGATGCAATTCAAGAAATGATATAACTTTGGATGCACTTGTGGGAAGATTGACTACTTTTGAATTGGACAACTTTGATAACTATGCTCCTAATCCCAACAACTTTGAATCTGCATTCAAAGCCAAACTGACTCTTGGTAGAAAAGGAGGAAACTGAAAAGACAAACAAATTGATAGTGAAGAAGATGATACCGATGATGATCTTGAAGTCCTTGAAGCCTTGCTTGCAAAAAGATTACCAAAAGGGAAAGGTAAATTTAAAGGAAAAGTTCCATTGATTTGTTTCTCATGCGAAGAGGTTGGTCATATTTTTGTAAGATGTCCAAACATAGAAGATAAAGACAAGAGAAGAAATAATAGGTTCAAAGGAAAGACGAACTTCAAGAATTACAAGGACTACAAAGATAAGGGTAGGAAATCTTGTTACATTACTAAAGATTATGATAGTGATGATAATGAAGAAGAAGTAGTCTATATTGTTGTTAAGGATGAATCGCTTAATGAGGAAAATGAAAAGATGGCACTTATTTCTGATGTTAGCGAAAATGTTATATGGATCATAGATAGTGGTTGTTCTCATCACATGACTAGTAACAAAACTAAGTTTGAACATTTATAACACTATGATGGTGGAAGTGTTAGGTTTGGAAATAGTGAATTATGATATGGAAAAGCATCCATAGCATTAAGTGAATGAATCAAATGTTACAATGCCTTCTAGGTTGAAGGACTAAGACACAATCTACTTAGTGTGGCATAGTTGAACAATATAGGATATATGGTAGAATTCATGAATGACAAGCTAAGCTATTGAATGGTAAAGGAAACTAGGTTAGGACTAGCAATTAGACAAAATGCAACTTGTTTTACCTAGATCTCACTGAAAATACATGTTCATTGGCACAAATAGAGGAAAGTTGGCTATGGCATAAAATGATGTGTCATGTTAACTTTGATAACCTGGTTACCATAAGAAATAACAAAAGAGTAGGAGGCATACCAAATCTGAAGAAACCTGAGATGGCCATCTGTAAACAATGTCAAATTGGAAAGATGAGTAAAAGAACATTCAGAAGTAAGACTTTCAATTCTAAATAAGTTTTCGAACTAGTTCATACATGTCTTTGTGGACCCATAGGTATAGAAAGCTATTGTCAAGACATATACTTCATTCTATATGTTGATGACTATTCTAGGATGATGATTGCAATGTTCTTAACAGATAAATCTGATGCTTTTCAAAATTTTAAATTATATTTGGCTAGATTTGAGAAGGAAACAAGAAAGAATCTGAAATGTTTGAGATTAGATAGAGGAGGTGAATTCATCTCAAATGAATTCAATGACTTCTGTAATGAAAGAGGAATCAAAAGATAGGTATAAGCACCTATGACACTAGAGAAAAATGGTATATCAGAAAGAAGGAATAGATCCATCATGAAGTGTGCAAGAACACTAATGATTGAGAAGAATTTTGGACCAAAATACTGAAGAGAAGTAATGAGCACAACAATTTATACACTAAATTGAATTTAACTGAAGAAAGGTGTAGACAAAACACCTCATGAATTATGGTATCGGTATAATCCTAATGTTTTTTTATCTTAAAGTACTCGGAAGCAAATGTTATATTTTGAAAAATATAAAGAAATGAAAACTTAGATGCAAAAAGTGATGAAGGTATATTCCTAAGTTACTCCAATAAAAGTAAGGCATATAAATGTTTGAATCTTTCTACTCATAAAGTTATAGAAAGTGCAAATGTGAAGATTGATGAGTTTGTAGAAAGAAGTGAAGAACATAGCAACAAAGAGCCTTAATACTACAGAAAGTTTGTTTATTATGAGGAACCCGAGACTTTACCACAAACAGTTGAAGCCAAGCAACAACAAAGTGAATATACCAAATCATAGATAGTGCAACCCGAGTCACATGCACAACAACTCAAGTTGTAGTCAATTCCGATAGTGCAACTTGAGTCACAAGTAATACAACCCAAGTTACAGTAAGATAAGCCAAAGGAACCTGAGTCACAGACAAGGGAGCCCAAGCAAAAGGCATAAGATCACAAGCATGGAGAACCAAGTGAACCTAGTTCGAAAACAAAAGGAAAGAACCAAAACTTGCAAAATACATCAGAAGGCATCATGCACCTGAATAAATAGTTGGAGAGATAGATGGCATACTAACAAGGAACAAAGTAAAAGGTACATGCTTGCTTAATGAATTTGAACCTAGATTTGTAAAATATGCTTTAGAAAATGAAGGTTGGATAGAGGCAATGAATAAAGAAATTGAGAAAATAGAAAAGAATAATACCTAATCTCTTGTACCTAGACCTAAGTATAAGAATGTGATTGGTACAAATTGGATATTCAAAAATAAGTTAAATGAGAAAGGAGAAGTAACAAGGAACAACAAAAGACTAGTATGCAAAGGATATGCACAAGAAGAAGGTATTGACTATGAAGAAACATTTTCCTTTGTTGCAAGACTTGAAGAAGTCAGACTACTACTAACATATGCTGCACATAAAGGATTCAAAATATATCAAATGGATGTAAAACCAACTTTTTAAATTGAAATCCAGGAAGAAGAAGTCTACATTAAACAACCTAAAGGTTTCATTGATCCAAACAAAAGAGATGTGGTATGAAAACTACACAAATTCATTGGCTGATGTTTCATGAGTAGTGATTCACACAAATCTATTTCTTATGAGAAAATTGGAATAGTTAGCATTCATTGGATCTAGGTGATACTCACACAGGTGAAGCATCAAGACTTCACGAGAGTTCACCCATCCCAGTACTACACCAGTCTAAGTGTACTTAATTACAAAGTTTCCTCCATAGTTACACCCACTCTGCTTGCAACCCCATTTGCAAAACCTTCACCAAGTGTTGAGCCTTATGAACCATTCATTAGAAAGGTCCCTTAAGTTCATCAAGTGATAAGTAGGAGATGTTTTTCTAATAAGAGATGGATTCATGTGAATCATTACTCATGAAACATCAGTCAATGAATTTTAACTCAAAAACTGTACAGTTAAATTTTGATAGAAATATCACAATTTGACATGTAGAAAATATCTCCTACTATCTTAATGAACCATTCATTAGAAAGGTCCCTTAAGCTCATCAAGTGATAAGTAGGAGATGTTTTTCTAATAAGAGATGGATTCGTGTGAATCATTACTCACGAAACATGAGTCAATGAATTTTAACTCAAAAACTATACAGTTAAATTCTGATAAAAATATCACAATTTGACATGTAGAAAATATCTCCTACTATCTTAATGATTGTTTATTTTCAATGTAAACTAAATTCCTTTATGCTTTCCAACTATGATTAATTTCAAAAGAATCTTATCCACAGCCTAAATGGTTAACCTTCCAACCACTTCTTGCTATTACCACAAAACACTTCATTTGCAACAGCAGAAAACAGAGCAGATTTATTTGGCTTACAGAATCATTAAATACCTGTAAAAGGTAATGAATTAAACAGAACCAGCAAAAGTTACCCATGCATCATCACAAAGAAAAAGGGAAAAAAACAATTAATAAACTTGAGGTTGATTTGTTGCACAGAAAACCGATCACATGTGGAGAGTTCTTCAGTTACCTAATAACATCACAAAACACATGGGAATCAGTTTCAAGAATCAAAAGATTAAAGCTTTTATTAGTTGCATTGGCCCTATGCATGTGTATCGCTTGTTTTCCTGAATTTATTCAGTAGACACATTAAATATATAAACTCAAACAAAGCGAAAAAGAATTCCATCAGTACAAAAATCAATGAATGGATCAAATCCTGTTTCAATATTGAAACCTTGATATCCATTACCTCTAAACGATAGAAAAGATAATACTTCTTACAAAACAGTCACTCAAAATTCCATTTCTGATAAGAAAGGAATAAAAGTTTCAGACATAATACAATTAAACCAAACGGTGTAGCTAGATGTAAACTATTAGCATAATATCTTTAGAAAAAGTTGGAAATCGTATGCATATGTGCGCACTAATTGCAGCCCTAAACATTTCATGGGGCTCACAAATGTACATCCAGTAAAAACATCAAAGAAAGAGTGCATGTTCAAGCCCCGGTATACATATTCTTTACATTAAAAGCCATTGCAAAAATAAAAAATGTGTCAAACAACAAGCCTGTATGCAACAGGGCTTCTAAGAGCAATTGCAATCTGAGCTTTGAGGTGCCGCCAGGTGCAAAAACTCGATAGTCGAGTGTGAGTTTTCCATCTTTCCACACCTAACAAATGATAACATCTGACGTAAACATTAAACTCTAATGTCATCCTATCTTATGGAAAAAGCAAACTTCAATGTTTGAATTTTTTTTTATAGAGGGTTTAGATCTGTGAGGCAGCCCAACAGAAGTACAAAGCCTGCAAGCTAAAAACTAGCGAAGGCCACCACATAGACATTTTAACAACCTGATACAGGCACACTCATGCTTGAAACCTCTTCAGCTGAGAGTCAAGGACTGGGGGATATCCACACCACCAAAAACGTCTAGAGCACGATACCAACTTCATCCTCGTCTCTTATGGTATCATAGTCTCGTTGCACTCAGCAAGACTTGATCCCGGTGAACTTATCCAAAACTTTTCAACTTCACCAATAGACCAAAGACCAATAGACCTAAGACCCATTAACCAGTGTTTGAATTTTCACAATCTAAACATATTTTTATATAAAAAATTCCAAACATATATGTAAATATACATGCATTGAACTCAAAATTTGCAAGATGAATTTACACTCGGCATTCTTCGTACAGAAATTTCCAAATATATACTTATAGAAGTATGCGTTGAAACCAGAATCAAAGAACATTTTGCTTGCAAGGTTTACTGGAAATCAACGTCAAACTCAAAGTCATTATCAAATGGCAAACAGTGTTGCCTGTTACAGGACGGATAGAGATGCATGCACAGTAAGGCAAACCATGTGACTTCATCTTCGATTTACAGTGACGGTACGCAAAGTAGAATGATTTTGAAAACAATGGTGAACTAAGTTTCTTGACCAACACCATGGTTCTCCAAAACCTCTTTGCACAGATGATCATCCAGAAGCTCCAAACCCTTGGTTTTCATCTCCATTAAAAGCTCATACGCCTCTTTCTCTCTGCCGACACTGCTACAAGCCCTGATCAAAGTTTCATAGTTACTCGAATCCAAGCTAGGATTACTTCCACTCTCCTGAAGAAGAAACAAATGTGCTTTATCAAATTCTCCACCTTTTACAAATCCATTTAGAATATAAGTATAGGTACCACTTAGGGGCCTAATGCCCTCAGCTTTCATTCTTCCAAGGAGTTGCAAAGCATCTTCAAATTTCCCCGTCTTGCAGGCAGCATAAATCATCAAATCATATGTAATCGCATCCGGCTTACAGGCAGAGACATCACGAATCATTGCTGCAAGCAGCTCTGATGCCTCCGCAAACCGTTTTCTGTAACAAAGTTTTCTTAAAGCTGTATTGTAACAAACAGAATCCGGGGGACAGCCTCTAGACTTCATCATATCAAAAAGGGTATACAGCCTATCCATCTGATTGTTCTCAGAGTACACAGATATAAGGGGACGAAATGTTAAGGTTTTGGGAATGCAACCCACATTAAACATCCTTTCCAATACATTAGCGGCCAAGTCCACATAATTCTCCTTACAAAGGGCCTTAATAAGCATATCATAAGCATTTTCTCTGTGAGAAAGTTCCAATTTATCACACAATTCCATGACATCGTTCAACATAAGAAAGTCGGGCAGTTTCTGTTTGATGTTTTCTAGAAGATGGTCTAATTTTAGGAGGGTTTGTTCTTCCTGTTGTAGGTCAGGGTTTCCGTGGGTTTCCTGAGTGGATGGATTTGTTGAAAAAAAACTGAATCGATATAAATGACTTAAGTTCTTACCACGGTTGGATGATTTGATGTGCATTGATAGCTTGCATTTATATGTTGCAGAAGAGGATACCCAAGTCTGACGGCGCAACTGGTTAATCAAAAACCTTCTCCAGAGAGAATAAACAGCCATCACCGCCTTTCAACTTGTACACAAACTGGAAACAAGTTTTAAGCCCTCCAAAAGAACAAACAGATTTGTTAGCAATATGGTCCAGGGTTTAAGATTTAAAATGTCATTGCCTCAAATCCTTGAGCGCTCAACTTATAATTTTGTACTCCTTGGCCATACTTCGGTCCGTCTTCCGAACTACGGGAAATTTCTAAATAAGGGTTTACAAAATGCTTCTTATTAGGGTCCGTTTGTTTGTCCAAATTGAACTGGAATCGGTATTTGCTAATTTCTATAAATTCTAATTGGTGGTTTGAATGGGACACATCTATCCTCCTGACGAATCATTTTCATCCGTACTAAAAGACTATCATTATATATGCATACCATTGATCTTTGACATAACAAACGGAGTAGGGGAGAGGACCCAGTACTTGAACACCCTAACTTCGCGCTTATCAAAACCCCACGTAAAAATTTCAAATCGCTCCCAATTTTTTACAGTAGCTTACTTAGTGAGTCACCTACTTATAACTAAGGTTTCAAGTCCACATCACCTGTTATGATGCCACATCAGCATGCTTTTTGCCAAGTTGTCTAAAATAGCCGAAAAAAAAAGTGAGACCAATGGTCATGCATAAAGGGTACCCATAGTTGAACCGCTGATGTGGCATCACATCATTGGTTAATTTTTATAACTAAAGATACATTTTATTCAATTTTAGGTGGTTAGCATTGTACTAACAACTTTAAAGTCACAAGTATTGGTACAATGTTGTCAAAAAAATTGGACATTAAGTCAACAAGTGTAGGTATCAAGTGAACAACTCCATTCACAACTATTGGAACGCGTTCAAGTACTAGGTCCTCTCCCCTAAACAGAGAATGCTTTGTCACGAAAAACATACCTAACTTCATTCTATTCAATTTGATTGATGGAAATTCATCACACAGAATGCATAATTTAGTTTTAAAAGACAATCCTTCTTTTACAATTATATTATTATGTTGCCCCAATTTTTAACATAGTCCAATTTTGCAAAGTGGAGGATTTAACTCGTATTGTGTTTAGGCCGGTCGAGTCGGTTCTTCCTTCCTCAAGTGTTAAGTTTCTCCATCAGGTTTCCATTTTTTTCCTTTTCCCGCATTATATAGCCAGGTGGGTGTTCCTTATAGTTTTGAGTCGTGTGGGTAGTCTAGATCCTTACTTGATGGAGATTCTTGAAAAATGCTACCTCAGATGAATTTACTTGCAGCTCATTTGATCCGAGTATAAAGAAAGTTGAATTGGCGAAAAATCAAGTTTCTTCTTCTCCTTAGCGAGTTTTCGCACCCCGAAGGTGAAACTCTGCATAGATCTATAAATGTTATTTGTAGGCTGAAACAAGGAAAGGTGAGTCATAATATGGATGGATCATTCAAGTATTATCATGTTTTCATAGTGGGAATCACTCAGAACTCACCAGGATGATCAGAATAAGCATCGGCAGAAAACTAAAAAATAGCTTCTCCTTTGGTAGGTTTCGAACCAAGAACTAAGTTTTCCTAAAAAGCCTAAATAGAAGGGTAAAGTTACTAGTGGACCCCATTTTTCGCTTGCGAAGCCCTTTTTATGTTTTCCAAAGGCTTATAGTAAAGTGCTTAAGGCAAAAAAGGTAAAACAAAAGCGTAAGCGGAAAAAAGGAAATTGCCTTCTCCATTGCGAGTTTTCTACCCTCGAGAGCAATTTTCCGCATCCAATGAAAAATGGCTACTGCAATCATGGTAAGTGTTTGAATTGATCACTAGATGTGTTTGGGACAGAAATGGAAGCAAATTAGTTAAAGTTGTAAGGATATTTTGAGCGGAATCTAGCCAAGCAGATTTTTCCCCAGGGAGTACTCTGTTCTTGTTTTTCCAAAACTGGGTGAAAACGGAAAGGTAAGTCAGTAATAAAGGAGAGTTACCGTTGGGCCAAGGGAAACAGTGAAATGACAAGGAGAAATCTGTTAGAACCCTTATATTTACTAATCCAACGGATTTATCCTTAAATTCGCTCGTGTGGTGCGGATTGTGGAATTTAACGGGCATATTAAGGGTTGTTATATAAAGAAGAACCTAACAGAATTTCAAATCACTGCCTTACTGTTATACTGTTATATTGAATAGTGCTTCCAAAAAACTTCAAAGTTTAGGGTTCGTTCCTTTACATTATCACAATTGTTGAATTTCTATCATTCAATATCAGGCAAGATGGCATCAAGATTCTCTAGTTTTGATGGGTTGGATGGAATCAAGTCAACATGGAAAAGTACTCTGATACTTCATTACATTTCTTTGATATGCAAGATTTTCAGACAAGGCTGAGAACTGAGCCGATTCACCCTATAACGGAGAAACTCCGAGGAAGTGGACTAGTGGAGGCAGTCAGGTTTCCTGTCGCAGTACAAGCTCCGAAGCTAATTGTGGAATGTATCAATCATTACAACCCGGACACCAAGCAGATCCTATTGCTTGATCAAATGGTATTGATTTCAATTGATAGGCAAGCGGTGGTGAACTATTTGCGGATTTCGGAACGAGAGGAGTTCTTTGAGCTAACAATCGGAGGAGCCATGTCCGAATTCTCCCTGAGGAAGATGGTGTGGTGGAAGGAGATCATGAACTCCTGGTTCCAAAAGCCCAGGGGAGCAAAAAGTAAGGTCCCTAAAACCCTGTTTGGCATGGATCTTAAGCCCGAAATTGTGGATATTTTGGTCCGCTTGCATTGACTAAAAGGTGAGGTAGAAGCACTCAATTTTATAGAACAATACTTCTTTATGGTGCAAATTATTTGCTCAGACACACAGTACGTTGACTGGGCATTTGAAGTTAGTGAACATCTTTCTAGGGCTCTCAGTGCAGCTAAGTTTTATAATTCATTTTATATGTCATCTTTCTTGATATATATGTTGGCTTCCCTACAATTGTGGCTAGGACTTCCCAAAATAGAGAATTTTCCTGAAAATGTAAAGAGCTATGAGTTTTATCCATGCTTGCAGTTACAGAATAGCTATGCGGAGTATATCCGAGTTAATGATGCATTCACTATGAGAATATGTAGGGAACTCCAAGGGTGTCTGGAGCGGAGGTTCAACCCAGAAGCAATGGCGGTCATCAGCCAATTTGGCTGTTATTTTATTCAATTCTCATCTTTCTCTTATTTGCATCTTGCAGCGTTTGACGAATTTCTCCTGAAGCTGCCTAGATATCCAGATGATATGATCGTGCTCATCGAGATCGTTAGGCAAGCAATCCAAGTAAATGTGCTGAGTGCCAGTTTGAGAAAGAAGGGGTATGAATTCCCCATAAAAGTTGGAGCTTATAGTTGTGAATCCAGATTTGATGCAAAGAACATACTCAAAGCATTCGAAAACAAATACAGATTGGAGGAGTATGAAGTGATAAGGCCCATGTTTGATCCAAATGGGTATGCTAGAGATGTGCTTCAAATTGGAAGCGTCATCAAACATGTAACTACTATAGAAGATTATTGGGCCGATTGCAGAGATGAGCTAAAGAGCCAAGACCGTGCCTTTGCTACACTCACAGTAGATCAAATAAAGACCTATGGCATTGAGTTGGATGTGGAAGGGCTAGAAGATGATGGGCAAAATATGTATAGTAATACATATTTGACCAAATTGAGAAACATCCCAATCAGCTCTGAGCCATGTGTAAATATAGAAGAAGATATTGATGTTATGATGGCTCAGATCATCAAGAGAACTGAGAAATGGGTTGAGTGGACAACAAAAAAAAGCCAGAGCAGGAGCAAGACTACTCAAGCTTCTCCAATCGCTACTACTCCCACTTCCTCTCAAAGTGCCACACCTAGTGTTACAACTTCGGCTACTCAAGGGTTGGCTCAATCTATGGGAGGAGGTGATCAACCCTCGGAGAAGAATATTTCAATAGCTCCAACTTGCCAAGGAGGTTCTCTACCAATGATTGGAGCTCAGGTTGGTGCTGAAGAAAAAGGGACAGAAGAGCTGAAAGATGGAACCACCGCTCCACCCTCGCCTCCTCACACCACTCCAACTCCATCTCCACATGCTACTCCAATTCCATCCCCCCGTGTTACCCCAATTTCATCACCTCATCATAGCCCTACTCCATCTGCAGGTGCTTCTCTTTTGAAGCCAACTGGTTCTCCCATCCAAATAGTAGAGATTGGAGATGATAAGAGTAGTAGTAGCGAGTCCACTGAATCCGATGAAGCTGCAAAGAGAACTCAAGAAGAAGAGAATGTCTTAGGTTCATCTTGGCTCCTCTCTCAAGATTCAAAGAACCCCTTCTCTACAACAATAGTAGCAATGACTCTAGTAAAGAAGAAAATGTTTAGCATAGAGTCACTTGGAATGGCTTCTAAGATGATTGGTACGGAGTCCTAGCTTGAAGACACCTTAGAAAGAAAAAGAAATAGGAAAGATGAAAGTGTTCCTAAAAAGGATGTTGTGTCTCAAGCGGTACGCTCTGGATCAGCCATAGTAAAAGCTAAGAAGCAGAAAACTTTGTCCATACTTGGGCAGGATCTAGAAATCGGACATTTGACTATGGAGATTGCAAAACCAAATAAAGCAGGGCGGATTGAGGAGATGACTCCTGAAGATTTCACTCTGCATTCAATTGATCTTGGAGAGGCCAGACATGATACAAAAGTTGGCTTATGGAGATCAGGAAATGAGATAATAGAAGGCCAGTTAGAAAACCTCAAATTATCAAAGATTAAGATGAAAGTTGAGATAGAAGAACTCAAAAGATTCATTAGGCAGCTCGTTGTTCCATTGGCAACCATTACTGGTGTGCCTGCTACTGAAAATCCTACAGCAAAGGAAGTGCAAGCTTTCATCTCATAGCTCCAGAAAGATAGACATTTTGGTCAAATTGGGAAAGAGTGGATTGATAAACTCAATGCAGATGGAGTTGCTCTGATTGGTCAAATTGGGAATGTTATCCTTCGATTGGAAACTAAGAAAGATAATATCTTGTCTAATCAACACACTTTGACTGCGAAGAAAGCTAGATGTGATGAGTGTATTTCTCTCCTAAAAATGATTATCCAAATGAAGGCAAAGGAGATGGTTGGAGTAAAAATTTTGAAAAAAGGAACTGAACCCCTATTTGAATGGTTCCAGGATCTGCAATTCAAGCTAGAGATGATTCAAGAAGCTGAAAAAGGACTCAAGGAAACAAAAGATAAAGTGAAGAGAACTCAAGATAGGGCATTTGAATTAATGAAAGGATTACACACTAATCCACAAACTAGCAGTCAAGGGAAAGCCCTTATTGGAGTGGAGATAATGAAGAACAACTTCTCCATATATTTAAGTAACCTGTCAGGAATGGCTTCAAGCATTCAAAATAGAGTAACGAAGCTATAGACACTAGGTGGATGCATACACATAGCTGCTGAAGAATTGATAGGACACCTAAATTCTGTGAAAGAATTGGCTCAAGAACATTCAAAATGGCTCTTAAGATTCACTAATGTAAACGTGCCTAGTCATGAGGAATTAGTTCCCATTATAGTTGCTGCTAAGGCATATAGGGCGAAAGTTGAAAAGGGGAAGAAGTCTAAATGATTCGATGATGCCTCCTTTCACTTTCTTTTGCAACTTCTACTGATTTTGTAAATTTTGTAATATGACAAACTGACATCTTTCCATTTGTCTCCTGAGAAGATGAACCGATTAAAATTCCTATTATAACGGTCATCTCTCAAAATCTATATGTATGAAGTTGAATGATTAATAAAGGGTCGGCAAAAATTTTGGTGTGAAGTACTATTTGTTGCAAAGACAATTGAATGGTATTTTATTTCAAATCATTTTTCGTTCCAGTACGTATTATGATTAGTTAGTATTTTCTTTCTGTATTGCAGAGAACTAAGGAAGAACAGAGTTTCATTTCCCTTGTTTTCCATAATCCAAATAAATGTAATAAGTATTGTTATAATTCATTTGATGAAAGGATTCTGTTAGTTTTTCCCGATTCATCAGTTGTAATTCAAATTTGAGTTTGACTTGGTTTAGCATCAGTTGATTATGCGAATGGATTTATAGATTCATAAGATGTGTGGGTATGTGAATCTGTTTCAGTATGGAGAAGTTATTATCTGCCTGAGTTGGATTTAATTTAGGTCTAACTTGGTTATTCCTCTACTGTCCTCAGGTTAAGAACATACCACAAAATAGTTTAGGAAGAAAACAAAATTCATTGCAAATTTGTTTTAGGGAGTTGTACCTATCAATTCAAAGGAAAGCTAAATCATTACAAGAGGCTTTCCAACTGTTTGTGATTAGATATTGTTCTTAATTGGGTAATAAAGAGTAATAATATAAAAGAACAATTTGTATACCAACATATTATTAAAAAAAATCAATTACTATTATTTTATATTATTATTTTCTCATTTTAAAATTATTATCCTAAATTATGTGTTTTGACATTGAAGGAGTGGTTTATTGTATGAAGATTTTATTGTTCCTTCGATGCATGAAATTGCACAACATTGTGAGATCACAACAAGGAGTCCCAGTCTTGTGATCCTATGCAGGCACAAAAATGCACCACAATTTTCAACCTACGAATGTCAAATGAGCAAAAAGATATTCGTTCAACATTTGACTCATTCGATGTAGCTCCTTCGATGCACGAAACTAACAACATCATGATATTGTAACAAGGAGTTTCTTCGCTTCAAACAGTCCTACAGTCCTACACAAGCACAAAAATGCACCACAATTTTCAACTTGTGAATGTCGAATGAGAAGAAAAACATTCATTTGATATTTGACTCATTCTATGTAGCTCCTTCGACGCACAAATTTGCACAACATTGTGAGATTGCAACGACAGTCCTATGATCCTACATAGGCATGAAAATGCACCACAATTTTTGATCTACGAATGTTGAATGAGTAGAAAGATATTCATTCAAGATTTGACTCATTTGATGTAGCTCCTTCGATGCATGAAATTGCACAATATCACAAGAGCATAAAAAGGAGTCTGTGCACTTCAAACAATCCTGCGATCCTGTGTAGGCACAAAGATGCACCATAGTTTTCAACCTATGAATGTTGAATGAGTAGAAAGATATTCGTTGGATATTTGACTCATTCGATGCAGCTCCTTCGGTGCACAAAACTACACAATATGTTTGTGCACCCAAGAATGCCTAAAACTGCACAATTGTATTTGGCCGAGAATTGTAGAACTTATCACATGAAAGATGTCTCTAATCGGTTATCTATAATTGTATTTTTTTAAATTCATATTTTTATTTTATAATATAGTTACTTTATCTAATAAAATAGTTAGATGTGATAATAAATTAATTTAGAAAGTATAATTATTTAATAAAATATAAAATCAAAGTATTCTTATTGTATTGTTTAATACAGTAAACTTTCATAATTTTCATATTAGAAAGCATATTTTCCTATTTTATAAGTCAACGAATTAATTTTTATTGCATAATTAAAAGGAATAATAAAATAATTTTCAAAGTATAATTGTTAAATAGAGTAGATGAGGTGGTAGCAATTTGGGCTTTGCTAGGGTTTCATGTGTCCTTTGAGTTTCCTTGTGTATGGCTCTTTGTATAAGCTTTCCCTCTGTGTTTTCCACCTGTCAAACCACATTTACTATGGGATTTTTTAGGCTTGTTTATAATGGCCCCAACTAGCACTGACCTAATTATTGATACTGGTGTTCATGATGTTGCTTCGGAAAGCCATGGTGCCTCCATTGAAAAAACATCCTCAAAAATTCATCCCAAAGGTTTTTCACGAGCTAATCTTGATATTTCATTTACAAGAATTTGATGCTGCTTGTGACTGGGTAGAACAACTTATCTTGATAGGGTATTTTGTGGGTAGGACTCCTCCTGAAGCTATGCTCTAAGAATGGGTTAACAAGAGCTGGACTCCTCATGGAGTCTACCTTAATGTTGTGCAAAACCTTACCAAAGGTTTATTTATTTATTTTGTTTTGCCACCTTACTAAAGGTTTTTATTTATTTCATTTTGCCAACCCATCTCAGGCAAACACAGTGTTTAACAATGGCACTTGGTCTGCGTGTTCATCCCTGCTTGTTTTTCAAAGATGGTTGAGAGACTTCACCATCTTTGATGAAAAAAAGATTAGGGTTCCTGTGTGGGTTGAGTTCCTGGGTTTACCCTTGCTATGTTGGTCTTTTATTGAGTCTATTGCCAATATTCATGGCAAAGTTATTACTAAGGAACATGAAATTTTTTCAATGCTCGTCCTCAGAAACACACGTGCGTTGAGGTTGATTTTTCCAAGGATCTCAAAGATTCTGTGGAAATATAGATTAGTTCTCAAACCTTCTCTCAAAAGGTGCTCTATTTGAACCTTCCCAACACCTGTTATAGGTATCAATCAGCAGAACACAAGATTAGGGATTGCCCTTTGGTTATGCCTAGGGTTAAACCCCCGCCTAAGGAGGTCCTAGTTAAATCTATAGAAGGGAAATGAAAAGACAAATGGACTATAGTTGGGTGCAAGGGAAAAGTTCCCTCGGTTCCGAAATAGTCATACGTGGTTGTCATTTTAGTTCCTCCTATTTCAATAGGAGCATGAACCTGCTGCCATAGTAGGGCTGAAGCTAGTTTTTCTGGATTCAAACCCTAGTGTTTCCCATTTTTCAAACCCTAGAAGTTCACATGGGATCAAGGCAGCCATAAGGGCTAACACTTCTATGGTGATTCACACTCCTCTTGCGACCTCTTCCATTGTGACCCAGAATGTGAGGCATTCTCACAGTCCTCCTAGATGTGCTAAGACACCAGAGAAAACATGAGCTATTAGTCTAGAGGATTTTCTTACTGGCTTCAACCACGCTTCCATTTCTTGCAAAATAACTTCTCTTGAGGACGAGCAAGATATGGAAGAATTTTCATGAATTTTTTTATCATGGAACGTGCAAGGTCTTATAGACCTCTCCAGGAAGTACTATGTCAGGGATACCTATCATAGACTTGGTAATTTAGATTTCATGCAAGAGGTTAAAATTTTTGGTTTCATGCTTTCCTCTACATGTCACGTCATTTGGTCAGATAACATTATGTTTCCTTCTTAGCATGAAACTAATAGAGGTGGTGTAGTTACTCTTTTGTCACCTCGTCTTCATTCTACTATTATTTTGCATGGTTCTAACCCCACACACAGAATAATTTGGCTTGTGCTTTCTATCAAAAATCATTCCTTTAGAATAGTTAATGTTTATGCTTCCAATGATGTTGTCGAAAGATCTCAATTGTTGGGTTGGATGGAAAACAACTTACCTCCAGCTACTTGGGTTATGTGTGGTGACTTCAATATGGTTGAGTTGGCCTCCGATAAAGATGGAATTTTTCCTTTTCACTAGATAGCTGGGGAAAGGGAAGGCTAGTACTGCATGCGTAATAAATTGAGCCTTTATGATCCCAACACTACCCATTTGGCACACTTGGTCCAACTTTCAACCTGGCTCTGACCACATCTTAAAACATCTCGATCATGCTATACTCACCACACAATCTTTTTTCTCCTCTTCTGAGGATTGAGATCTACATGTCATTCCCTTGCTAGATGTGATGTTATGAGGCCACTATCCCATTTATTTTTCCATCTCTTGGCATATAGTTGTCCAACATGTTGTCAAGACTTAGTTTTTCCTCAACACATCAATGCTTATGCATGCTTCCACTATTGCTCATATCTTATGTGTTTGGAATTTGGAGCCATGTCCGCATTCTCAGATAGGTTGGATTCAATGGTGGAATGATGCCATCACTAGAACTACTCAATTTTATTGCATCTATGGGAGGTAATTGACAGTTTTCAAACGTCAATCTTATGAATCCACTACCACAACTCTCAAAAAAGCTTTTGAAGCTCTCACCCTTAACCCTTTTGATGTTGATTTGCAAATTCAGCTTGCTAAGAGTCATCATGACAAGCAGGTTGCAGACAACTATGTTACTTGTGAGGTTCAAATTAAAGCTCACCTCCATTGGTTGGAGGTTGGCGATAAGGCTTCTAAAGAATTTTTCCAGGCTCTTAGAGCCCGTCATACCCATTTTAGGATTTAAAAGATTAAACAACACAATTCTGTTCTCTCCAATCTCCTTGACATCTTGCAAGCTTTTGTTCACCACTATAAAAATGTGTTTGCTTCACAGGGAAATTTGGTTTCTCAGGAGGAAGCCCTTAGAAAGTGTATTACTATTACTCCAAATCGCCTAGCAGTCAAGCAATGAGCCTTCTATGAGAAAATTCTCACCATCTGAGACCTCAAGGAGGCAATTTTTTCTATGGCCGATGACAAATCCCTTGGGTGTGATGGGTTACCCTGTGAATTTTACAAATACCTTTGGGAATCGATTGGTCCAAACCTGCACAAAGTTTATCTTGAAGCCTATCATTCTAAGATTTTAGAAGCTATTATTAACAAAGGCAATATCAAATACATACCTAAAGCTGGAGATCCTAAAGATATTTGTAATTGGTGACCCATTACCTTGCTTAATGTGTCTTATAAGATTATTGCCAAGGAGATTTTGCTCAAAATCTAACATCTCCTTCCTTTAATTGTGCGGCTAGATCAAACTAGCTTTATTAAGTCCAGGTACATTCTTGACAACATAATTGTTGTTTGGGAAGGCATGGAGTGGGCTCACAAATCCAATCAGCTATTTGTATTTTTGAAAATTGACTTTGCTAAAGCTTATGACTAGATCAAATGGCCTTTCATCTTGGCCATGCTTCAAGCTCTTGGTTTTGGCCCCATTTTCCTTCAATCTATGGAAATGCTTTTTGGAGATGTTAGTGCTTGTATTACTATCAATAGCTCGCAATCTAAAGCCTTTGGGCTCTTTCATTCCAAGCTCTTGGTTTTGGCCCCATTTTCCTTCAATCTATGGAAATGCTTTTTGGAGATGTTAGTGCTTGTATTACTATCAATAGTTTGCAATCTAAAGCCTTTGGGCTCTTTCATTCCATTCGGTAGGGTTTCCCTCTAGCTCTAGCTTTATATGTTCTTGCTACTAAAGGTTTTGGATACTTGCTAGCCCACTCCATTTCTTTTGGTTTGGTTCATGACATTTCCTTGGTAGATTCCTCCTCCCAGTTGGTCAATGGACACTTTGTTGATGATTCGTTTCTCACTCTTTTGGAGGATGAGGAAAACATCACTAAGGCTTTGTAATGTCTAGATACCTTTTGTCAAGCCTTTGGCTCTACTATTCAATGGCACAAAATGCTCTATTTTCGATAATCTTTTCTTCTAGCGCTGTCATGGCTTGACTAGTTCCAATGGAAATGGGTCACTCATATGGAGATCTTTCACTTTTTGGGCATTCCTTTTGCCTTTCAAGCTTCACGAATTGATTTACGTAATGTTGTGCTTATCAAGATTGAAAAGAAGCTTGACTATTGGCTTACTAAACCCCTTTCTCTTGTGGGAAATTCCAAATTTTCTCAAAAGTTCTGGCGGCTATGCATGTGTATTATTCTTCCTGTTGGGCTCCTTCCAAAACCTCTTATCTAAAATTAGAGTGATTACTACGTGACTTTGTTTGGGCTTCTGGCTCTGATCATCATGGTTTCCACAGAGTGGCTTGGGATTATTGTTGTCTTCCCAAAGAGTCTGGAGACCTTGGCCTTCTTTCCACTCAGAAGCAAGGGCTTTCTCTTTGTGCCAAATGGATCATTAATGTCATTACTAGAGATAAATCTTGGAATTTTTGGTTTGACATTGCATTTATTCTGGGTTTCCTATTAATAGGCTTGCATGGAAGGGGATTGGCTTTCAAACCCTTCTTATCATTTTTGAACCTATGCACATACAGGGCTCTTTTGTTATCAAGAGCATTTGGAAAGCTTGGGAAGCTATCAAGCCTTGGCTTCACTGGTCTGGTGATGGGTTTTAGGACATACTCTCTTTGAATCAACATAACATTTGGTGGTCTCCTCTATTTGCCATCTAGGGTGTCCCTCTGGCCAAGACTCAAGGTGCTTGTGCTCTGCATTTTTTTAAACATGGCATCAAGACACCTAAGGACCTCTTTTCCAGGGTCACTATGAGCCTCATATCCTTGGAAGATATGCAAGTCTAGTTTCGTCTTGCCCGCATAGATCGATAGACTTTTGATTTGTTGGTTGCTGCAATTTCAGATCATTTACTTCATAAGGTGGGTATTCAATCTATTTCTCCTTAGTGGACTGACTAGAAGTGGTATCCTGCCACTCCCTTCACTAGCTATAAGCCCAGGTTGGGGTATTGATGGCTTTCTCCCCATCTGTCGATGTTGGATACCCTTAACCAATGTTGGCATTTACAAGCTTCTCTTTCTTAGTGGAGAAAGCATTTTGACACTATTTGGAATGCCATTACAAAGTCCAAGATTGCCCACTTTGCTTTGTGTCTAGTTTTTCAAGGTCTTCCCCTTAGACCTCGACTCGAGCATATTGGGGTTCCAGATCCCTGGTGTCCTTTCTCTGGGCATCCAGAGATTTGTTTGCATATTTTTTGTTTATGTAAATGTGCTCAACAATATTGGCACTAGATTCATGATTTTTTTAAGCCTTTTCAGCCAGAACCCTTTTCCTGTCATATGGTTATTTTGGGTGACTCCCCTAGGTTTCCTAAGAAGTTTACTCATATCTGGCATATCTTCAGGATGGAGATTTTGTTTACTTTATGGAAAGATTAGGATGTTGTTATTTTCACTCACAATTTTCTTGACATAAATGTCGTTATGTACACTAAAGCATTCATTTGTAATAATGTAATGATGCAGATTCAAGTACAAGCTAACAAGGTGGCTCTAGAGGTGGCCCACCTCTAGGAGCTACTCAATCATTAGGGTAATGCTCCCTATATGGTTTCCATAGTGCCACTTGATGTCTTAGTTGATGCTACTCCACCCAAGGGCTATCATCGAGGGTGCAACTCTTCTGGCTGCCACTCACACATGCCATTCTTGCAGGCTTCCCGTCACCACTCTACTTGTAGTCACGATGATTGTTGGCATCACCACTTGGTTTCTCTGCCCTGAGGTGGCATAGGGTGTTTCCTAGGCCTAGTGGCTCCCCCTCCTGGTGCTCAATGTATTGTACCTAGTAAATGGCCCATTTTCTTGGAGTTGGCTATCTCACCCTCACGAATTGATAACAAGGATGAAGCCCAAGCCCCCAACAATGTTGTTGATGGCTAGACTATTCCTAGCTCACCAACCAATCCTAGGGATGACTGAGGATTTCATGATCAGGATGAACCACCACCCTCGATTGGCACTACTTTAGCAGCCTGAGGGTTGTCTCTTATAGTTTTTTTTTATGAATAGTTGTTGATTCTGGCTACATCCATGTTTTTTAATGAATTGTATCTAAGTATATTATTTATCAATAGAAAAGGACTATTCATAAATGTAAAAAAAAATAGAGTAGAAGAAAAGCTGTCATATTTCATATTTTATTTGCACATAATAGTAGGAATAGCAAGAAATAGTTTAAATTAATTTCATATTAAATAAAAAGGGTTGGATGTCATAATAAAATAATTTTATCTTAAAAATGTGTTTTTCTTTTATAGAGTATAGAATAATAATTTCATTTTTTTTGTAATTTTATAAAATAATTTAAGAAAGTGATAATAAATTTATTTTCTATGAGATAAAAGAAGTAATTTTTAGCATTGGACCAATTGGGTACATGAGTTAATTAAATTCATCAAATTTTAGTAGAAGGAGAAATTTTTTGAAAGTTGTTTTCAAGGTTAAGAAAATAAGTTATCTAATTTATTTGACAGATCGTATTGATGAAAAAAATGGTATATAGAATTCAAAAACTTGAAGCCAGATACTAAAGCTATCCTAACTATAATTCTTAAACCCCAATCTTAAACCTAATCACAAATACTAAATCTATAATCCTAAATCTCAAACTAAATCATAATCCTAAAATAGAAAGCTCTAATCTTAAATACCGAACCCCAAATCCCAAATCCTAAACTAAGGGCCCGTTTTGTTATTATACATTTTCTATTTTTCGTTTGGTTCGTCAATTAGAATAGGGAATAAGAATACATATTCCCATTTTGCCTCTAAAATGAATGTATACCCATCCAAAAAATAGTTGTTATTGGAATAGTCATTCCTATTCCCAATATTCATTCCTATTCTCCATTCTTATGCCTACAACCAAATGAGCCTAAAGGATTATGGTAAATCTCAATCCTAAATGTTAAACCCTACTATTAAGTACTGATATAATTTGTTGATCTAAAATATAATGTTTCTCTTTCAAAATAAAGAATTTAAATAGATGAAATAATAATAATTTTAAAATCAAATCAATTACATAAGAGTACAACTAATTCAGAACTATATGGTTGTCTTATTTTATTTAAAGACAAAATTTAAAAAAGAAAATTCCATAAAAAGGAAAAGGAAAGGAGGTTTTATAGTCCACGACACTATGCCATAGTTTTTGGGTTTACGCATGGTGACAGTGATATGGGACTACCTCATACTCTTTTTGAGAGGCGCTTGGCGCTACAAACGAGGGGTACATACCCTACCCCCCAGTGGGATTTGAACTTGTAACCTCTCTTTCAAGAGTACAAGTTTTCCACCACTAGGCCAACTCAGGCTGTACTAATTATTATTAAATAAGTTACTAAGTTACTAGGCCAACTCAGGCTGTACCATGGTTAGAAAATAAGTTATTAATTATTATTTTCATGATTTTTATGTTATGTTTATGCTCTCTTTATCTCTCGCTTATAGTCACGATGGATCTTGAAACTCATTGTTTCATTGATGCAAACAATTCTAAAGAACAAATATTTTATAGAAATTTTTCAAAATAAAATTTTCTTATTATATTTATATTGATAAATATGAAAAAATAATATTGACAATATCTTAATTTTTAGTAATTGAATTATATAAATTTGAAAAATATATGAATACTTTAATTCTCATTCTACTTTTGTATATTGATATTTATTAATATGAAATAAATTTTTTTTACACATTTCTAATTTTTTCTCATCAAAATTTAGAAACGTAATAAAACTTAAAATTGGGGTTCACCCCACAGTGTGATGGTAAACATCACAAACCTTAGTTGATTAAGGTCTTGATGCTTGTTGTTCTTTTTGTTCCCACCATGATTGTTGCTGACTGTGCCTATTGCATCTTCTTGGTGTTGGTTTGTGCACTTCTTCCTTGGGGTTTATGTATCCATGCAGTTGTTACCATCATCTTGTGTTCGAGAGTTATAAGGGGAGTCGCCATGGAGTGATAAGGGATTGGGAGTTATAAGGAGATATGATTGGAGTGATAAGGTGATTGGCGATCTTGACAGTGTTGACTCTAAGTTGATGTGATTTCAAAGTTGATTGTGAAGTTAGGTGTGTTTAGAGTTGAATATTAGATGTGTTAATACCTTAGAATTACCATGGGATGAGACCCCCAATTGTGGCTCCACTGGTTCATAGCTCCAATCAAAAGCGATTACCAATAAAATAAAATAAACTAAAAACTTAATAGAAAATATAGAAACATCTTTACTTTCATTTTTTTTAAACAAAACTCCAAAATGATTATAGAAAAAATCACCCAAAAAACAATGAATTTAAAAGTTAAAAAATACAAGAAGAAAATAAAATTATTCATACGATTATTGTGGAGAAACTTATAATAGTTATTTTAAAATAATATGAAATAACAACAAATGAAAAATCACATTAAACATCACACAAATTTCAATAAATTTAAAATCAATTCCGATTTTCTTTGGTGCAGAAGAATCTATGGCTTAATTTCCTAAGCTCTAATCCTCATCATATTCCACTTTATAACTAATCTCTTCACCACACGCTTAATCCCCAAGTCATCTATATTCTCCAATATAGAGTTTGACTCCATCCATAGTGGCTTAGAAAAGCGTCAGTGGTATATAAGAACCTTAATAGTGGTGGAAATGTTTGAGCTCCATTTTTTGTGATCTTTTTGATAAAAATCCACACTTTGTTAAAATGAGTCGATTTAAAAGAAGTTTAAAATGAACTTTTAAAAGTCTTGCACAATGTATTACCTGAGATGTGCGGGATTCAACCCGCTGAAAAAAAATCATATGCATGCAATTAAACATGCCAAGGTTGATACATACACAAAATACAATAAATAACCTTTAAACATTTTTCTCACTATCAACTAGTTTTGCTCTGGTTGATTCTCATATTTGATCTATGGGGAGGCACTTATAAAAAAGACAATGCTAAAAATGATAATGTCTTTTAAGAAACTTAATGCTATAAATTAGAATATAGATATTCAAATATCTTGAAATTCAAATGAAAACTATAACTATAGAAAGATATCAAAATGAATAGTTTGTTCTGAGATCTAAAACTTCTCATTAGTAGGATAAAAAATCAAATATGATCTA
Organism: Cupressus sempervirens; assembly: GCA_028749045.1. Taxonomy (NCBI): domain Eukaryota; kingdom Viridiplantae; phylum Streptophyta; class Pinopsida; order Cupressales; family Cupressaceae; genus Cupressus; species Cupressus sempervirens. The sequence goes on from CM053789.1 coordinate 885,548,539, forward strand.
GAATCTCTCATTCAATAAGATAAAAAATATGTGTGTGTATCACAATGCTCTGAGATATATCTTTTATGACGTCTAACTTGTGTAATTTGGTTCAAGCCTGAGGCATAGATCCATGGAGGAATTATGATCAAACCTTTTGATTTAATTTCATTCTTCTTCACTTCTTTCATGCAAAACAAATATTGCACAGATCTAACATTTCCTTAGGCTATCGATTCTAGGGTGAGCTACCTCTATCCATCCTTTGAACAAGCTTCAATGCCTTGCTTTCTCTTTAAAAGAGTTCACATTTCTTGTTTCCTTCTCTTTCTTTCTTACATGGATAAATAATAGGCATACATTAATTTAATGTGTAGGGGAACTTAGGACAACCATAAAACTTAAAACTAGAATGAATATCATCATTCTTGGGTGTCCAAAAAACATTTCTCACCTCATGCCCTTCTGTGGCCATTCTTATGGTTGTCCAGAGTTGGAGACATCAGAAAAAACCTCCAACAAAATTGGAATTCAAATTTTACTTCAACACCACCCTTCTCTTTCTCGATTTGTCTATCTTCACTTGGGTTTTTCCAATCGATGCAAGATGCCATTTGGGTCGAAGGATTTGGGAAGCTATGAAAATGTTATTTTTCCATGAAAAACCTCTCTTTCATTGAACTCATGGAAATCCAATTCACCTCATTCAAACCAAATCCAATGTATTAGAAAATGCAGAAGAATAGTCGCTTCCTAAAAGCATTGCCCACCACATGAAATGTATCAAAAAATCACTGTAAGAAAATGAAAATGGAAAATGCAGAAGCAAGGTGGGAAGGATTCAAAAATATATTTTGAAATTTTTTTGGGGGGAGTTTTATAAGTGGAAGTTTTTAAAATTTAAAATATTTGTTGTCGTCACCACTTCTCTTGTCATCACCATTTGTTCTCCTCTATTTCATCTGCTACTGTCAGTGTATGATATGATGAATGTCATATGTATGTATGGTATATTATATCTTATACATCATAGCATTCACTTTTTGTTTGGAGATTAGCTTGTCCCATTTGAATGTGCCAAAACAGAATTAACATTTGAGTTGTGTATTTCCATTTTAGTCTAAATGAGGAATTTTTGTTTCTACCTCACAAAGTGTAATTGGGATTGGCAATTCCAATTTCCATTTCCCCTAATCCATGTTCCATAATTTTTTTAGGTTTGGTGAAGGATTTCACTCTATGCACTATTCCATTGATCAGATTGAAACCCGCTCCACATATCTAGGGCTTCCACAATGGATTTCTATATTTGTAGCCTCTCTTCCAACACTCTGAAATTGCACTATGAATGCTCTTTTGTTTTTTGTAACCTTGCACACATTATTTTTGTCAAGGATTTTTATATTCACTATTTCCATGTGTTGGGTGTATGTTAGCAGGGTCCTTATTGGTAGTTTTGCTATGATGAGAAGGTTATCAACAAATTATCTATGACTATGTGGATAGAAGATAGTGGTCTTATCATTGTTCAAGCTTTCCTTCCTTCAAGTTCCTTTCATACCCTCGCTCAATGTTTTGCACTAGGATTCTTTTCAATGTACATGAAGAATTGTTTTCTTCTAGGCATGCATAGATAATTGTTGATATGGCGATTGTGTCTTTTGAATATAATAGCAATTCTTGAAATTTTCATCAGTAGAGATGACTAAGAACCTAAAAATCATGTCTTTTGAGTATTCTAAATTTGTACAACCAAACATACCAAAAACATCTTTCCCATCAAATTCTAGGTGAACCGAATGGGTCCAATCACATTCTCAAAATCAAATTCTAGATTAACAAATCTTACATTTGACAGATTCCAATAACAGACAAATGCTACATTTGTTAATTCCAATAGTGAAACGAGCCATTAAGATCCTTAGCATGGGGTTTTGGGGTGGGTGCTATTTAAGGATCTTATATGCTATTTTAGTCTTACATATATTATTAAAATATTTTATTCATCCAATGTGATTGTTTTTCAAGTCTAACATCTGAAAAATGCAATGTTCTCTTTTGTTCTTATTCTATCTCTGATGGTCTTATTTTTAACATTGATAAGTAACAAATCAAGGGTATTGTTCATATAAATAATGTCTAAAAGACATAAAGTTAACACTATAAATAATTGCAACACATTATGAGCATACTAATGTCAAGAACTAACAATTAGCAACATAACAAAAAATGTGATTCTTTTTCAAGTCTAACATCTGAAAAATGTAATGTTCTCTTTTGTTCTTATTCTATTGTTGATGGTTTTATTTTTTACATTATTAAGTAGCAAAACAAGGGTATTATTGATATAAACAATGTCTAAAAGACATAAAGTTAACAATGTAAATAATTACAACACATTTTGAGCATACTAACATCAAAAACTAACAATTAGCAACATAACAAAAAGTAAAAGTTTAACCTTTGGAGCCATAGTCCAATGAGCTATCTAAAACTAATTAAATTCTTAGCATCTTTGTATATTTTCACATAGGGCCACCTAGGGCCATAAACAACAATGGAAAAAAACTAAAGGGAGTTTATCCCTAGCAAGCATCCTTCACTTTGCAGCCAACTTGGTCAAGGACATTGGTGTTGAGATAATGGGTGTTGCACACATTGCATAATATTTTATATTTTATTATTTTATTTTATCATGTAATGTTCCACCTAGATGGATGTGCAACATGTAAAGATTCCCATGGAATATTCTTGATGAGTTGTATTGTAACATTGTGATAATATTTTATGTAATTTTTTAATATTGGAGAAAAGAATTAAATGCCCAATATTAAATGTGGGGTCAGTGGGTTAGGTAGCACATAGTTTTAGCACATGGTTTATGTAATACTACTTAGTGGTTTTTTAGGACTCGCTACTATATAAGCAGTCACAAGGGTAGTTGTTGTAGAGAGTAAGAGAAAGAAAGGCAAGAGTTGAGTGGTACAAGGCTTGACAGGTTAGCCAAGGGAGCATTTGTGAAGGTTGGAAGCATGGCATGGGATGTGTGGATTCATGCTTGTTCACATAGTTTTCTCGGTTGTGGCTATAGCCATGAAGGCTTCCATGGTTGTATGGCAATGATATTTTTGCTGAATAATACATGGTGATGGATGCTTTTGGAGGCTGGGTTTTTCCCTCAATGAGGATTTCCCAGGGTATATCTTGTGTCACAATTTTTGGGTATGTTGTCTATTCTCTTGCATGTGATTTTAATTTCGTATTTATTTCAGATCTATTATAGGTTATGTGGAAATGGTTATATTCTTCATTGCCAAGTTTCCTTACAATTGGACAATTCTTCAATGGGGAACTTAAATAATTCTTTCTAGTTTTGTTCATTTTTCTCATCATTTCCCAAGATCTTTTTCTATAATAAGCATAGGGAGGTGATTGAACTATGTATTAACCTCAAACTAAATTTGGAGACACTCTATGTTTTTCTTTCAAGTCAGTGACCCTAGCTATAACCTTTTCCAACTCATTAATAGACGTTCTACATTCAAACATGTCCCATTTTGTTGGGTTTCATAGGCCCATTTTATCTTAGTTTTATCAGTCTCCTCTTTTTCTATCATCATATCATGTGTGAGATCAATTGCCTCATTTTTATACTCTCTAAAACATGCCTTTAGTTTGATTTTCCTCTTCTCCTCCTCCCCTTCCTCTTTGTCGGCTTTCTCACTTCTCTTTTCCTCATTATTCTCACCACCCCACTACTCATCTTCCTTTGTTTCATAGTCTACAAAGTTCTTTAATTTTCCTTTTTCAACAACGCAGGTACACAATCAATGTGATTGCCAAGCGTTACTTCCATTTTTACTATTTTCTTCATTTTCTTCCTTCTCCTTTTCACTTACAATCTCCTAGATGGTCACTTTGGCCTTTTTAGAAAAGAAGGCAAGTTTTTCCCCCCTTTCTCTTTCTATTGTTGGGAAGTGATATTGTTTTGAAGTCCTTAATAACATTTTAAATCATTGAGGATATGGGGGTTTTAGGAGTCCTAGGTTTGGGGACAATTTTAGCAACACCTTGCATCTCCAAATGCCTTTTCAATGTCAAAAGAATGACCGTTGAGACACACTAACAAATAATGTGCTAATGGTAGATATTTTCCAAGGGATGATCGGATGTGTGGAGGTTGCCTAATTTGTGTTGGATGTACCTTAGAAATTTGACCCAAGTGGAGTCTTGTCATTTTTCTCATGTGTAGAATACTAAAGCAATGTCTTATGCCACCAAATTCTATGTTGGGTCAAGCTTGTGCTAGGGATGAAGTCACTAAGCTAGGTAAGTTTAAATGTCCCTATGGATGTTGTGATGTGTCTAAGAAAGATGTATTGATTGCCCAATTTGTTGGGTGGGGTGGGAAGGGGTTTGGATCATGATGGGTTAGTTAAAATAAATTATTCCATATTCTTTAGAATTGGGATTATATTTATATTTAAATAATAAATCCCATGATGAAAATAGCAAATATCTTACTCTATTTGGTTAAATGTCTCTATGAATGTAGTGATGAGTCTAACAAAGATGTGTCAATTGGCCAGTTTGTTGGGTGAGGTAGGCAGGGGTTTGGATCATGATGGGCTCGTTAAAATAAATACTTTTATATTATTTAGAATTGGGATTATATTTCTATTTAAATAATGAATCACGTGATGACAATAACAAATAGCTTACTCTACTTGGTTGTATGATGAGCATTCTTGCAGTGATGTTAGAATGTCTATAAATTGATATAATATAGAGGAGCCCAACCAAAAGTATTTTTTTCAAAAAAAAAAAGTATGAAAACATGACAAAAAATTGCCCCAATTAAAAAATCAATTGGATTTTTTTTGAAAATGGATTAGCAATTCTGTAGATTAGGCTTCCCACTTGCCTAATTTGCAACAAAAATTTGCCTCAATTTTGAGTTTTTCTAAATATAAGAAAACTTATAGTCAAAATTAATCGAAATGGTTACCCAAGTGTAATGGTGAAGTTAGAACTTTCTCTGGACACTCCCAGTAACTACAAATATCTTGTATCTAATTTATGGCCCTTAAAAAATGAAGCAAATAGTTCTCTAATGACTATGCAATGAAACTCCTATGGTTTTGATACCACATAAGAATATGCCTAAGGCAAAGAACGACAACACCAAGATATAGAAGCCCAATTGATAGCACAAATAAGAGAGATAGAATAAAAAGATCAAATTTTTGATTCAATATTAATCAAATGATAATGGATGTTGAATCAATAATTCAAATGTGTACAATGTAGATATGCCTAAATATATAAGAAACCTATAATAACTAGGAGATATGCAAGTGGTAACCTATCAATCACACTAGGTATAATCACACATCCCCAAGTGGTGTATCATCCCCCATTGTACAATAAAGTATGTATAACAATGAGACAATAATAATGTAATAGGATAAATAGGTGGATTTCACAAAAATAAAATAAAAAATGAGATGACAACTAACTCCACTTCAAGTGAATTTCTCCAACACCATATCCTAAAATCAAATGCAAACTCCTATGTGTCTACATGATAGTTAATATAAAAATGCATTGTCATAAGTAAACTTAATAATTAGTAATATTTAATTACACCAATAGTATCAGAGATAGATGAAAATTCTTACATGGTATTAGATCCATTAGAGTGTCATTGCATAGTCATCTTGGAGATAATTTTTATTGTACATCAATATTGAGGCTTGTTAAGTCAAATTTGAGACCACCATTAGATTCAAAAGGTTATTTTTAATCAATATTGTCATTTTTTTCACTCAAATCATATTACAAAGACTAAATCTAGGGTTTTTCAAAGGTGGATGTTGCTTAATAGTTCCATGAGTGATCTACAAACTTAGGGTATTTTGGCTCAAATGTGATATTGGAATGACACTTAGAACATCCATAAACCTCATAAATAATTATTCATTTACTCATATTTGACAATATTGCCCTTGAAATGACAAACTCCTCTTGGCCTATGGTATGGTTTGTTCTTTATTTATTTATTTTTGATCAATAAGAGGCCGAAGCCAAGATTAATTATTATGTATTGGAATTAATTGTTTTTATCATTCATTAAACATGAGCGTGAGTAGATTTGAACCCAAGACCTCTTCAATAAACACTCACAATTTATCGTTGTGTTGTAGGCTATTTCTTGTTTGTTCTTTATTTATTTTTTAATTTAAAAAAACTAAGATTTATTTAAATAAAGGTTACTCAAGGCCTTTTTTTAGTTTTTTAATAATAAAAAAATATTTTTAACTCGCAAGTATGCAAGTACCTACAATCACAAGCCCTACACAATATAATGTACATGTGGTTGTAGGTCTTGTAATCATAGGTATATGACCCATATGACCTACGTATGTAGGGTAATGTAAAGTCCACAAGTGACTTATAGTCAAACCCTTGCAAGGTGATTTTTAAATTTCTTTTAATGATTTTTTTCTATTAGGGTTTTTTAATTTTATTATAAAATTAAAATCTTTTTATTTAAATGGAAAAATAATTTAATTATTTTTTCTCAGTAATAAGCTTTTACCTTGATTTTCTTAATATTACAAGTATTTTGTTTTTTTGCAATTTAACCCTATTCAAAGTACAAGCACTGGGGAAAAAGGGATGGGGTAAGAAAACCCCTAGTCTGACTTAGGACATATGTCTTATATATCAAAATACAAATGCCTCATACCTTGTGTGGGGTCTTTAAGAAGTCATGCCTTCTTTTACAAAAAAAATTATAAAATATAATTTTTGGAATGATTGCATTTTGTTGTCCATTTAGAAGATAGGGTCTTTCTTATTTATAATAATTCAATAGTAGAAACTTTACATAAGATTATAACAAATACATTTTGGATGGTGTTTGATTAAAGCCTCTCTTAAGTCTTGTATCCTGCAATCATAGCCAAAAACCCAACATATCCACAAAAAATAAAGGTAGTCTCTTGCTCATACTATATGATCATTTGTTGTCTAAGAAAAATAAGCCATAATAGAAATTAACTAAATCATATTTAATGTTGTAGTTTTTAAATATTAAATTATAAGTGAAAGATAATTTTTTCAAAAATATTTTAAAGTTAAAATAAGAGTTAAGTCTACTTCATATTTCCTAAAAACAAGTTTAACAAAATAAATATACCTCATAAGGTGGCCCATCATCTTGACTTATGAATAATCATAGGAGAACTATGGTTTCCATAATCAAAGCACCCATAAGGGCTTCAAATATTTACCAATAACCATATGTAGATTTCTAGGGTTAAATTATTACCAAGACAAACCAGGGTTAAAAAATCAAATATGAAGAGCCATTGAAATAAAGGAATGGATTCTCTTCACAAAATGGGGAAGAAAATTTTATTGTAGTTCAAATTCTCTAAGGCAATAGCCATAGTATAGGTAAAAATAAATTATATACTATTTATACCATATAAACTATTGCCTTCTTAAAACTTTAGTTCAAAAGAGGGATAAATAGAAAGTCAATCTAATCATATTTAAAATTTATGTTATTCCAACCCAATATTCATATTATAGGGTGATATTTCCAACCACAAAATTAGGGACACCCAAAAAAAAAGGTCAATCAACTCCCAAAGCTACTCATAGTGGAAATAAGAGATAACAAATGCTCAATACTAAGGTAATAAAGGTAGTTAAAAATAAGATAATAAATATTTAAAACCTTATTACTGTAATCAAAATAACACCAAAAAAGTCTTGTATAATAATATGTCTCATATTTAAGTCAACATAAACCACTATCTCTAGCAAGATATATCTAATCAAAACACCTTCATAATAGCAACTATTACCAAGTTTAAATGTCAAAGCCCTTGATATGAGTTTGAAGCATTGAGAGAAGAAAACATCATATCAAGAAGTAGTGATGGGAGGGAGATAAGATAAAATTTGTTACTTTGTTTTTAGTACCTACCTCTACTAAGTACATAACCAAAAAGAAAAATAAGAAAATTAAGGTTTAAAATAACGTATATGCGAGAAGTCCTAAATTAAAATACCATTTTGGGCATGTGCAGGATCATGGTCAACCAAACTATGGCCTTAAGTGGCAATGGAAAACTAGCAAATTAGGGTTATGTCAACTTGACACATAATTTTAAAGTGGTTCTGGACTTTATATCAAAAATTTTTAAGAAAATAATCTATAGGAAATTGAATGTAGTTTCTAAACTACTAGGCCTTATCTAGAGAAAAAATTATTTGATTGGTCAAAAATTTGGATTTTAATGTAGTACTAAAAAAATTTCAGGGCAAAAATAAAAAGTAGGTGTATGTCTAACCACCTTAATCAAAATTAAAAGATAATATTTTTAAATATAATTATAGATATAAAAAGTAGACTCATGCCCAGATGTGACGCATATTTTTGGGTATTTTTATTCTAAATAAATAACTGATTATGAATTTTCTACTATACTATTTTTAGAATTACAAAACTCCCATGTCTAACCACCTTAACTAATTCAAAAAAATTCAAATTTTTTTTCTTATACTACTCAAAGCATAGAATGTGACGCATCCTTTTGGATTTCAAAAATCTTATATGGTTTGAAAGTTATAGCTATTTTTCAATTAGTATGTCAATCAACACTTTGTAGCTAACTCCATTAGAAAATATGTAATAATTACTTACTTAACTCCTAATTTGAAAGACATTATATCAATGGAAAGCTGAGAACATTCTCAAGAAACCTTTTTCATTTCATTAGATTTGGATGAAAAAAGTCGTTAGCTACATCGTCGAAGTCAAAAATACACAACAACAGGCCAAAAACATGTTTTTGGGAAGTTTTTGGTGTTGACCATGGAGGGTTGGCATCTAGAGAAAAACCAAGCCTAATTGGAAACCCATTCCCAAAGTGGATACCTATTTTTTTGTTTATTTTTAAATAGTTTTTTTTTTCAATTTTTTATATAATAGTATGACCCCTTTTTAGGATACTTAATATGTTTTCTAAAGGCTTTAGGTCCCTTAACCATACATATCATGGTTCCACAGGATCAAAAGGGGTCATAGGATACCCTTTGACATTATTTAACCCATTCAATCACAACATGTGTGCTTATAGTTCCTAGGACCCCTAACCACATAAATGATGTGATCTAATGACTCAAAATGGGCCTTAGAATATACTATGACCCGTTTTGATCCATTCGATAAAACTAAGTGTGCTTAGGAGTCATAAGATACTATATCAACCCTTTCGACTCATTCAAACTCATGATATATATTCCTAGGACCCCTAAGAATGTATTTTCTTATTTAATGGGTCAAAAAGGGTCATAGGAAACTTTACGATCCCATTCAACTCATTCAAACACATAATGTATGCCCCTAGGGGTCCTAGGAACCTATGACCCCTTCAGATCCATATAAACAATTATAATATGTCCCTAGGGATCATATGACACCTAGATACATATGTTGCAATGAAATGTGTCAAGAGGGGTCATAGTTTATCCTATAACCCCTCTTGACCCATATAAATGATTATAATATGTAGACATATGTTGTCATGAAATGTGTTTTTGACTCATATAAACAAATATAATATGTCCCTAGGGGTCCTAGGATCTCCAAAAAAAATATGTTGTCATGAAATGTGTCTAAAGGGGTCATAGGTTATTCTATGACACCTTTCAACCCATATAAATGATTATAATATGTCCCTAGGGGTCCTAGGACCCTTAGAGACATATGTTGTAATGAAATGTGACGAAAGGGGTCATAGGTTATCCTATGACCCCTTTAGACCCATATAAATGATTATAATATGTCCCTAGGGGTCCTTGAATCTCTAGGAACATATGTTGTCATTAAACATGTCGAAAGGGCTATTAAGGTTAGCCTATGACTCCTTTGACCCATATAAATGATTATAATATGTCCCTAGGGGTCTTAGGACCCCTAGAGACAAATGTTGTAATGAAATGTGTCAACAGGGGTTATAGGTTATACTATGAGCCCTTTTGACCCATATAAATGATTATAATGTCCCTAGGGGTCTATGGACCCCTAGAGACATGTTGTAATGAAATGTGTTGACAACGGTCATAGTTTATACTATGAGCCTTTTAACCCATAAAAATGATTATAATATGTCCCTAAGGGTCCTAAGACCCTTAGAGAAATATCTTGTCATGAAATGTGTCGAATCTATGACCCCTTTCAACCCATATAAACAATTATAATATGTCTCTAGGGGTCCTAGTTGTAATGAAATGTGTCAAACTTTCGACCCATATAAATGATTATAATATGTTTGCAGGGGTCCTAAGACCCTTAGAGACATGTTGTAGTGAAATGTGTCGAAAGAGGTCATAGGTTATCCTATGACCCATTTTGACCCATATAAACTTGATTATAATATGTATCTAGAGGTCATGGGAACCCTAGAGACATATGTTGTCATGAAATGTGTTGAAAGGGGTCATAGGTTATCCTATGGCCCCTTTCGACCCATATAAATGATTATAATACATTCCTAGGGGCCCTAAGACCCTTAGAAACATATGTTGTAAAAAAATGTGTTGAAAGGGGTCATAGGTTATCCTATGACCCCTTTCTACCCATATAAATGATTATAATATGTCCCTAGGGGTCTTGGGACCCTTAGAGACATATGTTGTAATAAAATATGTCGAAAGGGGTCATAGGTTATCCTATGACCCCTTTCGATCCATATAAAAGATTATAATATGTCCCTAGGGTGTCTAGGAACCCTAGAGACATGTTATAATGAAATGTGTCAAAAAGGGTCACAAGTTATCCTATGGCCCCTTTCAACCCATACAAATGATTATAGTATGTCCTTAGGGGTCCTAGGGTCCCTAAAGACATATGTTGTAATGAAATGTGTCGTAAGGGTTCATAGGTTATCCTCTGACCACTTTCAACCCATATAAATGATTATAAAATGTCTCTAGGGGTCCTTGGATCCCTAGGGACATATGTTATAATGAAAGGTGTTGAAAGGGGTCATAGGTTATCCTATGACTCCTTTCGACCTATATAAATGATTATAATATGTCCCTAGGGGTCTTAGGACTCCAAGAGACATATGTCGTCAAGAAATGTGTTGTCAACCCATATAAATGATTATAATATGTCCTAAGGCTATTGGGACCCCTAGAGACATATGTTATCATGAAATGTGTCGAAAGGGGTCATGAGTTATCCTATGACCCCTTTTGACCCATATAAACGATTATAATATGTCCCTAGGGGTCTTGGGACCCCTAGAGAAATATGTTGTAATGAAATATGTCGAAAGGGGTCATAGGCTTTCCTATGACCCCTTTCGATCTATATAAATGATTATAATATACCCTTAGGGACATATGTTGTCATGAAACATGTTGAAAAGGGTCATAAAGTTATCCTATGACTACTTTCAACCCATATAAATGATTATAATATGTCCCTATGGGTCTTAGGACCCCAAAAGATATATGTTGTAGTGAAATATGTTGACAGGGGTCATAGGTTATACTATGACCTTTTGAAACCCATAAAAATGATTATAATATGTCCCTAGGGGTCCTAGGACCCCTAGAGACATATGTTATAATGAAATATGCTGTAAGGGGTCATAGGTTATCCTATGACCCCTTTCGACCCATATAAATTATTATAATATATCTCTAGGAGTTTTAGGACCCTTAGGGACATATGTTGTCATTAAACATGTCAAAATAGGTCACAAGGTTATGCTATGAGTTCTTCAACCCATATAAATGATTATAATATGTCCTTTGGGGTCTCAGGACCTCTAGAGACATATGTTGTAATAAAATGTGTCAACAGGGGTCATAGGTTCCTATGACCCTTTTTGACCCATGGAAACAATTATAATATGTCCCTAGGGGTCCTAGGACCCCTTTGGGACATATGTTGCCATGAAACATGTCGAAAGGGGTCATAAGGTTATTCTATGACTTGTTTCAACCCATATAAATGATTATAATATGTCTCTAGGGGTCCTAGGACCCCTAAAGACATGTTGTAATGAAATGTGTCAAAAGGGGTCATAGGTCATCCTATGGTCTCTTTTGACCCATATTAATGATTATAATATGTCCCTATGGGTCCTAGGACCCCTAGAGATATATGTTGTAATGAAATGTGTCAAAAGGGGTTTTGAACCATATAAATGATTATAATATGTCTAGAGACATATGTTGTAATGAAGTGTGTCGAAAGGGGTCATAGGTTATCCTATGACCCTTTTTGATATATATAAACAATTATAATAGGTCCCTACGTGTTCTAGGACCCCTAAAGACATATGTTGTAATGAAATGTGTTGAAAGGGGTCATAGGTTATCCTATGACCCTTTTTGACCCATATAAAGGATTCTAATATGTCCCAAGGGGTCTTGGGACCCTTGGAGACATATATTGTCATGAAATGTGTCGAAAGGAGTCATACGTTATCCTATGACCTCTTTCGACACATATACACGATTATATTATGTCACTAGGGGTCTTAAGACCCTTAAAGACATATGTTATCATGAAATGTGTCTAAAGGGGTCATAGGTTATCCTATGACCCCTTTTGACCCATACAAATGATTATAATATGTCCTTAGGGGTCCTAGGACCCCTAGAGACATATGTGGTAATGAAATATGTTGAAAGTGGTTATAGGTTATACTATCACCCCTTTGGACGCATATAAACAATTATACTATGTCTCTAGGTGTCCTAGGACCCCTAGAGTCCTATGTTGTAATGAAATGTGTCAAAAGGTGTCATAGGTTGTACTATGACCCCTTTCGACCCATAGAAATGATTATAATATGTCCCTAGGGGTAGGACCCCTAGAGGCATATGATATCATGGAATGTGTCGAAAGAGGTCATAGGTTATCCTATGATCCCTTTTGACCCATATAAATGATTATGACACCTAAGGACATATGTTGTAATGAAATGTGTCAAAATGGGTTATAAGTTTTCCTATGACCCCTTTTGACCCATATAAATGATTATAATATGTCCCTAGGGGTCATGGGACCCCTAGAAACATATGTTGTAATGAAATGTGTCGAGAAGCATCATAGGTTTTCCTATGACCCTTTTCGACCCATATAAATGATTATAATCTGTCCCTAGGGGTCCAAGGACCCCTAGGAACATATGTTGTTATAAAACATGTTGAAAGGGGTCATAAAGTTACACTATGACTCCTTTTGAGCCATATAAATGATTATAATATGTCCCTAGGTGTCTCAGGCCCCTAAAGACATATGTTGTCATGAATACATCAACAAAGGTCATAGGTTATTTTATGACCCCTTTTGACCCATATAAATGATTATAATATGTCCCTTGGGTCCTAAGACCCCTTTCGTTTATATGGGTCAAAAGGGATCATAGGACCCCTAGGGACATATGTTGTTATTAAACATGTCGAAAGGGGTCATAAAGTTACCCTATGACTCCTTTGATCCATATAAATGAATATAATATCTCCCTAGGTGTCTTAGGATCCCTTTTGACCCATATAAATGAAGGGGGTCCTAGGACCCCTAGGGACATATTTTGACACATTTCATGACAACATATGTCTCTAAGGGTCCTAGGATCCCCAGGGACATATTATAATCATTTATATGGGTTGAAAGGGGTCATAGGATAACCTATGACCCCTGTCAACATATTTCATGACAACATATGTCTCTAGGGGTCCTGAGACACCTAGGGACATATTATAATCATTCATATGGGTCGAAGGAGTCATAGGGTAACCTTATGACCCCTTTCAACATGTTTAATGACAACATGTCCCTAGGCGTCCTATGACCTCTTTTGACCAATATAAATGATTACAATATGTCCCCAGGGGTCCTAGGAACCCTAAAGACATATGTTGTCATGATATATGTCGAAAGGGGTCATAGGGTACTCTATGACCCCTTTCAACTCATTCAAATACATGATATATTTTTCTAGTGGTCCTAGGACCCTTAGGAACATATGTTATCATTTGATGAATCAAAATAGGTCATAGGTTACCCTATGGCCCCTTTCAATCCATTTAAACACATGATTTATGTCTCTAGGGGTCCTAGGATGCCTAAGAACATATATTGTCATATAATGTATTGAAAGGGGTCATGGGGTACTCTATGACCCCTTTCAACTCATTTGAACACATGATATATTTTCTTAAGGGTTCTAGGACCCCTATGAACATATGTTATCATTTAATGGGTATTCAAACACATGATGTTTGTTCCTAGGGGACCTAGGACCCTTAGAAACATACATGATGTGTTTTAATGGGTAAAATTGGTCATAGGGCATGCCATGACACATTTTGATCTATTACATGACAAAATATCATAGGGTTTGTAGGACTCCTAGGGACATACATATTGTGTTCTAGTGGGTCAAATTGGGTTAAAGGGTATCCTATGACCCCTTTTGACCCTTTACATGACAAAATATGTTCTTGTGGGTCCTAATACCTCTAGGGACAAACATGTTGTGTTGAAATGGGTTGAAAGGGGTCATAGGATAACCTATGACCCATTTCAATCAAATACATGACAACTTATGTTCCAAGGGATCCTAGAGCCCCTAGGGACATATATGTTGTGTTCCAATGGATAGAAAGTGGTCATAGGGTATCCTATGACCCTATGGACATACCTCTTAAATATTCCAATCGGTAGAAAGGGGTCATAGGGTATTCTATGACCCCTTTTGACACATTACATGAGAATATATGTTGCTAAGGATCTTAGGACCCTTATCATCATGTGTGTTGTGCTCCAATGGGTCGAATTTCAATCAATTACATGATAACATATGTTCCTAGGGGTCCTAATACCCTAGGGCCATACATGTTGTGTTCTAATGGGTCAAAAGGGGTCATCAGATACTCTATGACCCCTTTCAGTCCATTACATGACAATATCTATGACCCCTAGGAACATACATTGTGATGTAATGGGTCGAAAGGGTCATAAGATACTCTATGAACCCTTTTGATCCATTGGAACACAACATATATGTCTATAAGGGTTCTAGGACCCCTAGGAACATATGTTATCATTTATTAGGTAAAAAGGGGTTATAGGATACTCCATAACCCCTTTCTACCCATTGAAACACAATATCTATGTCCTTAGGCATCCTTTGATCCTTAGAAAGATATGTTGTTGTATAATGGGTCAAAATGGGTCATAGGGTATCCCATGACCCATTTGGACTCATTAGAACACATGTATGTCCCTAGTGAGACCCTTAGGAACATACATATCATATAGTTTATTAACTTAGGTTACTAATATATATAATATATAAAAACAATATATGTGACATAAAATTAGGGTATCTCATGACCCATTTGGACTCATTGGAACACATGTATGTCCCTAGGGGTATTATTATTTATTATATAACTAGTTTTATATAGTTATAACTATATATCATATATATTATAATTATATATATATATATATATATATATATATATATATATATATATATATATATATATATATATATATTACTAACCTAAGTTAATAAACTATATGATAATGTATGTTCCCAGGGGTCCCCTTAGTGACATACGTCATCATATAGTTTATTAACTTAGGTTAGTAATATATATAATATATAATAATATATAATAAGTAATAACTATATATAAAATAACTATATAATAAATAATAATAATAATTTACTACTATATAATAAATTTTAGTGTATATATATAATTTTTGGTCCCCCACCTCCAATTATGCTATAAATATATTATACTAGGACTTGACATAACTTAAAAATTGGTCACCCCTTTGAGTTTGGTAAATAAAAATCAATATTTATCTTAAAAATTGGTCCCCACTCCTTTTACATTTGAATTTGATGCCATGATTTGGGAGCATAGATTGGGTACCCATTCTCAAATCAGATACCCATTCCCAAATCGGATACTTGGTCTCAAATCGAATACCCAATTAGGCAAGGTATTACATTTTTGGTTTGTTACTAGGATGGGTGGAAAAAAAGTCAAAGCGCATTTTGAAATGCTTTTAGGTGTTTCAAAACTACATGGTTTTCACATTGCCAATTTTTGGCATACCATGATCCTGCACATACCCTTTTCCTAGTTGTTAGCTAGAGAGTTTACTAATTACTTATTGTTAGATAACTAAGGGGAGGGGCAAGGAGGATGAGTTATATCTAGTTATTGTATAGGCCTTAAAACACTTTAGTATCAATCCACTCTTCTTAAAGTTTCATATCAATAACATTGTAACCACATCAAACTTATATTTTTTTTGCATCAAATTGTTACCTCACTATTCCTTACTTTACCAAGTATCAAAGTAATCATCTACCTTATACCAAGTTGTAGCAACAAAAAATTAACATGAAAAAAAAAATTGCAACACAATGATCATTCATACATCTGACTCAAGTATTTAACGTGGAAACCTTGTAAAGGGAAAAAATACTTGGGAACCAACAACCCAAATAATTTCATTCTTCTGAAGTGAGCTTTGCTAGGATCCAACATTGTTAAAGATTACATGCACATTTTTAGTGTGACCTTGTTAGAGGATTTTCACCAAAGATCATTTAGACCTTATCACTCCTTGACATTTCTAGCAAGTGGCTGGCTCTAAAGGACTTACACATATTACTATTCAATGTTACCATATAGGATTTCAAAGACTTATTAGGTCCACTCAATTAAAATACTTTATTTTCTACAATTGTAAGAAAGTAGAAATGAAATGATATGTTAGGTTTTAGCTCTACCCTAATTTTTTAGATCTTTGATTTGCTCTATCTCTTTCCTTTTGATCTCTTTCTATCCAATTCACACACTCACACATCAAATTAGCACTTTCCCTACTTGATCTTCATAAATTGTCTTGCTCACTTAACCTACTGTCTTTCTTCTTCCACTTTAATTTGCATCAATAATAATTTGACAATGATCAATAACATTATAAACAAGAAACATCTTGTTCATCCCTTTAAATAGAAAACTTTTCCATTCCAAAATATTCCATATTTTTTTGTTTAATCACAATCGTAGATCTCATATTCAATAAATTTAGACACTCAAAAAATAGACTTCCTTCTTCAACTTTCTGCTCCATTTTAAATACTTAATTCTCCTTCATTATATCTTCTTTGAATTTCTCTACATGTTGATCTCATAACTAGCTTTGACCTTATCCTTGAAACTTCTTGAACATTCTTAATTTCCATCAAATGTCGGCCTCAGATTAATCTTTTACAAATTTGTTCTTTTTGTTCATGCTTGATGAACACAATAACATTACTCAGGAAATATATCACTTGGTTAATAGTGAAATTACTTGGTTAACACTAAACTTGTTCTCTTATTTACCAGATTAACAATTGTCAATGAGTCAACAACTTTTAACTTGATAAATTCTACCCTTTTGGGTGTACTTCTCTTTCAATTCAATAATAGATCAACCTATCAACATACCACTTCTTTATTGATTCTCTCTTCCTAGCTCATTATTTCTTCTCTCCTTATTACGTCTCTCCCTACTGATTCTCTCCCCCTTTGACAATAGTGCCAAAGGTAACTATAAGTTCCAGTGTGAAACTTATAAAACCTTGTAGTACTATCTTGTACCTTGCATGTACTATTTAGATCAATTGTATTGCATTCACTTTTCACAATGTTAGAAAATAGTCCCTAAAGAGTGAACTCTTGCATCAACTCCAAAAAGATATATCTGATCATCCATGAAATGATGCAACATGCATCCTTTCTTTGTTAATCATGGATGGTGGAAGGATCCCTAACTTACCTCTTAGATACTTAAGAGAATCCTTAGGCAGTGGCTTTGTGAATATGTCTATAATTTCCTCCTTAGATTTCACATACTCTAGCCTCAATTTCTTTTCTTGTACTTTCTCCCTCAAGTAGTGATACTTGATTGATATATGTTTGGTTTTTACATGCATAGCATGATCCTTGGATATGCTTATTGCACTTTTATTGTCACAATTTATAGTGACATGCTCAGTTACTTCTTCTTTCATTCCTTCCAATAGTTGCTTGATCCAAACACTATTTGAATAGTTGATTGCAACAACAACATACTCAATTTCAGCTGTAGATTAACATATACAATTTTATTTCTTGCTTGACCATGTAACCATTCTTTGTCTTAAAAATAAATCTCCACCACTTGTACTTTTCATGTCATCAATATTTCTACCCCAATCAACATCAGTGTAGAGTTTAAGTTCAAAATTACCTTTTTATTTGTACCAGGGTGAACCCACAATAATGGGTTCCACTTTTATGGGATGAAGAAAATCCAAAAAAAATTGCAAAATGTGCTAATTGCATTTATCATTTGTTCGCACGAACATATCAAACATGTTCGCTACGAACATATATTATAATAGTGTTTGTAATGAACATATTTTACATTTATTAGGCATGTTTTCTGCGAACATACATAATTAATATGTTCGTAGAAAACATATTTTATGGCGACTGTGACATTTTTAAACACCATTTTTAAAATTTCACTGTTCATTTTTACGGTCTGTTGATTTTGACTTATACGTTGGAGTGAATGTGCTTGACTGGATAGCCTGCCCCATCATTCTCCTCTAGATTCTCATCATTGCACTATTTCAGGTATGTCCATATGTGATTATTTGAATGTTTTTATGTTTTTAAAGCATATTTTAATGTTTATTTAATATATTTTTTGTTTATTTATGTTATTTAATTCTATTAATTTAACATTTATAATTTTTTTTGTATATGTTCATCATATATTAGAAAAATATTAATATAGCATTAGAAAACAAATTTAGAAAAAAATAGGTGTTAAATTAGATAAATATTAGAAAAATAATAGTTTAGAATATTAGAAAAACAATAGTTTAGAATATAGAAAAATATTAGAAAATATTAAAAAAAGTTAATTTCTAGAATATGAAAACATTAGAAAAAACATTACATAAAAAATATTAGAAAAAATACTACATTCAAATATTAGTTTTTATTAGAAAAACATTAGAAAAAAATTACATTTAAATATTAGAAAAACATGCTAGAAAATATATTTAAACAAATATCAGTTTGGAAAATATTAGAAAACTATGAGAAAATATTAGGAAAAACATAAAATATTAGAAAAATATTATAAAATATTTAAAAAACAATAGTATAGAATATAAGAAAATAAAATTTAGAAAAATATTAGTTTTATTAGAAAAATAAATTAGTTTAATTAGAAACAATTTTTTTAGAAAAATATTAGTTTTATTATAAAAACATTAAAAAAACAAATTTAGAAAAAATATTAATTTTATTAGAAAAATATTAGAAGAAACATTACATTTTTAAATATTAGAAAATATATTTAAAAATATATTTAAAAATATTAGTTTGAAAAATATTTAAAAACTAGAAGAAAATATTAGAAAAGACATAAGAAAATATTAGAAAAAATTAGAAAATATTTTTAAAAATATTAACTTCTTGAAAATTAGAAAATATTAGAAAAAAATTATAAAAATATTAAAAAACAATAGTGTAGAATTGTTAGGAAAATATTACGAAGTAAAATATTAAAAAAAGTTCATTTCTTGTACAATATTAAAAAAATAAATTAGTATCATAACATTATGAATTATTAGTATTTAACATTAAAGAAAATAATTAGTATATATAACATTACAAAATATTAGAAAAAAACATTTTATATTAGAGAAACATAATAAAATATTTGAAAAAAAATTACAAAATATTAGGAAAACATTAAACTTGAATTATTAGAAAAACATTAGAAAAAACAAAAAAAAACAAATTAGTGTAGAAAACTAAAAAATATTAGAATGAGCTAGATCTGGACATAACCCTAAAACTAACTATAACCCTAAAAAATAACACTAACCATAACCCTAACCCTAGCTCAAACTCTAACATTAAATATTTAACCCCAACTCAAACTCTAACCCTAATTTGAAAACTCTTTAACCCTAATCTTTAACCTTAGAGTTCCATAATTGAAATGAGCTAATGTAACCCTAGGTTGAATTGTAACCATAATCTAATCTGAACCAAATTTAACCGAAACCCTTAGATCTCTAACTCAAACCCTAATCTAAATCAAACCCTTAGATCTAATTTCCTAATTGAAAACTCAAACACTAATATTTACTCATTTACCCTAGAATTTCTTTTTAAATCAAACACTAACCAAACCCTAATCTTTAACTCAAACCCTAAATTAATAATCTAAATTGAAAGTTTCCTTTAAATCAAACACTAACTCGAACCAAGTTTAAGTAAATAATGTACAACCATAACCCCAACCAAACCCTTTAAAATCTAGTTCACTCAAACCCTAATCTAGAAATTATTTGAACCCTTTAGATCAAACCCTAATCTTTAACTCAAATCCTAATCTTAATAGATAACTAGATAACCCTAGAACCTAACCCTAACTGTAACTAAAATCCTAATCTTTAAACCCTAACTCAAATTGAAACCCTAATCTAACTCAAGTTACCCTAGCTCAAACCCTAGAATGAAATCCTAATCAAATCTAAATCTAACAAAAACCCTATTAATCTGACCACGTAAGTTCCCTATAAATCAAACCAGGTAACCAAACCCTTAGATATATCTCTATTTATCAAACCCTAGAATCACATGAGGTAATCTTTAACTTTTAGAAAATCCTTTAATCTAAACCATTTGAACCATAATCAAACCCTTTATATTCTAAGTAATTTTACCATTGAGTATACTTGCTAAATCCTTTATAATGTTAACAAGTGAAAATTAGACCTCTTCATACAATGGTTGTAAGAGAAGGTGACTGAGCTATCCCTTTTACAACCCTAAGATTAACTAAAATTTCACTTTCAATTGTATGAAAAATAATAATTTAAAATGTAAGATATAAATGAGCAAAAAAATCTTTAAATAGATTCATGTTTTTTGACATTCCAAAAATATATTTGTCATTAACCATGGTAATCTAATGGATTCAAAAATATTTTTCCTACTCCCTCCAAACAATAGAATAGCTTTAGAAGACAAATAATGTGAGAAGAACGAAGGAAAATATTTATCCTTAACACCTTTGAAGTCACTATGAGATCTTTCATAATATTGACTCCCTTAAATTTTTTCTCTATCAAGACAAATGTAGAAGTAGATAATGTTGAAACTATTCACACTCAAAGGTCTTTGCAAGGATTTTGATGTCTTAGAGAAGTTTATTATTTATATTGAAAAGATATTATTTCTCACCATTTCACTTGGAGATATGAAAGAGAGCTCAAGGAGTAATATATATGTTTCCAAGTGATCACTCTTTTATACCAATAAATTATCATCACCTGTATAAAGATTCTTAAATATTGATGTGAAACTCTTACACATACACAGGTTGCAATTCTTTCAATACTCTTGATGTCTCAAGTATAACTTTGATATATTTTGATATCAAGTATTTTTGATCTTCGAGGACTTTCATTTTTTGTACTCTATAATTGTTTTGGTTTGAACTTAGCTAATAAGATCCTATTTTCTATGTTTTTATATAGAACAAGTTTCACAATAGTATTTCTTTGTTTTTTTCTTAGCCTATGATTCTTCAAAAGACGTTGACCATCCTTCCTTAAATTTCACTTTCATTCCCCCTATATGTTGATGATGGAACTGTAAGGAAAATTAGGATCTTACCTAGGCTAAGGCCTATAATTCTTCTAGCATTTTTCCAATATTTACCCACTCTTCCTACAAATTTAA
The DNA here is from genome assembly GCA_028749045.1 of Cupressus sempervirens. Taxonomy (NCBI): domain Eukaryota; kingdom Viridiplantae; phylum Streptophyta; class Pinopsida; order Cupressales; family Cupressaceae; genus Cupressus; species Cupressus sempervirens. The sequence goes on from CM053789.1 coordinate 885,570,406, forward strand.
TTTCAGTTCAATAAGAACGATAAAAAATTTCTTATTAATTTAAATATTAATAGGATTACAATAGATTTTTTTATTAAGTTATCTATATATACATATATTTAAATTATGTTCATAATTCATTCCCTGGTTTCCACTAGAAACCTAAGTGGTCTAGTATGAACTTGTAAGAAATGTATATGTGATGCAAGGGTCAACTTATTCAAATAACTTATATTCAAGGACCTGTATTATAGACAACAACAAACTATAGTTGTATATACATTTTTGATAACTTTACTTTATGTCAATTCTACACTTTTTTAGTTGTGAGCCTTAAATTGTATTTCTAAATCATTTTCAAACCCTAATAAATATTATATCCTAACTTCAAACTCAAACTAATCTAAGTTCTCAAACTAGATCTAATGTTACAATTTCCTAATTGAAAACTCAAACCCTTATCTATCTAGAAATGCCACCCTTTAATCTAACTCAAACTCTAACATGTAAGATTTCAGGTAATTGAAAACTCATTTAACCCTAATTTCTTTAACTCAAACTCTAATGTAATCTAGAATTGAAAACTCAACCCCTTTTTAATCTAAATGAAATCCTAATCAAACCCTAATCTAACTCATTGAACCCTTTAAGTCAAACCTAGGTACTAATCTTTAATTAGACTAAAGTTTTGAAAACTTAAGTTCCCTTTAGCTCTAACTCTAACTCTCATATGTATGTGATCATATAAATTTTATTGATATGTACATGTGTTACAGGTTATCTAGACATGTGATGTATGTGATTACATATATCTTTTAATTTAAATAAAAAAATGTTTGTACTAGACTTAGACAAACATGTGTACATGTTATAACATATGTATTATATGTACAATTTAAATTTTTTATATAAAGTAGCTCCATCAAATGTTGTACATATATGACTTCACATAATCATCTTGCTCATCATCCTGCTATGGCTCTTGCTATGGATCTTGTTGCAGCTCCTTCTATAGTTCTTGCTACAACACTTGATGTGGTTCTTGTTGCGGCACTTGATGCAATTTTTGTTCTGGCTCCTTGTGCAGTTCATCATGTTGCTCATGGTTAGGATTGTGATGTGGCTTGTGGTGGGGCTCCTATTGTGCCTCATCATAGGGCTCATGTCATGATTCCTAGTACAGCTCCAAGTGGTGTAGGTCCTAGTGTGGCTCTTGGTGCGGCTCTTGTTGGAGGTCTTGCACCTATAGCTCTTGATAGAAGTCCTACACCTACAGGTCCTATTACACCACCTCTACGCATCGATATCAATGCATTATTTGCATTTTTAAAGTAGGAGGTTGCTAGATTACAACAGTCTATATTGTCCTCTGATGATGGTCTATAGAGAGACATATGTACTACTATATGTAAGAGTTTATAGGATTTGATTGCTAGATTTAGAGCTTACCATTCATTTACCCTTGACATATTAGCTTCCATATATAGGGAGCTTAGGGCTAAAATTTCTAGAGATGCATCTTTTGATGATGTCAAGAGGGTGGCCCCCAAAGACTTCATCAAACGAGATCTCTTCCATCATACGAGGGTGCACAGGGTAGGGTGAGAGGCTATTGAGTCACACAATGCAAAGATCCTATTATTGCTAGCATGATCTATCCTCATTTTTTAGTTGCACATGGTAATTATCCAAATAACAACTAGATACCTCTTTATTTTGCACAGTAGTTGTATGCTAAGTTCCACATAGGGCTCAATTTCAATTACTTAGACATTCTAGATTATTGCAGACAAGGGCATGGTTGGATAACATATCATGACCAATATCACAATGTACAGTGTTCACCACCTCCAGATGTGAGATAATTTTTTGGATAGAGTCTATCTCTAGTGACTCCAACACATCACCTATTATAGATAGAGTTGTCATTGCTTCCTAGAGGGGAGCAATTGACAGTATTGGACACATTGCATCTACGACTACTAGTATCACATTTGATTCTCCTGGTTGTTATATTCACAGTCGACAAAGTTTTCTAGGTTGACCATCTTTAGAGGCATCTAGCAGCACTTCAGGCACCTTCTTTGATGACACATATAGAGCTACTAGATTACCAGTACCAGGCGATGTTTGTGCTCTTTTAGGACATCATATGCATATGGATTTAGCACTATATTTTTTGGAGGATCTATTGCATAGCATCAATTATATTTCTAATACAAAAGGGATGCTAGTTCACTTAGTGATGAATGCCATTAGACACCATTAGAGCCTTGTAGTTCCATAGTCACAAACCATAATAGTGACAGTCGATACACCTATGCATAGCTCACAACATTCTGCACAAGGCTCACGACACTCTATAGATGGCTTGGGCATATGAGTTGGAAATGTTAGGATCATAGATAAGGGCCTTGATGATTTTGGTGAGCAGCTACAAGGGCTTTTTGAGATTAATACTAGTCCAAGCATGGGATTATCATTGTACATGGACATGTTGTTCGGACCCAACATTGATTCTACACTATTACCTAGCTAGTTACACAGTCCACTTCACTCATCATTATTAGCAGTTGGAGATTGTGGTGCTAAGGGTGGTTCAATATGTGTTAGAGTTTCAAGAGATGATGCTAGAGTATTAGGATGCACTGATGTTTCAAGTAGTAGAGGTGCATCGATAGATGATACGATGGAGTTTTCTTCAAATCATCCTCCACCTCCAAAGACCTAGGTACACACACACATAATTTATTTTTAAATTTAAATATACGAAATTAAAAAATTTAGCTTAGATAGATATTTAATTTAAGAACTATAATAAATCATGTAGGCATAGGTCGTTGAGCACATGATTACATCTAGTGTTGGGTTAGGGCATGTACATCAGAGAGATGATTCTATTGAGGCACCTAGTAGTGCTCAGGTATAAGTTTTAAATAGTTTGTAAAGTTATTTATGTTTCAAACTAGATATATATGCACTCATATTTAATTTGAACATGTATGTGCACATGTGTGTATATGTATATGTGTGTGTGTGTATTTGTAGGGCTTCGTTGATGTGCCTTAGCCATAGGATGTATAGGAGACTCGATCAAAGGGTCATTTTGTTCGTATGTGTCTTGAGGGGTCCCTCTAGTAGTAGTAGATCTATATATTAGATACATGCATTTATATATTGGAGACTTTGTATATATTCTAGAGACTTACGTACACATGTGTATTTTAGTACCTCGATGGCATACATACATGTTTCACTATTTATTTGACTATTTAGCACTTCAGTAGTTAAATGGTCACATGTATATGAATTTTTATATTTTGTTACATGTTTATTCGAGACTTACAATTTGCATATATATGCATTTTAGTATCTAGTCTATATTAGATGTAGATGTTTATTCTTGAGACGTACATGTACATGTGTATTTTTTTAAAATTTTAGTAGAACATGAATAATTAGATTATAGATTTTAAACTTTAGATTTTATTACAAGATCATTATAAAACTTTATTGTGAATATATTTAAACTTTAGATTTTAGATTTTATTTTGATCATTATAAAATAATCAAATAATCAAATTTGTTAAATCAATTAGTACGGAGTTAGAAGGATACACAAATTTCTTAAATTAAATTATCAATTAGTAGGGCTAAAGATAAATATTAGTTTTATGTGGATAAAAATATGCTCTAGAACTAGGTAAGCCAATACATTATTTTAAAAAGCTTTTACAAAATATAATATTTAAAAACACATTAATAAAGTAATTTAAACTAAGAGTATGACCCTATAATAAACTAACATTAATATATTGTTTTTTTTAATAAACTAATGATAACTAGGAACTTATGATTGTGCAATTTTAAAAACACATTTAATTCAAGATGAAATTCAATAGTTTGAAAAGAAGTTGATAAAATAATTTAAAAAAACATATTAAATTATCTTTGATACATATCTATCTAATGACTATGTAAGTTCTGGACAACTAACTTACATAGATCAAGCCTATTTAGATTACGTTATTATTAAATTCATCCATGGTATGTAATTAATAAATTATTAATTTATATAGTTTTTAAATAAATTAATGATAACTAAGAGTATGATCATACAATTAAAAGCACATTTAATTCAAGATTGAATTCAATAGTTTGAAAAGAAGTTGATATTTAAGAATTCTAACATATTAAATTATCTTTGATACATATCTATCTAATGATTGTGTAAGTTCTGGACAACTAACTTACATAGATCAAGCCTATTTAAATTAAGTTTTTATTAAATTCATCCCTGGTATGTAATTAATAAATTATTAATTTATATAGTTTTTTAATAAACTAATGATAACTAAGAGTATGATCGTACAATTAAAAACACATTTAATTCAAGATGAAACTCAATAGTTTGAAAAGAAGTTGATATTTAAGAATTCTAGCATATTAAATTATCTTTGATACATATCTATCTAGTGATTGTGTAAGTTCCAACTAACTTGTATTGCCTATTTATATTAAGTTGTTATTATTAAATTCATCCATGGTAATTAATATTATTAAAATGTATGTACATTTAAAAACACATTAATGAACTAATAAACTAAGAGTTATGACCCTATACAATAAACTAACAACTTTAAATTAATTCAAATTATTATAAAATAAATCTCAAAGGTCAGTTCAACCATGATGTACACTTATAACATGTAATATCTTCTAATGATCTTCAATGTCTAGTCTCCACTTGCGATGTACACACTTAAGTTTGACTAGATGTAGACAAAGCCCAATTGCAATAACCAGGTGGCTGTATTGTAAAACCTTGTTGTTAGGTTGATAATCAAAAAAGTGTATTCCATGTTGGACTATTTTGTCTTGCTTCAAATATGTTCCTTCTATCACAATAGAACCTACACCACAAATTTAAATATTTTAAAATTTGATAGATATAAAGTTACCTAGATATATATATTTATTCATATATGTACGTGCACACATGTATCTATAATACTTATGGGGAACAAAATTCCATCACTTTCTTTAGGATCATATAACTTTGTCCTCTTTGTAGTACATCACAATAAATAATAACCGACACCTTCATGATTTCTAGGCTCAACAATCAGTGCAAAGACATCTCCTGCATAACAAGTATATGTACATGTGTACAATATATATAAGACAGTTTGAATTGATAATTAAGTAACAAGTTGAAATTAAATGACAAGTTGAGATTAATTTTTATGATACTTACCCACTTTTACCAATACAAAGATATGATTATAATAATTAGAAATCAATGAAATATCATCAAAATTTTCATCATCTTTATCAAATGTATTGGTAACATCAAGTGGTACCGAAATCCATGCACTTGTATATCCACGTGTTTGATTGATGCATTTTTGATAGTCTTCATCAATACAACTATCAAAAACACACGAGTATTCTCTTATCTTCAATGTCCAATTGCAATTATCTATACTCATGATTGAATGTAAGGAATGTGACTTTTCTATCCTCTTGCAATCATGCTTGTTTTTTTTATTAACACTTGAAAGTTCATTAAATTGAAAATATGGACAAATTAAATTTAAACTTCAATGAATCGAAAGATAAAACTTAACAATAAAATTTTATAACTTAATTTCATAAAATTTAAACAAATGTACACATCCATACCTATTATCTCCCAAAAGACTCTATATGGTAGCTGTCGACTCGTTGTTGATGATGTCTTGACCTCGTCTAATGCAAAATGTGTCTTACACCATTCAACAACATCATGTGCATCATTTACATGAACTTTCTGATAATTTATTTGATACTTTCATAGAGAACGTTTGATGCAAGCTCTAACACCATCATGTTCACCTTTTCCATGGTCACTCTTAAAGAAATTCCATATGTGTTTTATATTCTCATTGTGATGATATCTACATAATGCATAAAATGGTCAATTTGAACTATGTGGCACATCCATTAGACCAAACATAATGTTTATCAACATTTATGCCTCTTTCTTTCAAATAAGAAAAGAGCATATTGAAGCAATGTTCTATATAGTGAATGTCATGTTCTTTTTTATCACTTATATAAAAATGATATTCCATTTTGATTACTTGTGCTTGAACTGTACTCTAAACACCATCCAAATCTAATTGTGCATGTATATAACAAACATGTACCATAATAGTGACCTACTTAGAAAAGAAATAATATGATTGAATTGCTTTCTGATGAACAAAGGAATAGTTCTCTACAAAATCAACAATTGATACAATCATTCCAAGTGGGAAATTATCTCTCAAAGTTTGAAACTGTTGTGCTTTCCACTTTGTGAAAAATGCACGATGAATATAAGGTTGAATCAAATTCTTAAATCTATCTATAAATGTTAGAATAGGTAACTCCTCTTCAACATATTCCAACCTTTTTGTCTCTTTCCCCAACTTTGTTTCATTCTTGACATACTTGTAACTTTTGCAATTCAATTTTTTTGTTACATCAATATTTTCAATTTTCAAAGGAAATAGAGCCAATTCACCACATGTTTCATATAATCCTTTGATACAATTTATTTGACCAATTGGATAATCTATTTTTTCACATAGAATGGATGATATAAACTCACTTCTCCTACTAGGAGGAGCAACATGAAAACTATATGTGTCTTCTACAAACTTGCAAAATACCTGATAGTGGAGATCAAACTCAATATGATGACAAAAATAACATGTTTCAAACACTTTGTTTGACCTCACAAAGTATGGCTTTAATTTTTTAAACAACATTTGCCCAACTTTTACATTAGGATGTTCACTACAAAATGACACATATAACTCATGTTGTGTTGTGTCCAAAAAATGTTTTGTATGATGTTCAGATTGACTAGATGCAATCCTATGCCTAATAACATCTCTACTATTTGATGAAGGATGAGTGTTATCAATCCAAAATGATACGACTAATTTTTTTGATAATTCTTCAATCCTATCAGAATGAGGTGCTCTACACATGATTGTCCAATTTCCCTCCATAGTACTGTCATCCACAATTAATCTTCTCTTAACATATTCTCTTATTGGTTTCCTACTCAAACCCATTTCAGATGAAATTGAAGATATTTGTCTATTTTGGGTCATATTCTTATTTACAACAGAAATCAACATCACTTTTATTGCCATAGACTTATCTTTAGTTTGAGATTGTTTTCTTATGTTTCTCAAACCTTGTTTAATATTTTCAATCACATGAGTTTGCATGTTAGAAAATCTTCTCTTCTATGATGTTGTGTCTACACCTAAAAATTTCAATGCCTCTTGCAACTTCTTTTGTGTAAGAAAAAGTGAAAGCAACTAAGATTTTTCAAGTGCTTTAGTGTTATCAAATTCAATCATAATTTCTCTTATATTCTTATTCATTAACCTTTTCTTAGACAAACTTAAGGGCTAAATAGTAGCCGCAAGTCTTCTCAATTTATCCACATCCATTTTAAGTAAATGATCTAAATTTTTATGAGAAATACCTTTCTTTACAGATTGGGTAATATTTAGGAGTTTGTCCATACCAGTTCTTGCACCTGATCCCAACCCTTCTTTGACTTCTGTTACTAGAATTTCTACAGGGGGTGATCTTGAGCCTTCTCCAACATTCATTTTTTGAGATTCTATAGTGAAAGATTCTGACCGTTCTCTGACTTCTATTATTTGAACCTCTGTAGGGAGTGATCTTGAACCTTCTTCAACATTTCCTTCACCTTTTTGAGTGTCTGCAAAAAAATTTATAAATAAATAAAATTAGATAAAAAATAAGATTGAAACATAATTAAATTTAAGACAATAAAAAAAAATTAATATATAAAATTACATACCTTGTTTAATTCGATGATAATGTGCAATAGTCTTCTGAAGATTTCTTATTTCTGCTTCGTCAAATCTCTTCCTTCCATATTTTTTTTGCCTTCCTTTCTTGTTTCCCATTATAAAATCATAAAAAAAAATTTAGCCCTTGCCTCAAGATAAATTTCATGCAATAACTATATAAATATATTGCCTAGTACAACTTTGCAGTATGGCTTCACATTATATTAAAATTGATTTGTTTGCTAGTAACATCAGCATTTTTTTGAATGTTCATGTGAACATAAATAATGTGACATGTTCGAGTGAACATTTTAAATTAAATTTTTGGCTATCGGAACACTTAGGTATGTATGTTTGCTGCAAACACATGTTTTCTATGAACACATAAAATATGTTCGCTATGAACACTATGTTTGCTACAAACATGTCAAATTACAAAATTTTGCCCCTCTTTTATGAAAAAAATAAAATTAGCTCTTTTGACACCCAAAATTGAAAATGATTGATCTCCCACTATAAAATAAAAAATGCCAATTTGTGTTGCTCCAAATTTTTGGCTATCGGAACACTTAGGTATGTATGTTTGCTGCAAACACATGTTTTCTATGAACACATAAAATATGTTCGCAATGAACACTATGTTTGCTACAAACATGTCAAATTACAAATTTTTGACCCTCTTTTATGAAAAAAATAAAATTAGCTCTTTTGACACCCAAAATTGAAAATGATTGATCTCCTACTATAAAATAAAAAATGCCAATTTGTGTTGCTCGGAGCAAGCTTTCCAATGACTATAATTGTAATACATATTATATTCATTAAGACTTTCAAATATGAGTTTAACTCATTATAGGTTCATTACCGATTGGACATCAACTAGATTTGACACTTTGAAAAAATTAGTAAATTAGGTCAATTTTTTTTGAAAAATATCTAGGAAATAGGTTATTGAGATAGCTTTCTATTCAATTTTTTTTAAAAATTTATGATAAATTGAGTTCAAGTTATCTGTGTCAAAATGAATGTATGTTTGAATTATGATTGGTGTCACTTCAAAACTTCATAAATTATATAATTTTCAACCAAATTGAATCAAACCAAATGCATCCTCTAGATATTGATGTTAAAAATCCAACACCAAAAGAATTACCTCATTATCTTTTCTAGAAAAAAAGTTATATGTGTCAAACAGACTATCACTCTTTAAAAATATTAAATTTTAACATGTACCACTTTTCGAAGGAGAAGAAAAACTTGACATAATTTTAAAAAAAAATTAAAAATTAAAAAATATGGTTACAAAGTAGGAACAAAGTACTACAAATCACTAGTTTATGTCATCTTGAAATTATTCATAGTTTTAAAGATATAGTCACTCAAACGTGAGGTTTGTTTCAAAAATATTGATTTCAGTGTCAAAATTAGTCAAAAAGTGGAACCTATTATTGTGGGATCACCCACCACAATCCATTATGTTCATTTTGGGTATGTAAATATCCTTTTGTACCATCTTAGATTGAAAGAATGCCAATTTAATGAAGGTTTAGTACATATTTAATGTGTGATAATCAATCTACTTCTATCTTTCATCTCTTCTTCCCTTTTTCATGCTTCCTCTTAGGTGGAATTGGGGTAAAACCTAATAGATCCTCTTTAAAGATCCTACTTTCATGTTGGTAAGGTCAAGATAGGATCTATTTCCCCTAGGTCCTCCCTTTTATTCATCTATCTACTTAGAATATACTCCTTACACTACAATGATGTTGCCTCATAATATGAACTTGCTTTCTAGACCCTAAGACCTATTTTGGAGCTCCAAGACAACCCCAATGGTTTGTGCATCTAATCATTAAGGGCACAGTGCATGCCTAAAAAATTAGGGGCAAATTCAACCCCTAAGGGGCTAATGAGGGGCGTAGTGCACCCCTAATGAATCACTATTTTGACTCCCCTCTTCATTGAAGGATTTGAGCAAATACACAAATCAAATCCATGAAGCCCTTGAATACCTGCATGTAGAAAACTTGTCATAGAGAAGAAAAAGACAAGATGAGGCAAATGTTTTATCTAAAAACATGCAAATTGCATTCTTAGATAAAGAAAAGATATAAGATTACAAAGAGATCAATCCTTATAAAAGGGGATTGAAACATGAAAAGGGTAACCTAAAAAGTTACAAAGGGTAACCTAAAAGATAAAAGCTATTTAATAATTACTAATTAATTATTAAATAGAGAATAAAAAAAGAACATAAAGTGAAATCTTAAGAAGGGAGAAAAGGTAATTTAATTAATGAAATTAAATTAACCTTTTTCTCTAACACCCCCCCTTACGATGAGCAACAATCTAGTTACAAAGAATGCAAAAAGAGCAAGGAAACTACAATGCAATGCTAAAAGAAAACTTGGCTCTGGGAAACAAGGCTTGATGAGGTAACCAATCATAACAAAATCTCTATGAAATGGAGAATAGAGAAAACCCAATCGGTAAAACTCTACTCCAAAAAGAGATAGCTGAAAACCTAGTGAAGGACTACAGAATCCTCCAACTAGAGAAATTGTTCCAGAAGATAGGAACAAGAGGAATCATGAAGAAAACCACTAAAGCATATAGAAGCTACAAACTCTATAAAAAAAAATTGCTGATTTGTAGAACCTCCTTTGAAATATAACTTGACCAGGTAGAGAAGACTGTAATCTACATCGAATCAGTAGGCAAACAAAGGAAAACAACTAAAGTTGAAGATAGAGATGGCTTAAAACACCAAAACTTGAAGAGCTAATCAATCAAATCAAGGAAGCATGAGAAACAATAGAAGAACCCTCTAATGTAGACAAGAGTGAGGTGATAGGAAACTAAGAAAGTGGACCAATATCTCCTGCAAAATAAAAAGAACCAAGAACATTGAGAGTGAGGAAAAGGTACAGACACCTATAAAGGTACGTGTCATCAACACATCATGGGGCTAATTTCATGGAATGGACACTCACTTGACAAAGGAAGAGGGCACTAAAAGGCAAAAAACTATCCCCCATGGCACTTTATAATGTAGTTTGAGCATAATAAGTCATAATGATGAAAAAGATGCCAAAAAAATGCAAGGAGTGGCACTTTATCTTAGTGCATTTGCATAAACGTGCTTACAAATAATATAAAAAATGATCAAAAAGGAGAAAGAGCTATTAGACTAGATAGTACAACCCAAAAGAAGAGATCTCATGCCACAAAAATGATCCCATCGACCTGAAACACCCAAAGTATCCACCGTAGTGCAATACAACAAAAAGCATAATAGAAAGATCTTGGAGAAGAATCTAGAAGAAAAATAGCATTTTTCGAAAGAGTACTAAACAAGCTTTCCAAAAATATAACATTTTCAAAAAGTAGAGATGGGATGTGTTGGATACAATTGTTAATTGTGTATTTTCTTTGATGTTACACAAATGTCATATCAGTCATCAGACAGAGTCTATCGAGCTCAAATGATTTGCAAAGCAATTTACAGTGTCTACCGAAAGTTCCTGAACTAAACAAAAAAAAGTTAATGTTTACCAAGCTCACTCGGGCATCAAAGGATTTTGTAGCAAAAGTTAGTATTAACTGAGCTCCCAAGGTTAACAAAGAAAAGTTAATGTTTACCAAGCTCACTTGGGCATTAAAGGATTTTGTAGCAAAAGTTAGTATTAACCGAGATCCCAAGGTTAACAAAGAAAAGTTAATGTTTACCGAGCTCACTCGGACATCAAAAGATTTTGTAGAAAAAGTTAGTATTAACCAAGCTCGCAAAGTTAACAAAGGAAAGTTAATGTCTATTGAGCTCCCAAGCTTAATGAAGGAAAGTTAATGTCTACTGAGCTCCCAAGGTTAACAAAGGAAAGTCAATGTCTACCGAGCTCACATGGTTAGCAAAGGAAGGTCAGTGCTAACTGACCTCACTCGGTCTTCCAAATTTTTTTGCAGAGTTTGCAGTGTTTACCGAGCTTCACTTGGTTAAGACTTATAAACCATTCTAGAGTAGTGGTTATCAAGCTTGCCAGCAAAGGATTTTACTGTTTTGCTATTAAGTTTAATTGCTTCATGCGGTCGACTGATGTAATGATTTTTTAAGTTATTGGAACCTCTATTTAAGTTGACTTGATAATCTGAAAGGTATATATATATATATATATATATATATATATATATATATATATATATATATATATATGTTCAAGTTGTGAATTAGGGTGTGAGTGTGAATATGAGTTTATGGATAAGGATGGAATAAGTGAATTGAGCGAATTCTGATGAAGGATTAGATATCCTAGAGGAGATGCAAAGTTGTATTCGATCAGCTAGGATCCAGTAAAAGCATAACAGAGATCTGTAATCAGCAAAAGATAAGTTGCATATCATTCAGGTCACCTCATTGTTGCTTTCTAATCATTGTAACAGTGAATCTAGAATCTCTTAACAAGAGTTGGTTTAACAGCCATTTTATAAATCCTCTAACAAGGTGATAGTTTAGTTGAATTATTCTCAAGACCTCTAACCAGGCCACTCTTAATAGGGTGATTAAATCCTCTAACAAGGTCACACCTAACAGTTTGTTTTGTAACCTTTAACAGGGTTGGCTCCTAACAGGGCTCACTTCAGAAGAGTAAAAATTGGTGACTAGTTACTTGGTGGTTTTTCCCATATTGAGTTTCCACGTTAAATCTGGTGTCTCTTGTGTTCATTTATTTTAATCTTTTCAAGCATATTAATGACTATGAATGCTAGATAAATAGTAATTAATTAATCTACCGAGTTACAGTTTTATTGCACTGTTTACTGAGTATCAACAGTATGTAAAGACATCTAAGGAATTTATTTTGGAATTAATTTTTGTGGTAACTGATGCACCCCTCCCCTCTCAGTTACTTCATCTATATTTCCAACAATTGGTATTAGATCTTTTGGTGCTTGCAAGACAAGATTTCAAGGATCTAAGCCAAAGATTAGGATGTCTTATAAGAGGGAAATTCCAAGACTTAACAGAGACAACTTCTTAGCATGACAAGGGTTGATGAGAATTCATCTAGCATCTATTGGAGATACAGGATTAAAATACCTTGATGAAAAATATGTAGAACCATCTAGTACATTATTTGTCAATGATATTGCTGAAAAGAAGACCCACAACATTATGATGATAGATATAGCATCTGCTATGAGTTATGAAGAATTTGATGACATTAAAGACTACAAATATGCCTTTGAAATGTGAGAAAAGATAAAATAAATCTATGGAGGAGATGATAATGTAAGAAGAGCCAAAGCAGAAAGTTTGAGAGGACAATTTGATCAAATGAGGATGAGAGAGGATGAAAACATTACAAAATATGTTGAAAGAGTCAAAGCATGTGCCAGTGCAATCAAAGCATCTGGAGGAGATATCAAGGAGGAGATAGTAATAAGTAAAGTTCTTAGAACTCTACTTCCCATTTATGCAATCAGAGTTTCTGCAATTCAAGAAAGAAGATGTGAAGCAAATCACAAGATAAATCTAGAGGCCATAGTTGGAAGATTGACTGCATTTGAACTAGACAAATTTGACAACTATGTTTCAACTTCCAAGAACATTGAATTAGCATTTGAAGCCAAGCTTTCACTTAAGGAGAAAAGAAAAAAGAAAAAGGAATCTTAGTCAAGAAGTGAAGATGAATTAGACCAAAGTTCAGATAGTGATTTTGAAGTGATTGAAGCTCTTCTAGCAAGGAAATATTCTAGAGGCAGAGGTAAATTTAAAAGTAAAGTTCCTCTAATCTGATTTTCATGTGAAAAAGTTGGTCATATTGCTGCTAGGTGCCCAAACAAGTAGAAAAAAGATGACAAGAAAGGTTACAAGTACAATGGCAAGAAAGACTTCAAATCATTCAAAGATAAAGGTAAGAAAACATGTTTTATGGCTAAAGATTCTAATGATTCTAATGATGAAGAAGAAGATGAAATTATCTACATTGCTGTGAAAGATGAATTTGATAATGAAGAGGAAATGGCACTCATTTCTCATATGAGCAAAAATGATACATGGATCATAGATAGTGGTTGTTCTCATCACATGACTGGTGATAAAACTAAGTTTGAATACTTTGAAAACTGTGATGGTGGCAGTGTAAGATTTGGTAACAATGAACCTTGTTGTATAAAAGGAAGAGGAAGAATCTCTCTAACCAAAGAACTTATATGTGATAATGCCTATTGGGTAGAAGGACTAAAGAATAATTTGTTGATTGTGGCACAACTACTCAATAATGGATTCAAAGTAGAATTCATGCATGGAAAAGCAAGACTGCTGGATGGCAAAGGAAAACTGATTGGATTAGACACTCAAACAAAAGGTAACTTATTTTATCTTGAACTTGGTGAATGTTCATGTTTTATTGCTCAATTTGAAGAAAGTTGGTTATGGCATACAAGGTTGTGTCATGTCAATTTTGATAACTTGGTAAAGATAAACAAATTCAAGAAAGTAAGAGACATTCCTAACATAAAAAAACCTAAGGTCGGTCTATGCAAGAATTGTCAGATTAGTAAAATGGGAAAGACTAGTTTTAAAAGTAAAAACTATCAGTCTGAAGATATATTAGAAATTGTGCATATTGATTTATGTGGACCCATTGGAATTGAAAGCTATACTGGAGAAAAGTTCTTCATTCTTTTTGTTGATGATTACTCAAGAATGATGACTGTCATGTATCTAAGGAACAAATTAGAAGCATTTGAGAAATTCAAATGGTACTTGGCTAGAGTAGAAAAGAAAACAAGAAAAAGATTGAAATGCTTGAGGTCAGACAGAGGAGGAGAATTCATTTCACATTAGTTCAATAACTTTTGCATTGAAAGAGGAATCAAAAGACAGGTATCAGCCCCTGGAACTCCTAAAAAAAATGGAATAGCTAAAAGGAGGAACAGATCTATCATGGACTATGCAAGAACCCTAATGATTGAAAAGAACATTGCTATCAAATACTGGAAGGAAGCTATCAACACTGCAGCTCATACCTTGAATCGGGTACAGCTTAAGAAGGACTCATTCAAAACTCCCTATGAGCTATGGTATGGCTACAAACCTAATGTAAGTTATCTAAAAGTATTTGGAAGTAAATGTTACATTTTGAAAGAATCTAGAAAAGGAAAATTTGATGTAAAAGGTGATGAAAGAATATTTTTGGGATACTCTTGCAAAAGTAAAGCATATAGATGTTTGAACCTATCTACTTACAAAGTCATAGAAAGTGCACATGTGAAAGTTGATGAGTTTGTAGAAAGGACTGAAGAAGAAAGCAAAAGGGAACTAGAAGATTATAGAAGGTTTGTTTTCACTAAACCTGATATAGTACCAGTCAATCAAAAATCTTCTACTCCTGAGTCATTAGTAACTAAGTTACAGGTAGTTCAAACCAAGCTACAGCAACCCGAGTTACATTCAGATGCTATCAAGCAATTGTCTACTAAGTCTGAAGGACCTGAGCCAATATCTACCAAGCCAAAACCTGAAGTTTAAATGCAAGAAGATAACAATGAAATTCTTTCAAAAGGCAAGGAACCTGTATTAGAAAAATATGTCAGGAGACATCATTCAGCAAATCAGATCATTGGAAACAAATTTGAAGGAACCATGACAAGAAGTAAGTTGAAAGGTACTTGTTTACTTGCTGATTTTGAACCTAAAAATATCAATGATGCATTGGAAAATGATAGTTGGATTGAGGATATGAATGAAGAAATAGAATAGATAAAGAAAAAAAAGACATGGACTCTTGTACGTAGGCCTAAAGATAAAAATGTGATTGGAACCAAGTGGGTATTTAGAAACAAGTTGGATGAAGATGGTAAGGTATCAAGAAACAAAGCTAGACTAGTATGCAAAGGATATGCTCAAGAAGAAGGAATAGACTATGGAGAAAATTTTGCTCTTGTTGCAAGATTGGAAGGAGTCAGAACCTTACTTGCATATGCTGCTCACAAAGGATTCAAAGTTTATCAAATGGATGTCAAGTCAAAATTCCTCAATGGTTTACTGGATGAAGAGGTCTACATTGAACAACCTGAAGGTTTTGTTGATCCAGATAAAAGGAACATGGTTTGCAAATTACATAAGGCATTGTATGGTCTGAAAAAAGCCCCTAGAGCATGGTATGAAAGATTGCATAACTATCTTATTCAGTTTGGTTTTCAAAGAACTAATGATAAAAGTAAATTGTATATAAAAGAAGGACCAGATAATACGATTGTTTTGGCATAAATATTTGTAGATGATACTGTTTTCACAGGAAATGATGATCTTTGCAAAGAATTTTCAGAGCAAATGAACAAGGAATTTGAAATGTCTATGTTTGGTGAAATCAAATTCTTTGTTGGTCTTCAAATTTAGTAGAATAAAAATGGTATCTACATACTCAATCAAAATACATCAAGGAGATATTGATAAAGTTTGGTATGGAAGATTGTAAACCAGTTGGGACTCCTATGTGTACTGGATTAAAACTTACCAAGGAAGATGAATCAAAAGAACTAGATCAAACACTGTATAGATCTATGGTTGGAAAGTTGCAGTATGTAGTTCATACTAGGCTAGATATTGCCCTTGTAGCTGGTATTGTAGCAAGATTTTCAGAAAAACCAAGAGAAAATCACATGATGGCAATCAAAAGAATAATGAGATATTTGAAAGGAACTGATTATGGTTTATGGTACAAATTTGGAGGTAATATGGATTTGAAAGTGTTTATTGATGCTAATTGGGCAAAAAAACTTGTTGACAAAAAAAGTACAAGTGGAGGAGCATTCTTTCTTGGAAAAAGGTTGGTTTCTTGGACAAGCAAAAAGTAGAATTGCACATCCCAATCTACAGCAGAGGCAGAGTATATTCCTGCTGCAGTAAACTGTTCTAATATTGTTTGGTTTAAATAGTTGTTGGAAGGCATGAAGGTGGAAATCAAAGAACCAGTTGTTATGTTCTGTGATAATACAAGTGCAATAAACATATCTAAGAACCCAGTGATGCATTCCAAAACCAAGCACATTGCAATAAAATATCATTTTGTTAGAGAATTGGTGCAAGACAAGGAGATCAGATTGGAATATGTTCATAGAAAGGAACAAATTGCTAACATATTCACAAAGCCATTACCTAAGGATGCATTCTTGTATCTACGAAGTAAGTTAGGGGTCACTCCTCTATCTAAAGTTCACTAAAATAAAGTTTTAGTGATGCATCAATGCATACCAAGTTGAAAATCTATCAATTAATGTAGCATAATCAGGGAATATTGCATATGAACCGGTACTAAAGGTACATTAAAATCATTTGAGTAGTGTTGTCTTTGGCATGTGTTGTCAAAGAGGGAGAGTTTTACTATCATATCTTTCTGAAATTTGTTTGAAAGGAAGAAGTTTGCTATGATATCCCTCACAAAAAGAGATTATTGAAAGAGGGAGAGTTTTCTATCTAATAAAGAAAGTTGTTCGAATAGAAAAAGGCTTGTTGGACTTGTTTTCAAATTTTATTCTGCTATGACATGTTGTGTTGCCATCAATGCCAAAGAGGGAGTTTGTTGGATACAATTGTTAATTGTGTATTGTCTTTGATGTTACACAAATGTCATATCAGTCATTAGATAGAGTCTATTGAGCTCAGATGATCTGCAAATCAATTTATAGTGTCTACCGAATGTTCCTGAACTTAACAAAAAAAAGTTAATGTTTACCGAGCTCACTCAGGCATCAAAGGATTTTGTAGAAAAAGTTAGTATTAACCGAGCTTTCAAGGTTAACAAAGAAAAGTTAATGTTTACCGAGCTCACTCAGGCATCAAAGGATTTTGTAGCAAAATTTAGTATTAACCGAGCTCCCAAGGTTAACAAAGGAAAGTTAATGTTTACCGAGCTCACTCGAGCATCAAAGGATTTTGTAGCAAAAGTTAGTATTTACTGAGCTCGCAAGGTTAATAAAGGAAAGTTAATGTCTACCGAGCTCCCAAGGTTAACGAAGGAAAGTTAATGTTTATCGAGCTCCCAAGGTTAATAAAGGAAAGTCAATGTCTACCGAGCTCACATGGTTAGCAAAGGAAGGTCAGTGCTAACCGAGCTCACTTGGTCTCCAAAGGATTTTTGTAGGGTTTGCAATTTTTACCGAGCTTCACTTGGTTAACACTAGAAAACCATTCTGGAGCAGTGGTTACCAAGCTTGATCAGCCAGCAAATGATTTTACTGTTTTGATATTAAGTTTAATTGCTTCATGCGGCCGACTAATGTAATGATTTTTTTAGTTATTGGAACCTATAGTTAAGCCGACTTGATAATCTGAAAGGTATATATATATATATATATGTATATATGTATATATATATATATATGTATATATGTATATATATATGTATATATATATACATATATACATATATATATGTATACATATATACATATATATATATATACATATATATATATATATATATATATACATATATACATATATATATATACATATATACATATATATATATATATGTATATATATATATATATATATATATGTTCAAGTTGTGAATTAGGGTCTGAGTGTGAATATGAGTATATGGATAAGGATGGAATAAGTGAATTGAGCGAATTCTGATGAAGTATTAGATATCTTGGAGGAGATGCAAAGTTGTATTCGATCAGCTAGGATCCAGTAAAAGTAGAACAAAGATTTGTAATCAACAAAAGATAAGTTGCATATCATTCAGGTCACCTCATTGTTGCTTTCTAATCATTGTAACAGTGAATCTAGAATCTCTTAACAAGAGTTGGTTTAACAACCATTTTATAAATCCTCTAACAAGGTGACAGTTTAGTTGAATTGTTCTCAAGACCTCTAACCAGGCCACTCTTAATAGGGTGATTAAATCCTCTAACAAGGTCACATCTAACAGTGTGTTTTGTAACTTTTAATAGGGTTGGCTCCTAACAGGGCTCACTTCAGAAGAGTGAAAATTGGTGACTACTTACTTGGTGGTTTTTCCCATATTGAGTTTTCACATTAAATCTGGTGTCTCTTGTGTTCATTTATTTTAATCTTTGCAAGCATATTAATGACTATGAATGCTAGATAAACAGAAATTAATTAATCTATCGAGTTACAGTTTTCCTGCACTGTTTACTGAGTATCAATAGTATGTAAAGACATCTATGGGATTTATTTTGGAATTAATTTTTGTGGTAACTGATTCACCCCTCCCCTCTCAGTTACTTCATCTATATTTCCAATAGGATGCTTAAGATATGCCCTTCAGAGTGGAAAAATGAACACCTGAACTTGACTACCTAAACAAGAAACCAAAATAGATCAAAACTAGAAAAATCCTTCACCATTGTCTCCATCTCAGAACCATCTTTTGGGTGCTTTTTTTAGATAAAAAGAAGATGTCTAAATACTCAAGTTATAGCCAAAAAACCAACAGGGTCCCTACATGTTTTTTATAGGCAAAAAAAAAACCAAATGATGAAAGTATTATTTCAACTCAATATTAATCCAAATTGATACTAGATCTAGGTAGATAATAAATCATGCACTTTAAAAAAAAAAAAAAAAAAACATTGAAATATGTGTCCATATGAGCCTGAACAAAGCCTTTGAATTTGGAAAAATTAGGATTTGTGATTTTTGGAAAAATTTAGAAATAGAGATCACAAACAACTTGCACCAATGTGTAGATCACAAAATCCTACCCCAAAACAAAAAAAAATTCTTGGAAAAAAGGATTTTGTATGAGTGAGATGTCTTTGTTTGAAAATTGCCTCTGTAATTATTTTTTCTAAATCATCGGTATCATACCTCCAAAGATCAAAGAAAAATGCCCAAAAAGAGTCAGATATGTTCTATCAAACCCTCCTAATTTTTCTCCAAATATTTAACAAGCTACAACAGATCTAGCTCTGATACCATGAAAGATTTGAGCTAATATACAAATCAAATCCACAAAGCTCTCGAATACTTGCATGTAGAAAACTTATCATAGAGAAGAAAAAGACAAGAGAAGGCAAGGGTTTTCTCTAAAAACATGAAAATTGTATTACTAGATAAAGAAAAGGTATAAGATTACAAAGATACCAATCCTTATAAAAGGAGATTGAAACTTGAAAAGGGTAACCTAAAAGGTAAAAACTATTTAATAATTACTAATTAATTGTTAAATAGAGAATGCAAAAAGTGTATAAAGTGAATTCTTAAGAAGGGAGAAAAAGGTAATTTAATTAATGAAATTAAATTAACCTTTTTCTCTAACATTCACATCCTATGTTCCAAGATGTTAAGTTGTTAACTTCTAGGTCACTTGAGTTGTGGGAGTTACTTAATTTTGATCTCTATATAAACCCTTCCTTTCACTCTAGTTTTCATATCCATATAAGATCAAGTGTTCAAGTATCCAAGTTATCAAGCTCTCAAGCTCTTCTCTAAGCATTCAAGGAATTCGAGCTTTCCTCCATTAAAGATCAAGGATTTATGCATTCAAACCACTGAAGGATTTTATGTGAGATCTTCTATTGCATTTTTAACATTCAAGATCTCCCTTCATACATTCAAGATCCTTTGTTGCATATTCTACATTTTTTGTAAAGATGGATTTTAAGCACATATATTCAAGAACTTTGATTTCCTTTCTAGGACTTTTTAAGTTTAACCAAAGCTATTGAATCTACATACTCAGTTACATTCCAAATTTAAGAGAATATTCATAGATCTACATTGGTTCATGTTAGATCTATCACTACTACTTGCTAGAATTCCATTTCAATTATTTTAATTTAAGGTTAATTCCTAAACTAGGGTTTGATTGAGGCAAACCCCCAACAACAAATAAATAACCCCTTTGTTTTGTAGGTTTCAGATCTTGGATTGGAAAACATGTTACGAATATGGGTACCCTTTTCAAATTTCTATAGAATTGCAAAATCAAAATCAATGTCACACACCATCATCAAGTGTGCACTACACCCTTGAAGATTCTATTTTTCCATTGAAGATCCAATTCACCCCTAATAGGTTTGCAAAACATTTCTAGATTTTTTCACCTCACACATTTCATCCTAGACCTTGGATCACAACAACTTCTTACATCATTCAAGATCATATAGCCAGGTTTGTGGTCTACAAGGTATTCTCTTCTCCTTTCTATTTCCATACTTTCTGTTTCAGCATTACTTTATTTATATATCTTTACCTAAATCCTCATAAGGTGAGGGTGAGAGTAAAATAAATCCAAGTCACTCATTCCTTTTGTCCATTAGGTTTTGCATTGGTACCCCCTCTTATATCAATCAAATCTAATCAAAAGGGTTGGATCTTGGTATTTCCCCCTTTCATTTCTGTAGGTTTACTTTGCTGCCATTTTTCTACCCTACACCTTTTAATAGTAGTCATGCATGTTTCCTTAGGACTAGAGGAAAACCTTGCAACAATACAAACTACATGTCAAATATTAGGTCTACTATGCACAACATACTAAAACTTCCCAATTATTGATCTATATTGAGTCTCATTCACTTTAGTAGTAGTGTCCTTTTTAGACAATTTGCATCTAGTCACCATAGGTGTACCAAATGGCCTTAACTCATACCAAATGTCTTCAAGATCTCTTTAACATACGTAGATTGAGTCACATATACACCATCTTCTATTTGATGAACTTGTAAACCAATAAACAATTTGATATCACCAAACATCAACATTTCAAACTCCTCAATCCTTTGATCAACAAAAAATTTGCACAACAAATTGTTCCCACCAAATATGATATAATATATGAATATTTCAGCAATCAATACCATGTTTTTATCTTCACTCTATAAGTACATATTACTATATTCACTTGTTCTCACAAATCCAATCTTAATCAAGTATGAATGCAACCTTTCATACCATGCTCTTAGTGCTTGTTTAGTCCATACAAAGGTAAGTGCACCAAGATGGTGTACAAAAAGGGTGTTATAAGTGGATAGATTTTCTCTTAATCAAGTAAACCTAAACTTGAATGAAACTTTTGAGGATCATCTATTCAAAATGACAAGAAATGTAAACAAATACAAATTGTAGTACTTTGAGTCTATTTTCTAAACTACCAAAATTCTTACAAAAAAAATTAGATTAGGTGAATCAAACCCCGCGCACATGAAAAATAGTTCTTGACTTTTTAAGAAAACATAACATGTAGTTATTTTTGTGTGCAACACAAAAGACTTAGTTATATTTAGTATTATGCAAATCCCTTTGGTAGGATGACAATTAAGAGTGATATCTGGAAGTTGTGTATTTTTATGTAATTTTTTGATGAGTATTGCTTTTATGAATTATTGAAGTGACTACATATTGAAATTTTGATACCTACTCTTGTGCAAGGAATAACTTGCATCAAAATAATCAAAAAATATTTTTTTAGGTGTATAGAATGAAGTGTAGAACAAAAATATGTAATTTATTTTGCATTTGGTTATGCATATTAATTTTTTTTAAAAATTGTTAGACATATGTTTATAAGGAATGTGAAGATAGTGATAAAAATAATTAATGTTTACAATGTTAATGTTATAAAAAACAAGAAGTTAAATCATATATTCAAAAAGGTAAGAAGATGAGTTGGATTATGGTGGTGATTTCAAAGACACCCACTTTATCGTTTGGAAATTTGATGAAGGAAAAGACGAGAACTCATCTTAGAAGATGAAAAATGTCTAAAGGATTAAAATTGGAGTGAAAATGAGCTCCCAAGCCTTGGGTCAACTACCATGGCTAATTCCAAGCCATAACCCCATTGGGTTTATATTTTCAAATAACTCGATTGGGTTATTAGAGCCAAAAATGTGTTGCAATAGTTAAAGAAATCAATTAGGTTTTTCTGAGACAGAACCCAATTGAGTTTGTATGAGACAAAACCCAATTGAATTTTTAATGAATGGATGCCAAATTGCATTCACATAACCCTCTCAAGTTATTATGATAGCAATAACCCAATTGGGTTATGTCTATCATAAATAAGCTAATATTTATAATTCAATATTTATAAATATACAAACAAATTTAGATATAACTAATTTTAATATTATATATATTTGTAACTATATAACTAAATTAATATTTAATTAAAATTAAATATTACTTATATTTATAATTAAATCACACACACACACACACATTTATAAGTATAAAATTAAATACATATATAATTAAATACTTTTATTCTATTTTTGTATTTATAATCACATATATTCATAACCTCTCTCTCTCATTAACCCCTAACACCCACTCCCTCGAATATGTAAATATCCTAGATAACCCCTAACCTTGTCTCTCCTCAAACCCTAATCTATCGCTTTCCCTCCCTCTCAAATCCCTAACTTACATCAATTTTTATCTAACTCCTAACCTCACATCACTAACCCTAAAATTCCTTCTCTCACTAACCCCTAACCTCTCTCTCTCTCTCTCTCTCTCTCTCTCTCTCTCTCTCTCTCAAACCCTTAACCTACATCTCTCCCTCTCTCTCCCCCTCCCTCTCAAACCCATAACCTACCTCTCCTTCTCTCTATCTAACTCTAAGCCCCGTCTATCTAACCCCTAATTTCCCTCTCTCACTAACCCCTAACTTCTCTTTCTCCCCCCTCTCAAACCCCTAACCTACCTTTCTCTCTATCTACCTCCTCTCTCTTTCTCTTTGAAACCCCTAACTCCTAAACCCCCTATCTCTAACAATCCCTAAGAATCCCTCTCTCTCTCTCACACACACTAACATTTAATCCCTAACCCTTTGCCCCTAACCCCCATCTCTCTTCTCTCAAACCTCCAACCTCTCTCTCTCTCTCTCTCAAATTCTTAACCTATCTCTCTCTTTATCTAACACCTAATAATGTCTCTCTAACCCCTAAGCTCCTTTTCTCACTAATTGAGCTTACCTCTCCCCCCCCTCTCAAATATCTAACCCACTCTACCCTTTTCTTGACATCCCTCTCAACCTCCCCTCTCTCCCTCCTTCCCTCTCAAAACCCTAACTTCTCTCTATCTCTATCTAATTCCTAACCCCCTCTCCCCTCTCCCTAACCCCTAATCCCCTATCTCTCTCCTCTTAGCCCCCCCCCCCCCCCCCCCTCTTCCTCTCTCCCTCCGTCCTTCCCTCCCAAACCCCTAAACTCTCTCCATCTCTATCCATCTCTTAACCCACCTCTCTCTAATCCTTAAACCCCCCCTCTCTCACTAACCCCCCCAATCTCCCCCCTCCCCTCTCTCTCTCTAATCCCTAATCCATATCTCTCTCCCCCTCCCTCCCTACCTCTCTTTCTCTATCTATCAATTCCTTAACTCCCTCACTCCCTCCCTCTCACTCCCTCTACCTTCCATTAACTCCCCCATCTCTCTTTGTATAATAGTTCTACATAACCTAACTTGGTTTTGTAAAAGCCGATTAGGTTATGAGTTCCTATTGATGTTGTAGTGTGGAATTAATAACCTGATTAGGCTATTAATAACCTAATTTGGTTACTAAAAAGTGTAAATATAAAAACATGTCAATAATTATTATACCATTTCATAATGGCCTACATGATTTTACTACTACTTGACATGTCTTTTGCCACCAGGTATGCAAATATTTAGTCTATTTTTCTTGGAAATGTTGAATTTGATCTATTTTCTTGTGTCCACATGTTATTTTATGTTTGTATCTTATAATTCTGTATAAAATAATGATGCAAATTTGTTTATTTTTGCATTTGATTGTGTAATTTATTCATGTTATTGTTTGTAGGGCATCTTGGATGTACAATCATGGGAAATAACAAGAGAGGAACAATTGAAAAATGAGGGGCAAAAAAGGCACAAACAAGGGAGCATATGAGGAGATTACATGAAAGTACATCATCAAATGCCTCCAATGCAAGTGATAAAAATATACCAATTCACAATGAGATGATCAATGCATCTAATGCTGTAAATTAAAATCATGAGAATGCACCCATTTAAATTGATGTCACAAATACACCTAATTCAACAAATAAAATATTCAACATACCCAAATTGAAATGATTATGAAAAATACACCTACATCATCTAATTAACCTAATGGGACATCTCAAGTTGACATGATGAATAAAAATACTGCAAGCAATGAAAATATAGAGCATGTACCTACATCAACATTGCCTAGAATAATTTGTAGAAAACCAAAGTCTCTAATTGACATCGATGAAAATATTTTGAAGCCAATGTTATTGGAATTACAATAGGAAAGGTAAACTTCTAAGAGAGCGAGGCGGGGGCGAGGGGTGTGTGTCAATCAACAGTTAAAACATGAACCCATAAAACTTTCACCACACATCCATCTCATTCATTCAATAGATAAATTGAAATAACATGTAAAACACATACATCCAAATCATGTAAACATGTAATAAATCACACACATAACACTAGATATGATTACCCAGAAACCCTCCAAGCGAGAAGGTAAAATTGGGGTGAGGATGACACCCACAAATTTTCACTACTAGAATTGTAAAGTGTACAATAATCTACATCCTTGCGCATGCATCGGGGTTGGGGGGGTGGGGGGGGGGGGGGGTGTGGGGGTAAGGGGGGTGAGAAATGCCCCATAAGGCCCTTACCCTGACCCTTTAGAGTTACAATGTTTTGACTATGAATCATGATCTACCTTGTGAAAGGTTTGCCTTATTAAAGACTTACAAGGACTATCAAGTCTCATCTTGTTAGAGGATTTCAACACCCTTTTAGAAGTGTACCTTGTTAGAGGACTTCAACTTCCAACTAAGAAGCACCCTGCTTTTCATAAAACCTACTAGGACTACTATATTAAGAGATTTGACTGAAATCACCTTCTAAAATGTCTCAACATAGATCTTGCAATTGGAACTTGCTTGCTTGATGATAGATCACCTCTAAACACTTATCTTCTTGATCCTTCTCAATCAAATGTCCCAATGTTATATCCTTCTCTCTATCCTTTGTTCTTCTCTAACTGATTCTACAATCAACTCATTCTTCATAACTTCTAAGTCTCCATGAATGCTCTATTTGCACATGCAAACTTCTCTATTCTTCTTCTTCAATCCCTTAAACAATCATATGAAGTTTAGGGTTTTGTCCTCCTTAAGAAGACTAGGAGACTTAGGGTTAGGTATGAATCTATAGCTAAGATTCATCCATATTACTACTTAAACCTTCCCATTTTTTGATTGGCTACATGTAATTGTATAGGGAATCCACATATAGATTTATCCTTATCTCCAAAAGGTTGTAATCTATCCTTAGGTCAGCTAAAAAATGGTTTACATAGTTGTTTGTTCCATTACAAAAAAATATGTCCAATATGTATTACTCAACATATGTAGTCTTTGATGCTCAACATGCACTATATTTCTACTCTGATTTGGCACTTGCACTGCTTGGCATCCACCATTTACTCGGCTCCTAAATCACTTGACATGGTCTATTTGCTCAAAACTTGAGTGACTCAACATATGAATGAATTGACACTCATTATAACTCGGCATGGTCTAATATTTATATGTTGTGCTTGACATGTATTACTAGTTTGGCTGGAACTAAGTGGCTTAAGTGTGTTGAAACTCACTTATCAAAACCAATCTGAGATCAACAATTTCCCCTTTGACATGAGTGTCAAAAACACTTGAATATCATTGTCAATCTTAATCTTCTCAAGCATAACATATCCATGACTCAACTTATATACAAAACTTCAAAATTTTCAAAATTTTGCAATAACTTATATGCCTCAAAATGTATCTCCCCCTAAGTTAATATATCTATTATGTATGCAAACTTTGTGCTTCGTTCTAAGTAGATTTGTCTTTGTTGATACTCTTTGACTTCAATGCACTTATACTCTTTCATGCTACGCTATTTCTCCCTTAGCTGATATCTTTGTTTCTCCTCTTTATTTCTATCTCCCCCTTTCTTCATTCTCCCCCATATATCTATCTCCCCCATCAGATATTCTCCCCTTTTTTGACACTTATGTCAAATGGGCTATACACATATAGTGTGTTTGTCCAAAAATGATTTATGGACCTCTAGTATTATCTTAAGAGCTGTATCCCATTTTTCACATGCAACATCCAATGACTTGAGTTGGATGGCAAGCTTGGCAGCAAGGTGCACTAGGTCATCTAGAGTAGGAAGATTGGGGTCTTTCTTTAGTAGAGTTTCAACATAACCTAGCTCCTTGTGTAGTATTTCCATATGCAGGGTGAGGGATGCCTGTATACATGTCAATTTGGCTCTTATGCTAGCCTCTTGTACTATTAATACAACTAATTGACTTTGTGATTGAAGAAATGTATTAAAATGCTTCTCACTTTGAGTTGGGTTCTAAGGTAACTTGGTACCTGGTCTGTTGAGATTTCTCTCCAGGCTCAGAATATGATGTCTAGTTTGTTAGGTGAAGAGTATAGGGTCACACAATTTGGTGTACAATGAGAATATATTCTCAAGTACCTGCTTTACATCCTCAACCTTTGTTGCTAATGCAACTTGAGTCAGTGCTATCTCACCAGATATCTTTTCATTTACCTTGCTCTGGAATTTCTTTTCAGACCACTCTAAGAGTTCAACACTAGTATAAATGTCTTCATTATTGACCTTTTCACTATATCTGATAGTTGTTCTAGTAGTGGCTTGATCTCTTTAGGAGTAGGTAGACTAAATGTATCCAAAAATATGTCTTTAATGTCTTGAAGTGCTTGCTTTTTCCTATCTTCTCTCCTAATCATTTCTTGATGCTTTTTCTTCTCTAAGGCTTGTTGTAAAATACCTATTTGATCTAATGTCATTGTATCATAATCAAATTTAGGTATAAAAATCTCTTCATCAAGAGTGACATTTCTATAGTGAATTAATTTTTCAATTTTGGAAGAGCTAGAGCTTGGCACTAAGATTTGCAATGGTATAGCTTCTATGCTCAACTTTTGAAGAGCCTGTGTGGAAGGAGTACCTGATGTTGGTAAGTTTACCAATGCTTGGATGACCTCTTGTTCCTTCACCTTAGGTGTTTCCTCACTCTCTTCATATTTTCTCTTGTCTATCACAATGACATGACTAGCACCTTGACCTTGTGTTGTAGGTATAGATGAATCCATTTATCATGTTTCCTACTGTACAGTAGTATCTTTCTCTTCTTTTGTAATATGCTTCTACTGAATTGTAACAAGTGTATCAACCTTAGTGATGTATCTACTATTTTTTAAACTAAAGGTTTCACTTGAGTAACTGAAGGGATGACAAAAGGTGGTTCTTGTGGATTCACCTTGTCCCTTGTGATATTACTTACTACCTTTTGGAGCTCATCCACACTAACCAAAATTGGATTTTCACATAGCTTAGCTTGCAGTGTAGATTGGTTGAATATCTTCTTCAAGTCTTCTACACTTACGGGATTAGTGTTCTAAGCTAAAGCATTAGGAAAATCCTTAACAATAATAGTTTTAGTAGACTTGACTATGTCATGGGGAGGATTGACACTCAACACTTGTGTGTCTTGTACACTTTATTCATCTTGCTGCTATTCAACTGTTGCCATGTCATCATCTTGCTATTTTGTTTCTTCCCCAATAGTATTATCTTTGTTATCATCTTCTTTATCATCATCTTCCTTGCCCTCATCATGTTCATCATCCTTGTCATCATGGTTACCTTTTGAAGGATTGACTTCTTCTTGTTTTACAGTGGTCAACCCATAGATAAGTTTCCATTTTTGGGTTCATTTCTTGACCACATCTTCAATGTCATTTTGAAGAATGCTGAAAGCTCTATACTTAGGTGTAAACCTAACTACATATCTCTTGACAACCTTAGCAATTTGACCCTTTGTCAATTCTGGCATTACTTGGGCTAATGTTGTTTCCTTGATTTTCTTTTCTAAGTTTAAACAATAATGCCATTTTGTTAGATTGTGGTGACTGATTAGGAAAGTGCTTCACATACTTCATAAATTATTTGAAAATTTTTTTTGGGCCCTATTTTATCAAGATTTTGGGTCAACATGTAATTATCAATTATAACCCTAAAGTGGTAAAAATACTTGTATAAAACTGCTTAGGGTTAGGGATTATTTTGTAGTTGTGATGCAAAAATTGGTTCTTGTGGCGATATTGAGTTGTAAGGAATTATGAATTGTAATTAGGTTGTAATCACTAGATCATAATAATATCAGACTTGCTATTTGGTGGACATAGCCTAGGGATTGGGTGAACCATGTTAAATCTTGGTGTCTTGTATTCTTTTTTGTGTGATCTATTATTTTTTGATATTGTTTATATTTGCATGTAATTTTTATTTTTGTCTGCAGTTTATTACTTACAAGTGGTATTAGAGCAAGGTTGATTTTCAGTTATCCTCTATAAGAAAGTCTCATAGTTAAGTGGAAGTCTCACGATTGAGTGGGAGCGATGGTAGATGAGGGCAAGCCAAGGCTTGATAGGTTTAATGAGTAGAACTTCTAGTTATGGAAGATGCAAATGGAAGACTATCTTTATCAAAAGGATTTATGGAAGCCATTAGAAGGCAAAGCCAAGAATTAGGGATCTATGTCAAATGATGAATGTTATCTTTTGGATAGAAAGACACTTGGAAGCATTTGATTATGCCTAGCACCATCAGTGACATTTAATATTACAAAAGTGAAGATAACAGAAGAATTGATGCAAACTATAGCAAAACTATATGAAAAGCCCTCTGCTTCAAACAAGGTATTTCACGTGAAGAATTTATTTAATATGAAAATGGAAAAAGGTGGATCTATTGCAGATCCTTTAAATGAGTTTAATACTATTACTAGTTAGTTATCTTCTATGGTTATCAATTTTTATGAAGAAATTAGGGCTCTCTTGATTTTTTGTTCTTTACCTGAAAGCTAGAATGGCTTGGTAATGGCTATGAGTAATTCTGTTCCTAGATCATAAGAACCACCTCCACAAACTCCAACAACTACAAGTGATCAACCACAAGAGTAACAAGCACAAGATGCATCTACTAAGGTTGACACTACAATCACAGTAAGTACTGGGGAACAAACAAAGGAGAAAGTAGGACAAAAAGTTTTCACTGATCCTACAACACAAAGCCAAGGTGCACCTTCTCTGATCACTATAATTGATCAAGGTAGATCTGAAGAAGACAAGGAAGAGGAGAAAACCCCTAAGGAGAGAAATCAAGAGGCAATGCAAACTCTAGTCAATTTGCCTACTATAGGGCCTCCTACTAAGTACTCGACCACTAATGTAGTACCACTACAAATTTCAGCACTAGGCTTGAGCTCTACGAAGGTAGCAAGGGTACTTCATTATGGAGACCCTGCACTTGATGAAGAGATATTCATACCAAGTTATGACTACAAGACAATGCACTTAGCATAGATCAATGAAGTGCAAGAAGCACTAGAAAAGAAGAAGAAGCAAGAGATACTTAGGAATGAGTATAGGTAGAGGCAAACATTGATATAAATTAAAGACATCTTTCTTGATGCTTTTAGCTTTCTAGTATGTGATGAGACAAAGCACATCATGGAGCAACTATCCAACATAGTGGACTAGGTACAAAATGAAGACCTAGATACTAATGTTAAATTACTTGAATGGTCTGAGAATAAATTTCAAATGAAGGTCAATGAGAAGATATCTAGTGAGATATCACTATCCCAAGTTAAACTGGCTAAAAAAGTTGAAAAGGTGAAAGTAATACTTGAAAACATATTCTCATTGTACTCCAAATTGTGTGATTTCTCATATTTCATACAAGAAACAAGCTAGAGGATATTGAGCTTAGAGAGGAACTTCAAGATATCTAGCACACAACTACCCAAGGACCCAGCTCAAAGTGAGAAGCATTTTTACACAATACTTCACACTCAAAAGGAGTTAGTTATATTAACAGTAGATGAGGCTAATATTAAGGCCAAATTAATACAGATCCAGTCTGCAATCACCCAACACATGGAAGTATTGCATAAATAAGTGGCCTATGTAGAAAATGTTTTGAAGAAAGATTCAAATATTTCTACATTAGAAGGTTGGGTACACCTTGTAGCAGAGATAGCCATCTAGCTCAAAGCACTAGAAATAGCATTGGACAACTAGGATGCTTTTCTAAAGATTATCATGGAAGTAAATAAAACTTTTTTGGCTAAGTATTCCATTCATTCTTAGGACCCTTTAACATAAGTGTCAAAAAGAGGGAGATTTAATAAATATAGGAGATAATAAGAATGGGGGAGATATAATAATTGGGGGGAGATAGTAAATGAGACCCAAAGGAGAAAGAATACCCAAAAGGGGAGATATTCAAAAAGATAGGAGATAATAAAAATGGGGGAGATATAATAATTTGGGGGAGATAATAAATGAGACCCAAAGGAGAAAGAATACACAAAAGGGGAGATATTCAAATTTTGAATTTTGAGGAGAAGTAAGGAGATATGGCCAAAAGGATACAATACTGGAAGGAAGGTGTGTGAAAAGGGGAGTAGACATAGAGCAGACAAAAATAGAGGCAAAGGAATGATAAGGAATATAATGGAAACAACATGAGACAAATACAACATTAAGAAATTTTGAATACAGAAATGGCACATTAGCTCAGGGGGAGTTAAAATTTTTTGAGGTATATAGTCTTCTACAAAATTTTGAAATAATTTTTTTTTGAAGTTTTGTACATATGTTGAATAGGCTGTGTATTATACTCATAGAAGATTAGATTCATAATGCTTAGCTAAGTGTTTTTGGCACTCATGTCGATGGGGGAGATTGTTGGTCTCAGATTGGTTTTGACATTTGAGTGTCAATACACTTAACCAATTTCAAAGTTGATGCAGAGTATGATACAAATGTTGAGCTATAGTATGTGCTAAGCCAGAGATTCAACAGGTGCCAAGTGAACTTCAAGTGCCAAGCAAAAATCAAGTGCCGAGTGATAAGTGATGTTGAGTCACTATAGGTACTGAGCAAAGAATAGATGCTTAGTGAGATAGAGTTAATCTAGGATCCGAGCGAGATGAAATTCCTATATGTGCCAAGCATCAACAATTAGTAACTGTCGAGTAAAATAGAATTAGCGTATGAGTTTGTGCCTTCATGAACTCAGATGTAAACTATTTTTGAGCCAACTCAAGATGAATCTTGAAGGATCTAAAAGATAAGATTGAATCTTTTACATTCCCTATGTAATCAGCATGCAACCAATCAAAAAAATGGAGAAAGCATGCAACCAATAGGAAAAATGTAAAGATTTGAGTAGGAAAGATGGATAAATATCGATCGTGGATTCATACCTAACCCTAAGTCTTCGAAGCCTTTATAAAGAAGTCGAAACCCCATAATTCAGTAGATGTGTGAGAGTTGTATGGAAAAATACTATCAAAGATTAGAAGGGTATAAGGACTTAAAGAAGGAAAAGAAACATTGTAGAATTCAATTGGTTAGAACAGAGCATTAGGACTTCGAGTAGAGAAATATCATATTTGAAAGGATCAAATTAGATTGAGTAGAACAAGGATATGGAATTGACAATTGAAAATTGTAAGTTATCAGGTCAACACATTCTAATACTTTCTAGCCATTGTATTAGGAATGAAAATCCTATGGAGATATGTTGGTTTAACAGCCATGTTGTAAGCCTTTCATCAAGGTGCTAAATCCTTTAATAAGGTAGCATTCCAAGTGAGTGTTTCTAAATCCTTTAGATAGGTCACTTTTAATAGAGTGTAAAGCCTTTAATAGGGTAGGCCTTTCACAAGGCAGACCATTGAAAGTGGTCAAAATTTGTAATCTTAAATAGTTACATATTGCTGTAGTGATAATTTGTCAGTGTCATCCCCACCCCAGTTTTACCTTCTCATTTTGGAGAGTTTTTGGGTGACCAAAATCTTGTGTTATCCATTTTCATGCATATCTTTATTTTTATGTTTATTAGATATATTAGATGCATGGATTGATCTTAGTTAAAAGTTTTAAAGGTTAAAATACTGTTACTTCTAATTCACTCCCCCTCTTAGAAGTAAATCTTCCCACTTGTAAATTCCAATAGGAAGTATGAATCAGATGATTATAGAAGATGGTAACATAACTCAAATAAAAATAAATAAATTGCATCATTTTTTTGTAGAAAAGGACAATTGTGGAATGCAATTATTAAATACATTATAGACTTTAAGAAATGATTCATACACATTCATGGAACTATACCAAATGAAATTTTTGAATGTTTAAAGGTGGTGAGAAGAGAGAAATTGAAGAAGATAAAAGGATGATAGAAAATGCTGTTTAGGAGCTCTACATTTAGATAATGAAAAGAAACTCCAAGATATTATAAGTAGATTAGAGAAATTATTGAGAAAGAAGAAAAGAAAAATACAAATATTGGGAGGCCTTTCATGAAGAGGTAATAAAAGAAATAGAAGAAGCAATTTTGATGGTAATGAATGAGCTTTTCATATTGGATCAGCCACAAGATAATATAGTTATGGAAACTAAGTATAATGCATAAGATCAACAAGATGATAGTATGGTTATAGGGGGGAAGAATTACAATTGGAACCAGTGATGAAAGCTTTATAAGAACATCAAAGAATCCATTTGCAAATCTAAAAGATTCCAATGTTGGTAGTTTGGCTATTAATAATACTATTGACTAATCCAATTCAGAAGATGATAAAAATGATAAAATAAGAATAGGCAGGACCAAAGCATTATGCGCAATAGGGAATTATCAAAAGTAATATCATTTGCACCTAGTTTATTGAGTGTGGATTTTTACAATTAGGATTTTTACAACTAGGCACATTTGAAAAATCTTGTGCAAGAGGCCAAAATAGGTATCATCTATTTTAAATAGGTAGAGAAGGAATCAAAAAAGAAAGAAGAGGAGAAACAAAGATAAAATCATATGGATATACAACCATCTCAAGGTTCATTTGAAAAGAGAGGTGATAGGTCAATTTAGAAAGAGGATGAAAAAAATAGGGAAAGATAGATCAATGTTTTATGGACCTCTCCTAAGAAAGAAGAGACTACACCAACAAGCACTTCAAAGTCACCCTTTGAAGCACTTTTCTCAAGATTTCCACAAGATGTAACAAAAATGTTTGAAGGAAATATTGAAATACAAAAGTACATTAAATTGTTGGACCAACATTCTCTATTGGAAAGATTCATAGATAATTTGGTAAGATGAGTATGAATGCTCAAAGTCTATTAAACTTTCCTATTGAAAAGCTATAGAGTACACTACCCTTTTCAGTATGAACAAGTGAATAGAATATTGAGGAGAAAGATAAAATGGTTATGAAAGCCTTTAACACTCATTTTACTACACTTGAGGAAGCTAATCTAAGGGAAAAGAAAGTTCATAATGAAAATTTATTCAATAAATTAAGTGGAAACATTAGGAATGATCTCACAACATTAGATTTATGCATCAAAGAATCAAGGAATTTTTTCACGCAACAAAATGACCTACATGTAAAATTTGTGCTTGCACACAAATTGATGAAGGGTGCTCGCTTTAATACCATAAACCATAATAGAAAACAAAGAAAGAATAGCAAAATGCAAGAACAAAATATGGACTTCTTATTTGTGCTACAAATGTGGAATTATAGAATTCACAAGTACAATATTCTAACCCACATGGGTGCCTTCATTAAAATAATTTGCAAGACAAGCTATGAACTATCGCCCAGAGCTATTCTAAACAATGTTCGAGTCTTTCTTAAATAGGCAATTTTATGTTGCCCAAGAAGGTTCTAGATAATGAAACGTAATACTTAGGGTTGAAAAACCTTAACAATACATATATAGAGTTGGCCGAATACATCTTTGACAATTATTTTAGATATTTTAGATAGCCCAACTTCAGAAGGCCATAACTCTCGAATTGTTGCTTTGATTGGCTATTATAACCACTTTTTAGAAATGTCAACTTCTAATCTATAGGCTTGAAATGGCACAAGCATCCTTCCATCAAGTTTTGGGACCTCATCTAGGCACTCTAATGCCTCCAACAATGAACGTGAAGATTTTTCTGCAAATATTTCTATGAAAAATCCACAATAACTTCTCTAATACATAAGCTAGAGCAATGATATTTTTATGGTAGTCTTATAGCTCTGAAATAAACCTTGATATAGAAAATGAGAACATTTCAAGCTCGTATGAAAAACTTACTAAAAATAAAAAGTTACCATAAATATGAACCACCCTATCTACTAGTCCTTATTAAAATAGAAAAAACTAAAAATAAAATATTTTTGGGTGATGCAAGATTGCTCTTATACCAAGGATGCTCTTGCATCAGACACCCATGGTAATTTTGAGAAGTGACTCCGTCATGTCTCAGGTGTTCAAAGGTAAACCAAGATGGTTAACCTCCTCCATTGCTAGGCATGATGAATCCTCTAGTGGCCTCCCTTTCCATTTGACTAGGTATTCCTCATAATTTTTGTTCCTTGTACTTTTTCCAATATGACTATCCACTATCTCCTCAATCTCCTTTATAGCCAAACTAGCTGCTAGTATAATCCATTGTGCTTCTGCAACTTCATTTCCATCACCTCCTTCATAGTACTTTGTCAAATCTAAAATGTTAAATATTGGTGAAATATTCAATTTAGCAGACAATTCCACTTCATAAGAATTTTTAGAATCATGTCTTTTCATTCTTATATGGTCCAAACTTCTTCATCTTCAGCTTATTATATGTACCCACTAGAAAATGCTCCCTTCTCAAATGAACCATGACTTCATCTCCAATCTAAAATTCTTTATACCTCGTTTTTACATATGTCTTAGTCTTGTACTATGTATTCATCTTTATGATGTGGTTCCTCACCTCATAATGGATGTTCTTGAAATTTTTAGCAAATTCTTCTACTTCGTCACTACTGATATCTCCTTTATCCAACTGTAGTAATTTAGAAGCATTTCTAGGACTACTCCCATATACAATCTAGAATGGTGATTTACCTGTACTCCTATTGGAAAAAATTTTATATGCTAATTTTGCCTATGAAAAAATTCCCATCCTTTTGGCTTGTCTCCAATGAAATATCTCAGCAAATTTCCTAGACTCCTATTCACCACTTCTATTTGTCCATTAGTCTATGGATGATGTGATAAACTAAACTTCAACTCTATCTTAAATTTCTTCCATAATGTATGCCAGAAATACCCAAAAAGTTTGGTATCCTGATCTAAAATTATACTCTTTAGCAAACCATGTAGTCTCAACACTCCTATAAAAAACAATTTTGCCAAATGAACAACATCACTAATCTTCTTGTAATGAATAAAATGTGCCATCTTTGAAAACTTTTCAACTACCACAAAATAAGAATCATGCCCTTGGTGTTTCTTTGGTATAGATAATGGTTGATACAACCCTATATTCTACTTCACTCTTTTCACCATTCGACAGACTCTAAAAATTTGTACAAACTTCTTCACATCTTGCTACAACTATGGCCAATAATAATTCTCAATAACCAAAGCTACGGTTTTATCCCTGCCAAAATGTCCAGCCAATCCTCCACTATGCTTCTCATTGATGATATTCTCTCTCATTGAACTTCTAGGAATGTTCAACTGGCTTCTTTTAAATAACATACTGTCCTAGATTATAAAATCTAGCCACTTTGTCCTACCAAGTGTAATAGGTTCTGTACAAGCCTTCCATGCTTCACCAAAATCAGGATCATCTAGATACAAAGTACTGAGTTCCTTGAACGCAACCACCTCTATCTACATTTTTGTTAGCAAAATTTATCTTACACTAAGAGAATCTATGACTTTGTTAGACTTCCCAATTTTGTGTTCTAAAACAAATATATAACTCTACAAAAACTCAACCCACTTCAAATGCCTTTGGTTCAATTTTCCTTGACTATTCAAATATTACAAAGCTTGATGATCAATATACAAAATAAACTCCTTAGGAAGAAGATAGTATCTCCACTTCTTTAATGCTTGAACTATAGCATAAAATTCCTAATCATAAATAGAATATTTTCTTTTTGCATCA
Organism: Cupressus sempervirens; assembly: GCA_028749045.1. Lineage (NCBI taxonomy): Eukaryota > Viridiplantae > Streptophyta > Pinopsida > Cupressales > Cupressaceae > Cupressus > Cupressus sempervirens. Next base: position 885,607,354 of record CM053789.1, read on the forward strand.
TTCAATTTCTCACTAAAATAAGCAATAGGTCTATCTTCTTGGCTCAAAACAACTCCTATTGCAATACCACTAGCATCATAGTCTACTTGAAATACCTTGTTAAAATTAGGAAGTGTTAAAATAGGTTGCTTAGTCACCTTCTGGTTCAACAGATTAAAATTGTTATCTACTCCTACATTCCACTTAAATTCTTTCCTATCCCTTCTCATTGTTTTTGCCAAGGTTCTACAAATACTACTAAAACCTCTAATGAAATTTTTATAAAAACTAGCTAGTCCATGAAAAGATCTTACCTCTTTCGCACTCCTTGGAGTAGGCCATTAAAGGATAGCCTTCACTTTCTTTTGGTCCATTTTCAGACCTTTTGCTAAGACTACAAATCCTAGGTACACCAACTCCTTTACAAAACTACACTTCTTTGGGTTTATTAGCAACTTTTCTTCCCTCAAATTATCAAACACCTTTTGAATATGGATCAAATTTTCCTCCAATGTCTTACTAAAGACTAAAATATCACCTGGGTAAACAATGAAAAACTTACCCAAAAAGTCCTTCAATACCTCATTCATGAGCCTCATGAAAGTGCTTGGTGCATTGTGATGAGAGTCATGTATGGCCCATTTAATGCCATATTTTAATCAATTTCATACAATTTCATGCTTCCTACTATATTCTATTTCCATTCCATTTTCATCACACTTTCCTATTTTATGTTGCATATGGTTTAATATAAATACATAATATCTAATATTGTTTTGGAATTATAGTATGGAAAATCATTGATTGTGTTTTACTAATCTCTATTATCATAGCATGTTGATTAGAATAGCAGATCTTCTTATTGCCTATTAGACAAGACTGCAACTTCTTGTCACTTCTTAGTTGGAACTGCAACTTACTATTGCTTTCTAGTTTGGACTATAACTTCCTGATGCCTATTGGATGGGAATAGATACTATTTGATACTCAATTCAGAAAAATGTTGATTGAATATCATTGCTTATTAGCATAGATACACATTTTTTTCATTGATATTGGGTACCAATATTATCCAAAACATGCATATGTGTGGGGAAGACAACATGGTGAGTTAAGTGCCAGCAAATGAAATAAACATTAGCCTATTTTTTACTGTTGAAGATATAGCTGTACGCTCACGTGGACAAGAAGCTCATCAGTCATCTCTTCCTATATTTGGCCCAATCAATTTAAATCCATTTTTATATTTGGTTAAGCAGCAATCATTTCAAGCCATGAAACAACAACTATATAAAATATTGTTTTGCTGGAATGCTACAAATACCTGCCTATTCTTGGCTTGAGACCAAACTTTGTTAATAGCTACATATTTTTTATTATTTAGTGATTGAAACAAGATGGAGGACTTCATAAATGGTAGTAACATATTTTCATTTTATGTTGAAACTACCTACAGCCTATAAATAAGCTTGTATGCTAGCTACTATTTGGTTTTATTATCCTTATTCTAGTTTATATTGTTATAAGTTGCATTTATATAAGTAGTAGGAAAGAGAAGTATAGGGATATATATACATACATTCCTATAGAACACACAAAATTGTACATATACTATTATTATTATTTTGAAATATAAGTTTCATACTTGCATGATTACAAAGGTGTAAGACTATTATTTTTCTTCACTAGGTAGCTGAGGAGGAAGGTCCCACTTTGAAGTTACTTGGTGATTATTTTTTGTGAGTTATGTTTGGAGTGCATTTAAATTAGTTTTCATTTGTATGTTAATTATGTTATCATTACATAGTATGGATTTAATCATAGTATATTAGTTTATGTGTTTAATTTTTGTATTTGATTGTATAATAACATTTCACATGAAGTAGATTATAAGTTGATAATTTTTTAAGAGTTGTAGCTATTTTATCATAGAATATTTTTGTTATACTTCAGTAAGTTTCTACTGCTGGAAGTGATAGTTCCTGTTGTAGAAGCATTTTGATTTGGTGTGAGTTTATTTTCATTTGTTATAGATGCATTCAGAAACCCTCATCTCACAACTACCATCCCTTGATAGCATATTGCTTGGACACCTTTTGCAAGCTTATGCTCTTAGATGGACACATATAGACCAAGCTAAATTTCATCATTTAAAGCATTAAATATTTCTTATTATCTTCCCCAGTGTTGGCCTATCATTTTGGTGTTGTTTCTATGGAAAGGTGTCAAAGGCATGTTAGTTTGATGATTTGAGTTAGGAACAATGCATTAGGATGAAAGCTTTTGCAACTGCTAGCCTTGCTTAAGTAATTAATCTTAATTTGCATTGGTTAAATCATATAGATGTAGTACTTTAAATTTTTTTTTAGAGTTTGCAAGTAGGCTTAAAAATTAGATTCATTTGTTGCTTTAGAAACTAGATTTAATTTTATATTAGCATTAGTTGTTGTGAGCTATTGGTAAGGAAAAGACACTTTTGAATTTTTTTTTTTAAAATAATGCATTCTCAAGTTTGTTCATGTACATCAATTTTGCATTTCCCCTTGACCCCATTGGTGGCTATTGCTCCCAAACCCCCACTTTCAGATTTAAAAATAAATGAAGAAATTGACAGGTAAATTGTGCTAACCAAAGGTGAGATTTTAATACCCTCTCGACCTAATGAATGCATCTTAAAAGATATTGATCTTTCATCATCACAGGTATGTACAAATGGTATCTTTAAGTTTGACCAAGAAAATATCATTGATGAATTCTTAGAACAAAGTGATTTTGATGATGAAAATCTAACTACTTGTTGTTGTAATTGCTACAAGAAAGATGACCAATTTATATGCCTAAACAATCATGAGAACATGGTTAATGAGTTGCAATCTATTTCTAATCCTTGCCATGATAAGGGTGGAAGTAACCAAGTATTCCTCATAATGGATGAACAATCTCAAGCACCAACCCAAGAAGATCAAAGTATGCGTTATGTTGGTAACATGTATTATCACTCCATTTCATTACAAAGCCAACATGTTTCTTCAAAACACACTTCTTTACATAATATGCATGATAAATGGAATTAAGAATACTCACAACAACCACTATACCCATCCTTACCATCTTCATTTCACCCATCCTACTTATTCCCATCTATGTTATCTCCTTCACACTTCTTACCATATTCATTACCACATTCATATCATGTTCTACCTACTCCACCATATCCACCAAAGGCAACTATATTACCTCATACAACACTTCATAATCAGGTGGCTAATGATACATATAATATTGAACTTTCACAGATCCCTTTACCATATAATGATGTGCTTAAAATTGATAAATAAACATTGAAATATATTGATGCACTTAAGGAATGGGATTTTGGTTCAATTAAGTTAGAAGAACAATATCATTTATTGAATTCTAATTAATTTTTTTCTTCTTTTCTACTTAGTGAATCACAAATACCCACAAATGAGCCCATACTTCAAATTGCATCAATTGTCATTATTGGACTCACGAATTTGTGTGTAAATGTTACTCATACACTAAGTAATCTTAAACCAAATGCATTCCTCATTCCAAAAACACGTTGTTGGATCCTCCAAGATCTATATTTTATTACTTTTTGTACTTATACATATTGATATTTGGAGACCTATGGTTAGAATGTACATCCCTCACATACTTGTTGATTTGGGACCAATAATTGATTAAGCACAACCATATAGGATTCTATGCATTAATGGCCAAAGTGTTAAAATTGGATGATTTTTATTCCTCATTGTTGATTCTTTCGATTGTCCTAAGATGACCAAATACATTATGGATGATTCATTTATTTAGCAAGGATCAAAGTATTACTATCTATATATTTTTTATTCTTGGTTCTTGTATATCCAATTGATCATTCATTGATTACACATGTTGATTCCTTGATTCTTTGGATTATTTGAATTCCCTTAGTTTGGGAATACATCCATTGAATTATTGAAATATTTGATTCAATAAGGCTAAAAAAATTCTAAAGATATGTTACTCTCTTTGCGTTACCTAATTTCTTTGGTTATCCTAATGATTTCATGACCTTGTAGCATCGAGTTAAGTTGGGGGGGAATCCCTCCAATCTTGTGGTTCTTGGATGATTTCAAATTAAGCTTCATTGGTTGTTTCATTGGTCCTTTTGACAAACTTCCACATGTGACATTTCCACAATTCAAGGTATGTGTTCTAGTGTTAATTAGCATTGCTATTATATGAACACAAGAGTTTATTTGTATTTATCCATTCTATCAAGTATCTATTCATAGTAATTTAACTCTATCTATCATTTGTAAAACTAAGTAACCTACTTAATGATAGAGTTATTGAATGGATGATACTTATTTACTATGCTTGATATGCTTGGTATTGAGAATATGGTTACAGGTCCCTTGTTGTGGTGTGATAATCTTAGAATCAATACCATTTGATGATGCTTCTCTACACAAGAATTGCATAACATACCACGTTGTCTTTGTTCATATTGTGTGGGCTTGCTAGCTATTTGGTACATATCCATTTCACTTGTGCTTCACTATTCAAGATCACATGCAGGTTTTTGTAAAAGGTGTTTACCACGTTGAAATGAGATTTCCTTTCTTTGGTGATCTCTCACATGGATGAAAATATGCAACTTGGTCTATGAGATTCATGATCAATTTTGAGCTACACATCAAGAAAAAATTTGAATACATTATAGATGATCACACTCCTTTCTTGAGTTGTGTCTCCTCCTCTTTGAAGTTCTATAGACACATTGGAGACTATCATTGGTTTTCACTCCATAGTCATGCATTTGGTAATGAAGGTGTGTTACTCCCAACTTTACATTTTTCTTCAATGGATATTTCAAATGCTTCACAAGAATAGGGTTTCATATCTTCAAGAGATGTCTTCGTATTCAGTCAGCATAGAGAAATATGAGATTCATCATCCTTGTGAGTAATAATCTTACCCAAGTGTCCCAATATGTTTTGAAGCTCTACAATTAGTTTTTAGATTTAGTGGTGAGAGATACATGAATCAAAAATGGTTCTAGTGTAGTGATTTGTGGTTCCAGTTTTGATAAGGTTATTCTTGGTGATCATTTCAAGATCATTATTGTAACGTCCTGCCAAGGGATCCAAAAGAATTAACCTAATTTTTTCTGATCAAATTTTTTTTTTAAACATGAAAGATAACATCATACACCTCAAACACAAAGTAGCGGAAGTAATGACATGAAATCATCTAAAAGATACATAATAGGTTACATTCCTTAAGGATCCCTGGACATTGAGTCACACTTAAATTAAATTGAAACTAAGTCTAACTACCACCACATCCATATAAATTATAGAAGGTCTAAAGTTGATAATATTCATTTGTTCTAAATGCATTTTGGCAAATCAATTCTGAATGCTCAATCAACTACTGAACATGTCACATGGTATGAACGACTCAAAAGGATATAAAAATGCAAAGATAATGATTCATCAACCTTATTAAATCCATGATACAAGTACATTCAAGTAAATGTAAACAAATAACATGCATGATACATCCATTCATCATTAAGGATATAACAATCATCATAAAAGATAACCATCTATCATAAAACACAATTAATCTAAGTGCGCGGTTCCTCCCAACCGTCAATAGCATCATTAGACCATTATGGGCCCTAGCCATCCCTCTGCGCATAACATCCCAAGTCACCGAAGAGATCATCGGTATTACCAAAGTAGGGATGTCACTCCTAAAACATACTACATCATACGCAGAAAGAAATCTAACATGTTACAACATATGCATGAGAAATCTAATCATACAAAACAAAGCATAAGATGATTCTACAAAGTAGATAACATCATTTATCACATGCTAATCATCAATATAAGAAACATGTCAGCAATTTACATCCATCATAAGATATAACATTCAAGAACAAAATGAAGGTAAATGCCAACAAAGATAGCGCTGGAGGAGATAAACTCAAGATGAAATCCAAATGTCAAGAGTACATCATCCAAAAATAGCCAATCATCATCAATGAAAATCAATAATCACAATAAGAACATTCAACAATAAGTACACCATCAGAGGTACAAACCAACTCTACAGAGGAGACTTAGGCTACATTCTAGGGAGTGTCATCACATGGCTGCTTGAGTTACCCTGGACTGGTCTCTCATTAGACCCCGCACCCTCAAGCGTTGAGTTACCCTGGACTGGTTACTCTAGACCCCAGACCCTCAACGTGGCACATGTGGAACCAGAAAGCCCTCTCATAAAGACGAGGCAATCATCCCATTCCCATCCTTAGTCTATACAAGCACTCAAGGTATGGGCGAGTCAAATATCCCTAACTTATCTTTTTAGTGTGTTTCCCCAAAATTATTAATTACTAGATTATCACTTATTACATCACTTGCAATAGGTTACCCTGGTACTGACCACTTTGGGCCCCAGACCCCTATTGCAAGCCACTCCTGAAGACATGTACCTAGACAACCTCTCTTAAGAACATAAATCACAATTGTGTCTCATACCAAAACATACACAATAATCAAACTCGGTTCCTTAATAGGCAACCTTATAACAAGCCGATACCTCCATCCAAGTACACATTAATGCTTCACAAGTAAATCTCTTAAATATAAATTTCAATTAGAATCACAAGACGTATCATGACATTCAACCATATAAGTGCTATACAAGAAATTTCGCTAAACCTCTGGTGAATGCTCATGAAAAACACAATATAAAAGCACCTTAGTCCTATACAAGTGACTGGTAAGCATCAAACATAATCCACACTATCCACATTAGTCTTTGCGAGCAACTGAAAGACATTAAATGATAATCCACATCATATCAATTAAATTCCATTGCACAACTTAATTATTAACTAATTTAATTAAATTATATTTAATTAAGATTAGTTAATAATTCACCTAAAACTAATTAAAATTTAGCTAAACTTGTTAATCAATATTATAAAACCAATACTACTAAAATACTATTATAAGCAATTAGCAATATAAATCTCTATCATCATTCATTATTAATAGAATGATAAATTAAGACTTCATATTCAATATGCTATCGGATGTATCTATCATTTATAAATCAAAATAGATGGATATTACTTCACTTCTACAATATCTTGGAGTACAAGAATTTACATTTCACTCTAACTCATATACTGAGAAGCGTCCTAATGCATAGCTATTCAAGAAGGTTAGGCTACATTGAATTCAATTATATATATTAATACCAACTTCAACACTATGTGATTCAAATACAGATATGCTACTATAAACAGTACAATAGCTTTTTTCAGATATGTCACCTGTAACGTCAAGAATCATTCTGTAAACTGAATCCAAGCTGAATGTATCAATTGATAAATATAATCTGAGATTAAACTTGTCTAGAATGATTCTGGGGAATGATATTAGGTCAGTGTTAGATGTTATAATTTGATAGAGAGGCTCCTCAAAAGAAATAGAGGAACTATTGACCAGCAACAAAGCCACTGTATCTATTTAAATGTTACCATCCTTTTTATAATGGAGGTTGCAGGTGACAAATAAATATTGTATTATTAAAACCTAATCCAATTAAATCAATCTATATAAAGCTTTAATAATAGTTAACATAACATAATAAGCAATTTACACACCGCTGTGGGCACCTAGACGTGCACGACCTTCATTAAAGCAGGGTCTGCAGCATACTAAACACGATAGCAGGAGGGATTATATAGGTTTGCTTGCCAACCCAACTCTTTTCTTCTATTCAAGAGATGAATTACAATGTAGCTACTTCACAACATACATTGGACTTCATGTCTCATCTGTATTTCCACTGCTGAACTCCATTACTGCAATTTACGTGATAATATATACTAAAATGCCATTCAATTGTTTATTCCAAATTCACAATACCCCTTTTAAGATGTTAGGAATCAGTTTGTCTTTTCTAGCATTGCGTCGATTTAATAATTGAAATTTCAATAAGATAATACCACCTAAAATGTTCTTCACTTGTTTATTACAAAATGCCAAAACCTCTTTTTAAGATGTCACAATTCACTTCGTTATTTCAACCGTTGCCTCAGCTTACTAATTGACAATGTGTTTTATAGCTGAAGCTAATTTTCCCTTCAGTGATACTAGTATTATGAATCTACAACTATGGGAGACTCTGTCGTAATTCTGCACCGTGCCTAAATTTTGGTAATTTGATTTTGAGTAATTGATTGATTAAAATAAAATCAAGATTGCAAACTGTCCAGTTTAAGTTTTAGTCAAACATTGATTTCTCTAGTGTACCTAATTGGGATGTTAACATGCATAACAATCAAAGCTTTTTATCGTTCTGTAAAGAAGAAGGGTAGACTAGATTCGGCTATGCCACTTTGTTTGTTATAAGCTGGACGATTACATGAACAAGAACTGGAAAAGCCAGAAAATGTGAGGAAAAACAAAGAAGAAAATAACAAATCTGCAGGCAAATAATTTTCTTATTCGGCCCTAGCTATCATCACGTTTTAGCAAGACAAAGAAGGCATATCAGAATAGGATGATCTTTTAAATCTATAAGGAATTTTTAGAACTGTACGAGATGAAAAGATCAGTTTCCTTTTTCGAATAACCTAAGGAGAATTTATTGTTTCCTAAAGCTCGTTGCTGGGTTGAACTAAATGGTAGCATATCTCGAGACAAAATGAAAGAATACCAATCCAAAAAGAAACTCTACATGGTCTCGGTCACTTATGAGCAAATTACATAATGCATTTCTAAGCAGGAAAAAGAACATACCTGATATAAGTATGTCGATGGTTATTCTGAGCCCTAGCAGAAGATACTCATTTCCAAAATATCCATCCGCTGCATCAATCTATTCTCCTGTAGCTTAATGTTCCATATTTCTCATGAAGTCCAAAAAAATGAGGGAATGTTGTGTTTCAGTCAACTTATTTCCCAATCATAGTTCGAATCCTAAATATCGCTCCTCAAATCAGCATTGTAAAAGAATTCTATCAACTCCATTCATAGAAAAACATGACTACAGTCATGAAGAAATGAAGGCCCCAATTAGCTCATACACCCGATTTCATGCATTGAAGGTTTTCACCAAAATTGTTGAACATAGGTGCTAATTTGTAGTCCCTCCACCACCTCCTGAGTGACTAGGAATGCTTGGATTTAAAGACCTCTCAGGGAGCACCTAGAATCCTCTAGAAGCAACTAGGAGATAAGATAAGCATTGCCAACTAAGCATAAGCCTTATCCCAACCTTCTAGATGAGTGATGACAAGGATATGGTTGTAGACACCATGTGCTCAATTGGCACACTAATTCCCGTGATGGAGACAACTTGTGCATAATAGAGGTGCACATGCTCCTAGGTAAATATTATTAAAATAATATGCATTAATTTTACTAATATTCACTTGACTCCTTTAAATTTAATTTATAATTTCTTTTCCACTTTTACATTTATTTTTTAAACTTAATTGATAATTATTTATTAACTTAAATAATAATAATATTTAGTAATTTATTTAAAAATGAACACTAAATTATTATTATTAAATAAATATCATCTCGTTCCAACCTTATACTTATAACTTTCATTTTCAAATAAATTATTTTTTATTTAATTAATCTTCCAATTAATTAAATAAATACCAATATTAAAATATCTTTTTTAATTTTCTATTAAATTAAATCTTTTAATTAGACTTAATTAATAGAAAAATACACCAAGAAGAGTTTGACAATGATAATAGAGTCGTGACCAAGGGGAAGGCACTACAATTATGCAATCAAGTTTCAAAAGTGCCTTCTGTGAGGTCATGGAAAAAACTCAAACTTTGGATGGTATCATTTTTCATCATCCATGTCAAGATTTCATTTCTTTGGTCATTCTATGTAGTAATTGAAAAATTGAAAAAAAAAAAAAAAGAAGGAAAAAATAGAAGAGAGAAAAAAAAAAAAAAAAAAAAAGCAATAAAAGATACAACAATGAAAACCTTTGGGAATTGTTGGCTAATTAATATCTAAAAGTTTCTTTCCAAAAGATGTTAATTGCAAAATAAATTCTTAGTGGTGAAAACTGTTCTTACAGTGCCATTAAGTTGTGGGTCATTGAAAATTGGCTTGCAAATGATCACTTGTCACTACCAAAATGTGAAAAATGAAAAAATAAAAAAATAAATTTAAAAAAAGGAAAAAATTGAAAAATGCAATAATTGTGTTCTTGCTTTTTCTACTAATTATTCTTTCCAGGAACACTCATCAGCTTAAGAGGTTCTTCTCATTCTCGGCACCTCTTGTCACTCACTCTTGTAGCTCAAGATGATCCTCAAATCTTTGATCACCCATAATCTGAGTTGCATATTCAATTGAGGTGTTTTTAGTGTAATGTGGTACTTCCTATTGTATGATCTAAAATGCTTCAATTGATGTTGGTGGTCCCATAGATTTCCCTCTTTATTCCAATTTTATGGTTCCTTCCAATGGTCTTCAATTTGATGCTTTCAGTCAGATGATGGTCTTCTGTGGTGTTGCATTTTTGGATGTCTCTCTTCATTCTTTATTGTTGATTCATCCATTTTGGTGATCCTAGCTATTGAGTTAGTCTATGTTCCCACTTTGGTCTCTCTACCCATGCATTTTGGTAAAACAATCAATTTTTTTTTTCCCTATTTAATCTCTAAACTTTATTTGTATTTCTTATAATATTGATTATTGTGCAACATCCCTTCCTAGCCTCTCCTCATTTTCTGTGGATGGTCAACCTTTAAGTTGTGGGGAGGAATGTCATCCTATTATCTTCCATCCATTGCCCTTGCTAAACCCATCATATTATCCATTATATACATCATATAATAACCTTTGTTTAATCTCTCATCTCTCCTATTTCACCCATTTAAACTCCTCTTGTGCAAATTGAGATAAATTCTCCTATATGAAACCTTTTGAACCATGATGCTATAAAAAATGAAAAGAAATGAAAAAGTAAAGAGAAAAGAAAAATAATGTATGAAAAGTTAAAAGAGGTATCCCTATTGAAGAAGAAAAATTTAAAAGCTTGTCATGTAAAGTAAAGAAAGGAATTTTTGTTCATCTATGAGTTATCATGGTTTAGGGTGGAGACAAAGTCTAAAACCATAAATCCAAGTGCTTTTAATTCAAACCAAACACCTCTTAATCATAATAATTGCATGAGGATATGCAATATGCTAAGTTGGAGGGAATGATGAGAGTCATGTACAACCCATTTTATGCCATATTTTAATCAATTTCATACAATTTCATGCTCCCTACTCTATTCTATTTCCATTCCATTTTCATCACACTTTCCTATTTTACATTGTATATGGTTTAAGATAAATACGTAATATCTAATATTGTTTTGTGATTATAATATGGATTGTGTTTTACTAATCATTAATTGCATTTTACTAATCTTTATTATCATAGCATGTTGATATGCATAACAGATCTTCATGTCACCTGTTAGACAAGACTGTAACTTCCTGTCACCTATTAGTTGGGATTGCAACTTATTGTCACTTGCTAGTTTGGATTGTAACTTCTTGCCACCTATTGGATAGGAATAGACACTATTTGATACTCAATTTCAAAAATTTTTGATTGAATATCATTTCTTATTAGCATAGATACACATTTGTTTCATTGATATTGGGTACCAATATTATCCAAAACATGCATATGTGTGGGGAAGACAACATGGTGAGTTAAGTGCCAGCAAATGAAATATAAATTAGCCTATTTTTTACTACTAAAGATGTAGTTGTAACCTAATGTGGACAAGAAGCTTATCAATCATCTCTTCCTATATTTGGTCAAATTAATTTAAATCTATTTTCATATTTGGTTATGCAACAACCATTTCAAACCATGAAACAACAACTATATAAAATATTGTTTTGCTGGAATGCTACAAATAAATGCCTATTCTTAGCTTGAGACCAAACTTTATTAATAGCTACATATTTTTTATTATTTTGTGATTGAAACAAGATGGAGGACTTCATATTTGGCAATAAAATATTGTAATTTAATGTTGCAACTACCTGCAACCTATAAACAAGCTTGTATGCTAGCTACTATTTGGTTTTATTATCCCTATTTGGTTTATATTGTTATAAGATGCATTTATATAAGTAGCATAAGATAGAAGTATATGGATATATATGTGTTTATTCCAATAGAACACACAACATTGTACACATACTGTTATTATTATTCTGAAATATAAGTTCCATATTTTCACAATTATGAAGGTGTAAGACTGTTATTTTTCTTCACTAGGTAGCTAAAGAGGAAGGGCCCACTTTGAAGTTACTTGATGATTATTTTCTATGAGTTATGTTTGGAGTGCATTGAAATTAGTTTTCATTTGTATGTTAATTATTTTAGCATTACATAGTATGGATTTAATCATAGTATATTAGTTTATGTGTTTAATTTCTATATTTGATTGTATAATAACATTTCACATGAATTAGATTATGAGTTGTAGTTATTTTATCATAGAATATTTATGTTATACTTTAGTAAGTTTTTGCTGCTGGAAGTGACAGTTCCTATTGTAGAAGCATTTTTATTTGGTGTGAGTTTATTTTCATTTGTTATAGATGCATTCATAAACCCTCATCTCACAACTACCATCTGTTGATAGCATATTGCTCGAATGCCTTTTGCAAGCTTACACTCTCGGATTGACGCATATAGATCAAGCTGAATTTCATCATTTAAAGTATTAAATATTTCTTATTATTTGCCTCAATGTTGGCCTATCACATTGGTTAGTCCAAAAGGCATGAATAACAACTCGTATGGTCCTTCTTTTCTCTTGAAAGTAGTCTTCCACTAATCACCTTCTTTGATACGTATTTGATGGTACCCACTCTTTAGATCTATCTTTGTGAAATACTCAGCTCCACTGAAATAGTCCATAATATCATCCATCCTTGGCAATCGAAATTTGTACTTGATTTTGATCTTATTGATAGTGTGAGAACCTATGCATGTCCTTCATTCTCCATTCTTCATTGGTGCTAATTTTTACAATAGATGGACTTCGACTCTCTCAAATCAACCCCTTCTACAATAACTCATGAACTTGCCTATTCAACTCTTCACTTTCTATTGGTGTCATTCTATGTGCTTCCTTGTTTGGAAAATTGGCTCTTGGAACCAAATCCATCAAGTAAACTATCTGATACAATATTAGAAAACTCTCCCAACATATCTATAACTTCTACATGCACCTCCTCTACTTCTTTACTAGCTTTTGGAATTATAGAAAAACACATATGCTCATACTTCATACCTTTGAGAAACTCTTTTTCATCAACAAAACATATTCTAGCAGCACTACGTACATTTTCTTATTTATCCTTCAACAACTTCAACTTATGTTTCACTCCATCCTTAGTCAGAGTGTAGGTATTTTCTCGCCTATCATGTACAACATGCCTATCAAACTACCCCAGTCTACCCAAAAACATATCATATATATCCATAGGTATGATATGGCATAATAATTCATCTTGGTAGCTTCTAATCTTGAACTTCACTGACCACTACTCATTGACATGACCTTGTGGTCATCTTGCACCCAAGCAGTACAATATGGATGTAGGTGTTTCTATCTCTTTAACTTCAACTTTGTGACCATCATTTATGACACCAGATTGTTAGTGTTTCCACTATCAATGATCATATCATAACACTTATTCACATTTGTACCTTGTGCAAAACAAGATCTTTCTTTGATTAGGTTCATTCTCAGCACTCACCAGGACTCTTCTATTAACTAGGACCTCTCCTCTTTAAGTATATTTAGAATGCAATGATCTAGCATCTTCATCAACATGTGAAACTATGGCCTAGCCTTCTATTATTTGATATATCCTTCCTTGGAGCTAGGTACATTCTAATGCTCTATATTCTTCTCCATAGTGAAAACATTTCCCATGGAAGTCTCCCCTTCTAGATACTTGTCCTCTATCTCTTCCTCTCTGATCATGGAAATGATTAGAATTGTTTCCTCTCTAGTTCTGAGTACTACTTTTAGTCTCATCCTTATTCTTCTAATCATCATTTTGACCTCCATAAGATCATCTGCCAGATCTTCCACCATGACCTCTTCCACTATTCTTGTTATCAATTTTCTTTCTTAGTTTCTCCTCAACCCTTAGGAAAAACTAGTATGCCTCCTCAATACTAGTTTCTCAAATAAGACTCATCTCATCCTGAATGCTTGGTTGTAACCCATTAAGATAATGAGTAACTTCCTCCTTATTAACTTCTACATGGTTTTTTCTAATGAGAACTCGATAGAACTCTTCACTATACTCTTGAATAGATATTACCACTTTCTTCAACCCTTTCATTCTATTCAATAGATCAAGGTCATAATCCATGAGAATGAACTGTCACTTCATTTTAGCTACCATCTAATCCCATCTACTAATTTTTTCCTTTTTTCTTTTATTTCAATCCAACTAGATCTCCTGCCACCAAATCTTTGCATGACCCTTCAGTTTGGCCTTTACAAACTTGATCCTATCCAGATCTTTAATATCTTCATACTCAAAGTACTCTTCCAATTCATTGATCCATTCAATCTATTCCTCTATGTTGATATTTCTTAAAAATGTGGAAACATTAAACTTAGATCATTTTCCAATACTAGAAATGGCCCTAAAAAGTTTTACCTCCTCTAGGTTAAGAACTTTCTCTATTGTGTCTGGGTCCATGTTTCCTTCTTCTTCTCTTTCATCATCAATTTTATCATCTCCAATGCTAAGATTCATTCCTCTATGAATCTGTACTTGCATTGCTTGCATTTTTCTCTAGAGGATTCTAAAATCCTTAGGTGTAACACCTTTGACTCTTCCACCACGATCTCTTTGTGGAGGCATTTTCATGCTTCCACTAAAACCCTAGAGCATAACTTCCACACAATTAGTGATCTGTCTACATGCTTTGCTCAAACCACGGTCCTGGTGCAAACTATTTCATAGTTGAAAATTGGTTCACAAGCTCAAGAACTCTAGCTTTGATACCACTTAATGAAGGGTGCTCCCCTTAATACCATAAACCATAACAAAAAACAATTAAACAATAGCAAAATGTGAGAACAAAATATGTACTTCTTATTTGCACCATGAATGCAAAATTACATAATTCACAAATACAACATGCTAACTCACAAGAGTGCCTTCATTACAATAATCTACAAGACAAGTTGTGAACTATCATCCAAATTTGTTCTAGACAATGTTCAAGCCTTTCTTAAATAGGCAATTTTATATTTCCCAGGAAGGTTCTAGATAATGAAACTTAATACCTAGGGCTGAAAGACCCTAACTATACATATAGAATTTTCCAAATACATCTTTTATAATTAGTTTAGATATTTTGGGTAGCCCAACTTTGGAAGGCAATAACTCTTGAACCATTGCTCTGATTGGCTATTATAACTATTTTTTGGAAATATCAGCTCCTAATCTATAGGCTTGAAAGAGAGCAAGTGCCCTTCCATCAAGTTTTCAGACCTCATCTAGGCACTCAAAGGCCTCTAATGGTGAGCCTAAAGATTTTTCTACAAATTGTTCCATAAAAATCCACAATAACTCTCTGATACTTGAACTAGAGCAATGCAAATTTTATTGTAGGCTTATAACTCTAAAATGAACCTTAATTTAGAAAATGGGAATATTTCAAGCTCATATGAAAAACTTACTAAAAGTATCAAGTTCACATTAATAGTAAACAACCTATCTACTAGACATTATTAAAATAGAAAAGACTGAAGATAAAATATTTTTGGTTGATGCAAGATTGCTCTTACACCTAGGATGCTCCTACATCACAAATACTCCTAAGACAACTCCAAAATCATTAAAGATAAAATAGATGATTTGGATAAAGTTGTGGATGAGCTAAAGAACCAAAAGGAAAATATATTTGAGATTTAACAAATGATTAGTTTGATAAATGATGAGTTGAGAATTCTTGAGATGAATAGAGAAAGAATCCTAAAAAAAATTTCACTTCTAAGATAACACCTAAATATTAAAGATTGTTATTGTTCAGAGATAATTGGATACTTATTTAGAAGAAAAAGAATCATATTCAATTTTTTTTACCTAAGCCTATATGTTGTAGAGGTAGCATCCTATGGACTTTGTGCTCTTACCATCATTACAGATGTAGTCAAGGACAATTGGGATAAAGAATTCATTAGTCTAAAAAAAACTTTGTAGATTGCATTGCACTTATTCCCATTCATCTAACATAATTAAAACATAAAGATAGAACAACAAAATTTGACATTTATATATCTTTTTGACTCACCTTTTTCATTGATGTTAAAGAGAGAGAGTGTTAGTATAAAAAAGTATATATAAAAAGATAGCATGCATAGTATATAGGAATATAAAGAGAGATACAAGTTATAATATAATATAAGGTCGATAATATATGTAAATATGGTGAATAAATATACAAATGATCCACACTTTTTAAATTTTAACGAAAATGTAAAGTATTTTGAAAGAATTTTACAATTTTGGACACTTAGCTAATTATTTCCATAGGTTTTCATCAATGCCATCAGGGGGGGTTATTAGAAATTTATCTAAGTATAAATGTTAGGGTTTTAATTTATAGAAAAATATATCTTACTTTGAGAAGGAAAAGTGAATGGACAAGTTTGAAGTATAGTTATTCTAAAAAATGTCTA
The DNA here is from genome assembly GCA_028749045.1 of Cupressus sempervirens. Lineage (NCBI taxonomy): Eukaryota > Viridiplantae > Streptophyta > Pinopsida > Cupressales > Cupressaceae > Cupressus > Cupressus sempervirens. Next base: position 885,624,148 of record CM053789.1, read on the forward strand.
ACTACATATCTACATAACAATGTATAGTTACCCTATTTGTTTAGCACATTTCATTGGAGGGACTTAAGATTATATGCACTTACAAGAAGGAAGGATATGATGAATATGATGTGTGGGTAAAATTTCATTAAGGTTTTCTAGGTATAAGTAAACAGGATAGGACAGAGTCAAAGGAAAAATAAAGTCATTTTGGTTAAAGAATTATTTTGGCTCACCAAAAAAATTGAAAATGATGGGATGACATCCTAGATATTTTTGATATAAAAGAAGCTAAAACTAGGGGGCTAGTCCATTACAACAATGGTGGCACTACTAGTAGAAAGTCAACCAACAACTAGAAGACAACCACACACAACACCTTTCATGATTTATATCAAAAACAAAAGTAGCAAAATAATTGTAATTAAAAGGACTAGGGATCCAACCCTTAGGACCAGAGGATTCTACAAATTTAAAGAGTATATAGGTGGTCATCACATCATACTACCTATAGCCAAGAACAAAGTTTAACCATATTAACAAAACCATTAGTAAAGGATGGAGAGTGAGAAGCAATAGAGTATGAAACATAATAGAAAACAAAAGGCCACTACGTGGCATATTTTTTCTTTCCTTTTCAAGCTAGGAGCACCTTGGCCTAGTCTTTAGCAAGGAAGCCATAGAGAAGCTTCAAGTCCTCCTTCCTTAGGTTGTCCTCCTCTGACACATCAACTAGTAGCTATAGAATAGTAGTAGCCATGTGAGTCACCTTATGGGTGAACTTTGAGAATAGGGAGAAGCCATCCTCCACCATGTTGCACCTATCTTTAAGCTCATAGAGATCCTTCTAAGTAACCTCCCCTTTCTCCTGGGCTCCCAACTTTAATTCCTTGCTATTCACTAGAGTTCTACTCCAATCTTAGACCACAAGATTGTTAGTGTGTGCCTTTACGTTAACCAGACCCATATTTTTGACCAGGGAGGATATGGTGTCAGAGGAGTCAATCAAAGTTTTGGAGTTCTCTTGGTTGTCAATTGGAGGCTAGTTGATGGTGGACAAGACATGGGTAGGGTCAAGGGATGGGTCCTTGATGGGATTTTCCACCTCAAAATCCAAAGTTTCATCCAAGGTATCATCCCATTTCTTTCCCTATTTCTTCATTTCATCTTCCCCCTTCTCTTGGTAGTCCCCTAAGTTCTTGTCACTCTCCTTAGAGTTAGTTTCATCCTTTTCATATTCCTGAGAATGACAAGCTAGTTTCTTAAATCTTCTACAAGTTTTAGCAATTATTCTCAACCTTCTTCTACCCCCACTAACTTCCTCATCAAAATCCCTAAATTCCACCTCCACCCTTTTTTCCATTTTAATTATGTTATTAGCAATTTTTTCTAAGGTTGAATTTTTCTTCGTACCCTTAACAAAGTTTTGGCTAGGGGAAGACTAAGGGGTGGGGGAATAACTCCCACCTACAAATTTCAAGTGTAGCAGTGCCCTTGAGGGGAGGTCATTATCAAATGCAATCACATATGGAGAGTAAAGGGCTAAGTGAAATTAGAAAAGGTGAAACACCCTAGATGTTAACCCAAACATGGAAAAATATAATTCAAAATATTTGGAAAAGTATCAAGGAGAAAGATTGACCAATGAAATAATTTGATATAAAGGAAGAACAATTTTCTATTTAGTGAAGTATGGCATTGTATTGTAATGCTATGGTACTTGAATGCACACTTTATATGATCAATATAAATACAAATTAGTTTTTATTTTAGAGAATTAAAAATGTATGATAATTTTTGAAGAAAGAAATAAAAGGTACAACAAATATTGAAGATATCAACATTCTATAAAGGTTATTGTATCTATCTCTATTGATAGAATTGGAAAGTTGTATTTGTATTGTGTTAACAACTCTTGAGGGAGTTGAGGCTTGTAACAAGTCTTAGTTCTCTAACAAGGGTAGATACAATATATAGATGTAATAGACTCCTAGTAGGGTCAATAGCTTTCATTAGACACTTTCAATTAGTGGATCATATTGTGGGTACCATCCCCACCGAGGTTTTACCTTAGCTAGGGTTTCCCTATATAACAAATAATTATGTTAGGAGTTACATTATGTTATGGTTAGGTTTACTTTTCAATTTGATCAATGGTGTAGGTTTAAAGATTGTTAATAATATCCATAGATGGGAAAAAAAATTTTAGAACACTAATTCACCACCCTCTCCCCCCCTCAGTATTTCCTATTTCTAACAAATTCAAACTCCCATTGAGAGTAAAGTGTCATATAACCTTGCTAATGGTGATTAAGTTAGATATGCTTTCTAGCAAGCTCATCGATGATTTTTTTCATCTTGACTATTGGTGGTTACATCAATAGAAGTTAGATTACATCTAGGTATTATTATAAGGTCTTCTATTATTTAAGGAATTATCCCCAAAATGAATTTTTTTTAATCTATACAAGGTTCTTCCATCAAGTACATGAGATGGCACATTAATTATGACTTGAAAAGCCCTTTTTTATTATAGTAGAATTTCCCAAGATTATTGCATTTATGGGTGGGTTTATTTGAATTATCTCTTAGACATGGAAAAATACCCCCACCATGTGGTTTTCAATCATTTTAGTGAAAGTAATTATTTTGGAGAAAGAATTCTTTTGCAAAGGTATTCATTTTATTTACTTTGATATAACACTGCATTTTAACATGCAACACCTCTATGATTTTAATATTACCTCTCTCTTGATATTCCTAATAATGGGATAGATGACATCCAATGGATTAATTTGGTGGTTGATATGGGTGGTGAGATGGGTAGAATTTAACCTCAGAAAATTGAAGATGAGTGAGGAAAGAACCATTGCACCTAGATGGTCATGATTATTGAGGGAGGGCTTCTACCATTCATGGAAACCATGCAATGTTCTGATGAGCTATTGTCGATGCATATCCTAAACACTTGGAAAGATCAAAAAGTTAGTATTGAAGGTATATTATTTGAAATGGATGAAGAATTCAATGCTCAGGCCCTTAGGCTCTCTCTAGAGGGTAGAACATAAAAAAAATTTATCGAGGTCATGGGTGAAACCAACATGAAATGGTTCTTTAGGTCTAATGAGGAATGAGTTCACATGAGTGGTGGTTTTTGTTAGATTTTAAAGTCTAGCAAGTTAATTAATGTAGGAGCATCCTTGGTTGACATGTTATCCTGCTCATTTGTGTTCATTCTGCTAGTTGTTGCTAAGTTGTAGTCATTGTCTAGTTGTAACAATTGCCAAGTGCCAATAATTTTGCAGTATAAGTCAAGTTGAAGTTATCCCACATCATGTTTATGCTCAGATTAGTGTGTTATCCCATCTCACTCTATAGTGTGTGCCAAGTTCCATAGTGTGTGTCAAGCTATCCTTCATGTGCTGAGTGTTCCTATTGATGTAGAGTGTCAACATTTTGGATGCATTTTCTATGTTTTGGTTCTTAATGGGAGCCAACTTGTAGGATAAATTCTAATAACAAAGTTTATGATTAGATCTTGTCTTGGGATGTGTGTAGACCATTGCTAGGGAATCCTTTTTGTTTCAACATGTTCCAGAATCTTCTGTAAGCCATTTTGGCAAGCATAGATAGGGTGTTTTAGCTTAGATTTTGGGAGAGATTTTGGGACTAGAATGTATAGATTTGAGAGGACTGAAATTTTTTGTTGCATATGTGTTTGGAAGTGACAATTTGAAGTAGGATCTTGGATCTTGAATGTATATTGTATCTCGTTGTAACCTAGGATCCCTTACAACTTGATATGTATGTTGATATTTTGATGAATCAATAAAAGTGTTGTTCTCTCTTTGAGTGTGGTGTTGTTCTCTTTTTGTGTTTACTTCCATTGTGTTTACTTTACAAGGTTGGTTTGGATTGTTGGGTGTTCCTTTGGAGCTAGTTATTCTTTCTCTCCTCATGTCAGGTGCTATCAGAGGTTGAGGTTAGTCCTTGTAGAGATTGGATTATGTAGAACCCTGATTCAAATTTGGTTATAGGGTTACATATCTGTAGATTTGACCTATAACTTGTAGAGGGTTACAATCTTGTAGGAACCTAATTTTTAAAGATAGTTCATGGTAGAGGAAATGTTGATAATTTCATATTAGATACATTGAGACAATTTCTAGCTAGATTAGATGCTATGGAGATATCCTAGAGTAGAGGAGGGCATCTTGATGATGTCAGTGATGATGAAGCAGTAGCACAAATGCTAATCTGGAACTGGAAGAATATTAGGATGAGGTAAGATTTTTGAGCATATTCTCTAGGTCACATTCAAAGCCTACTATAGAATTTGTTCCTTATGATGGAAAGCTAGATACCAACATTGTGTTGGATTGGATCTCTGATATGGAAAGTTTTCTTTGAGTATGAGAACACTACTGATAATTGGAAGGTGAAGATTATAGTTACTAGGTTGAAAGGTCATACTTCACTATGGTGGGAGCATTTACAAATTGATAGACAAAATTGAGGAAAGGAAAAAAATCATAATTTGGGTGAAAGTGGTGAACAAGGTAAAGAACAAATTCCTTCCTATTGATTACAAAGTTAGCTTGTTGAGAAAGATGAAAAATTTGAGGCAAAGAGACATGACTGTGAAAGAGTATACTGAGGAATTCTATATATATGTGACATTAGATCTAGACATGTTGATGATGATGTTGAGAAAATTGCAAGATATCTAAATGGATTGAGATTTGAGATTCAAGATGAAATAAGTTTTGTGAAATTGGAATGTGTGGAAGAAGCATATTAATATGCCTTGAAAGCTAAGGAGATCTTGAGAAAGAAGCATGAACAAAGACAAAGAGGTAGAGGTGGTAGATTCTAGAGAGGCAGAGGTAGATCTTATGGTGATGGTGGTAGATTTGATAATTCTATGTAGGGTAAAGATAAATCTAAATGGAAGAATGATGAAAAAGACATGATTGAGTGGAAAGGTGGTATTTTTTATTGAGGTACTATTTTGCACCAAGGAAGAGGTAATTTTTATTCTAGAGGTCATTTTCATGGTAATTATTTTAGATGTGGTAAAGAAGGGCATAGATCTTTTGAATGTAGATCCTCTTAAAGTGGGCAAGGTAATAGAAATGTTGTGATTCAAGGAGACATTGAGATTTCATTGAGTGCACCTAAGGCTATAGAAAATATGATGGTGAGGAGAACCATATGTGATAAGGGAAGTAATGAGGAACATTTTTTAAGGAGAAGTCTTTTCAAGACCAAATGTAAGATGCCTAGAAAATGCTACAAAGTAATCATTGATAGTGGAATTTTAACAAATTTCACACCAGAAGAGTTGGTTACAAAGTTGTAGTTGTAAATGCTAAAGCACCTTAAACCCTATCATTTTTCATGGATCAAAGACACACATAAGATATTGGTAAGTGAGAAATGCATTGTGAAGTTCAAGATTGGACATTCCTTTGATGAAGTCTTGTATGATATTATGCCTATGGATTGTTGTCATATTCCGCTGGGTAGACCTTGGTAATATGATAGATATGTTGTACATTATGGAAGATTGAATCAATATACTATTTGGGTGAATGGGAAGAAGTAAATATTGTTTCCTTTGATTGAAATTCTAGATGAGGTTAATCATACTACTAATCAATTTTTCATGGTCAATGGCAAGCAATTTTAAAAAGAAGTAAATAAGAATCAAGTTTATTTTTTCCATAATTCCTAAAGGACCAAGTTTGGGTAGTAATGGCCATGTGACAGTAGAAGATGGTACTGACTGAGTGATAATAGATAGTGGTATCCAAAAACCAAAAGAAATCATGGAATTGCTGAATGAGTATAGAGATATTGTTCTTGAGGATATTCCTGATGGTTTACCTCCAATAAGAAGTATAAGTCATTATATGGATATAATTCCTGGAGCTAGTTTTCCAAACAAAGAACCATGTTGATTGACATCTACAAAGAATAAAGAACTTAACAAACAAGTGCATGAGTTGTTGCAGAAAGGTTTGATCAAAGAAAGTTTGAGTCCTTGTGTTGTACTTGCTATATTAGAACCAAAAATGAATGGAGAATGTGTATTGATTCTATAGATATTAATTAGATCACTCTAAAATATACGTTTTCTATGTTGAGGATGAATGACATAATGCATTGTCTAAGTGAAGCAAATTTTTTTATCAAGATTGACTTGCAGAGTGGTTATAATCAAATCAGAATAAGAGAAAGTGATGAATGAAAGACTACTTTTAAGAGAAAAGATGGTTTGTATTAATGGTTGGTTATGCCTTTTGGTTTGACTAATGCACCTACTACTTTCATGAGGTTGAAAAATGCAGTTCTAAAAAGATTTTTGAGTAAGTTTGTGATTATTTATTTGGATGATATTTTGATATTTAGAAAGACTAAGGAAGAACATCTTGAGCATGTTAGACAAGTATTGCAGAGATTGAAAGAGGAGAAGTTGATGATTAATCTAAAAAGTGTTCTTTAATGCAAGAAAATATTGTGTGTTTGGGATTTTTTTATTTTAGATCATGGTTTGAGAATGGATCCTTAGAAGATTAAAGAAATTTGAAATGGTCTACACTTGAGAATGTGCATGAGGTAAGATCATTTAATGGTTTCGCTAGTTTTTATAGGAAGTTTATAAAGGATTTCAACTCTTTTTGTAATGCTATGACTGAGACAATGAGAGGAGATAAAAAGGAATTCAAGTGGACACATGGAGTTGATAAGAGTTTTGAGAATTTGAAACATAAGGTTGTTGAGTTACCTATATTAGCTTTGTTTAATTTCAATAAAACATTTCAAGTGGAATGTGATGCAAGTGGTAGTGCAATAGGAGCTATATTGAGTCAAGAAGGTAAAACTATTGCCTTCTTTAGTGATAAGTTGAATGATACTAAAAGAAATTATTATGTGTATGATCAAGAGTTTTATGCTATGATTCAAGCTTTGAAGAAGTGGAGATATTATTTGATTCCTAAGGAGTTTGTGTTGTATACTGGTCATAAATCTTTATAGTACTTGGGAAGTCAATAAATCATATCAAAGATAAATGAAGTGGGTCAACACAAAGGGTTAAATTTGTGACTAAGCATAAGAGTAGAGCTACTAATAGAGTTGCAAATGCATTGAGTAGAAGACATTCTTTGTTGACTGAAATAAATGTTGAAGTTCTTGGTTTTGATGAAATGAAAGAGTTGTATGATACTAACCTTGATTTTTGAGGCATGGAGAGAGTGCGGAGCACCAAATATGATAGATCACATTAGTAAGTATTCTAAATATTTCATTCAAGAAGGTATGTTGTTCAAAGGTATTCATTTTTGTATCCCTAGAAGTTCTCTGAGGTTGAACTTGATTAAGGAAAGGCATAGTGGTGGATTGACTGGACATTTTGGAATTGAGATGACATTGAGTTTGCCGAAAGATAAGTATTATTGGCCATAGATGTAAAAGGATGTTTAGAAATTTGTGAAGATTTGTGGAGTATGTCAAGCTACAAAAGGAGTAAGTTAGAATACTAGATTGTATACACGTATTTTTATTCATAGGAAACCTTCAAGTGATATTAGTATGGGTTTTGTTGTTAGATTGCCTAAAAAAACAAAAGGGTATTATTCTATATTTGTGGTTGTGGATCAATTTTCTAAAATGGCTCATTTTATACCATGGAAGAAGACATTAGATGTTGAGCATGTTGCTGAAATTTTCTTCAAAGAAATTGTGAGATTGCATGGATTGCCAAGAAGTATTATTTCTGACAGAGATAGTAAGTTTGTTTTTAATTTTTGGAACTTTGTGGAAGAAGATGGGTACTAAGTTGAAGTTTAGTTCTACATTCCATCTATAAAATAATGGAAAGATAGAGGTTGTGAATATAAGATTAGGTAATTTGTTGAGATGTTTAGTTGGAGATTAATCACATAATTAGGATATGGTGTTGGCACAAGCTGAGTTTGTATATAATAATTATGTGAATAGGAGTACAGGGAAGACACCTTTTGAGATTGTTACTAGAATGAAGCCTAGAGAAGTATCAAATTTAAGGGATGTTGCTGGTGAAGAAAAGAGAAGTGCTATAGGAGAAGAATTTGTTGATTTTATGGAGTCTTTTCATAAGTGAGTGAAGCTAAAGTTGGAACAAAGTAGTCAAAAGTACAAGGAGAATATTGATAAGTCTAGAAGACATTATGTTTTTGAAGTGGGTGATGAGGTGATGGTTCATTTGAAGAAAGGAATATTTCTAGTTAGAGCATACAATAAGCTAGAGATAAAAATTTTTAGACCTTGTAAGATATTGAAGAAGTTTGGTAGTTTAAATGCTTATGATGTTGAGTCACCTAATGACATGAATTTATCTCCTATATTTAATGTTGTTGATCTATATAAGTACCAAGAGTTAGATGATGAAGTTGTTGTACCTGATGATTATCCTATGAAGAAGATTGAAGAGGTTGAACATATATTGGATCAGAGAGTTGATAAAAGCACAAGAGGAAAAGTTTATTATGAATATTTGGTGAAGTGGAAAAATAGACTAGTTGAAGATGGTACATGGATTTATCAATCTGAGTTGGATTTAGTTCAGGTTGTGATACTTGAATGAGTTAGGAGAAAAATTTCTTTCTACCTTGGTTTTGTGATGTAGGAGCATCCTATTTGCCAATTGTTGCCAAGTTATAGTCATTACCAAAATGAAACAATTGTCGAGTGCCAATAATTCTGTAGTATAAGACAAATTTGGGAGGAATGAGAAAGTCTATTGCATATGTGTTTGGAAGTGTGAATTTGAAGTGAGATCTTGGATATTGAATGTATATTGTGTCTGGTCATAACCCAAAAGGCCTTACAACTGGAAATGTATGTTGATATTTTGATGAAACAATAAAAGTGTTGTTCTCTCTCTCTCTCTCTCTCTCTCTCTCTCTCTCTCTCTCTCTCTCTCTCTCTCTCTCTCTCTCTCTCTATGTCATGTTATTCTCTTTTTGTGTTTGCTTCCATTGTGTTTACTCTGAAAAGTTGGTTTGGATTGCTAGGTATGCCTTTAGCCCTAGTTATTCTTTCCTTCCTTGTGTCATTAATTGAGAGAGGGAGGGGGTGAATCAGTTATCATATTAAAAAAACTCTTACTAACATTATTAAATCTAAAACATGTAATCAATAAGTAAAATAGCCATAATAAGATAACCATACACAATAACACCAGATTGTTAACTAGAAAAACCCTTGATTACAGGGAAAAATACAATGGAGATGGTACCCACAAAATGATGTAGTTATATATAAGTTCCTTGTAAGAGGATGGACTTTTTTATGATTCAATGAATTACATTTGGTACATATCAATCCCTATTAAGAGAATCTGAATCCATGTTAGGATATTCCAACCCTATTAGGAATTATTCCAACCGTATTAGGAGTTCTCAAGGGAGGAAGGACCCATTGTCCAAAAACCTTTAGAGGCAATACCATTGAACTCACTATCCACGTGGTCTTAGTACTATCCTTCTCAAAATAATACCAATAAAAATTGTCCTAATAACTTATTTTCCAAATATAGTCTCTATGTTAGCTCATGATACCTTAACCACAACAAACACTTTCCTAATCAAAGATATTCAATATCAATTTCATAGGATCTCAATTCGAAGTTTGCATATGCACATTACACAAATCTCTCTTACAATAACAATCCCAATCACATTCTACCACAAGGAAAGAAATGTTCCTTTATACCAAGTCATAAAACTAATTATTGAGTCATCCTTGGGGCTTTTTCAATTTACAATTATAATATAGGACCATCTTAAGATATTAAAATACATGTTACATTAAATCATTAATTTTTTCACAACTACAACCAAACTATTAGTGCATAGTCTTCATGACTCTTCACGTGATATTTATTTGAATGTGGACATTTGATCACTGCATTATCATCATGTCTTCTAGTACCTCTTCACAACCATTCTTAACCAAATTCTATTCCTAATAGGAGATATAATCAAAACATCTATAAGTGATGTCTAGGAACTCTGTCTAAATATTGTCTTTAATAAATCTTATAAAACTATCAATTTTTTAAATATTTATGCATGCACTCTTAGCCACATCATTAGGACACTATTTAAAATACATCCTTAGCTACAAATCTTTAATCCTAAAAAAAATGGACCGATATCTTTTTCTATTATTTTGTCAATCTGTACTGGAAAAAATGTATATTGAAATCAATGATAAACACTACAATGAATGCAACATATGGTTACTATGTGATGTAGGAGAATCCTAGGTTACCTTGTAATCCTCCTCCTTTTTCTTTATTCTACTAGTTGTTGTCAAGTTCCAGTTACTATTGAGTGCTAGTCACTATCAAGTGCTAGTTTCTATCAAGTTCTAATTACTGTTGAGTTCTAATTATTGCTAAGTTCTAATTATTGCCAAGCTTTCAAATATTGGCCAAGTGTTCCTTCATGTTTCAAGTGAACCTAATATTTTTTCAATTCTCAATTCCTTCTTTGATCGAGTTTTTCTTTGATTAGCTTTTAGTTTTAGCTGACTTATATATTTAATTTGAATCATGAATTTAATGATAGGATCTTGTCTTGGGATGTGTGAATTTTTTTTTTATGGTTGACCTTTCTATTATGTAATGATCTATAACCTTTTGTAATCCATTTTGGCAAGTATAAAGAGGGGTCATTATGTTTAGGTTATGCAAGGACTTAGAGGATGGAAAGAAGATGTTTATAGAAGAGCGAATTGGAAGCTAGATCATGGATCTTGGAGTTATATTTGTATTTGGTCATAAACTAGAAGGCCTTACAATTTAACATGTATGTGTTGGAAATATAAGACAATCTAAGTTAACGAGAGGGGAGGGATGAATAAGTAACTTATAAAACTTAATCTTTATTTACCAATTAATCCTTCATGTGTATTCTAATCTAATTGCATACATGAAAAATTGAAAGCATTAAAACATTCATAATACTTTGACACACAATATGGTGACCCAAAAACCTTTCAAATAGAAAGTAAAACTAGGGTGGGGATGATACTCACAAGCTTTAGTATTGTAGTATAAATTTGGCCTATTAAGTCTTACAATGATCACTTCTGATGATCTATCCTTTTAGGAGAAATAAGGATTGCTAGGTCCACCTTGCAAAAGGATTTACAAACATACAGTGAAGTATGCACTTGATAAAGAGATTTACAAGAGACTATTAAGTATACCTTGTGAAAGGATTTAACTATTCCACCTGTTAGGAGGAACTAGTGGTTGATCTTCGATCTACAACTTGATTTGCTAAATGAGATTCTTTTGAGTGTAATGATCACCTTGCTATGATAGATAAATATTTGTTCATATTTGTAGGGTGTTTGATAAGTTGAGGGTAGAAAAGTTGTCGATAAACTTGAAGAAGTGTAGTTTTGTAAAGGAGCTTTTGTACCTAGGATTTGTGGTCTCAGTAAAAGGTCTAAAAATGGACCCAGAGAAAGAGAAGACTATCTTTGAATGGCCTACTCCAAGGAGTGTGACAAAGGTAAGATCATTTCATGGATTGGCTAGTTTTTACAAAAAGTTCATAAGAGATTTTAGTAGCATTTGTGCACCCTTGACCGAAATAATGAGAGGGGATAGGAAAGAATTTAAGTGGACTATATGAGCTAATAAGAGTTTTAATCTATTGAAATAGAAAGTTACCGGCAGCCTGTTTCAGCACTTCCTAATTTTAACAAGGTATTTCAAGTAGACTATGATGCTAGTGGTACTCCAATAGGAGCTTTTATGAGCCAAGAAGGTAGACATGTTGCTTACTTTAGTGAAAAATTGAATGATGTCAAAAGAAAATATTTTGTTTATGATTAGGAATTGTATGCTATAGTTCAAGCATTGAAGAAGTGGAGACACTATCTTCTTCCTAAGGAATTTGTTTTGTATACTGATCATCAAGCTTTGCAATATTTGAATAGTGAAGAAAAATTGAACCAAAGGCATTTGAAGTATGTTGAGTTTTTGCAGAGTTATATATTTGTTTTGAAACATAAGAGTGGGAATTCTAACAGAGTTGAAAGCACTCTTAGTAGATGACATATTTTGTTGACAAAAATGAAGATAGAGGTGGTTGGGTTCAATGAACTTGATACTTTATATCTAGATGATCTTGACTTTAGTGAAGCATGGGAGGCTTGTACATAACCTATTACACTTGATAGGACAAAGTGGTTGGATTTTATGATCCAAGAAATATGTTGTTTGAAGGAAGCCAATTGTGCATTCCCAGAAGTTCAATGAGGGATAATCTCATCAAGAAGAAGCATAGTGGAGGATTGGCTAGCTCATTTTGGTAAGTATAAAACCATAGGTTTGGTTGCTAATAATTATTATTGGCCATAGTTGTAGCAAGATGTTAAGAGGTTTGTATAGAGTTGCAGAGTATGTCAAATTGAAAAAGGAGTGAAGCAGAATACAGGGTTGTATCAGCCACTACCTATACCAGAGAAATTGTGGGAGGATGTCAGCATAGATTTTTCTCTTGGATTGCCAAGGATGCAATGTGGGCATGATTATATTTTTTTGGTGGTTGACAGGTTTTCAAAGATGGCACATTTTATTCCTTGCAAGAAGACTAGTGATGCTATTCATGTAGTAGAATTGTTTTTCAAAGAAGTGGTGAGACTACATGGTCTACCAAAGAAAATAGTTTCAGATTGAGATACCAAATTTGTTGGGTATTTTTGTTGTACATTATGGAAGAAGTTGAAGATAGATTTGAAGTTTAGTTCATTGCATCATCCGCAAGCTGATGGAAAAACAAAAGCTGTGAATCATAGTTTGAAAAACTTGTTGAGATGTTTGGTTGGAGACAAGCCAAAAGGATGGGATACGGTTTTACCAAAGGTGGAATTTTCATATAATAATTTTTTCAATAAGAATACTAGTAAATCACCATTTTATATTTTATATGGGAGTAGTCCTAGGAATGCTTTTGAATTTAGGTAGTTGGATAAAGGAGAGATAGGTAGTGCTAAAACCAAATATTTTGGTGAACATTTGAAGAAAATTTGTGAGGAGGTCACGAAGCAGGTCATAAAGATAAATACACAATATAAGGCTAAGGAAGATGTGAAAAGGAGGTATAATAAATTTCAGATTGGAACTAATGTCATGGTTTATTTGAGGAAGGAGAATTTTTTAGTGGGTACATATAATAAGTTGAAGATGAAGAAGTTTGGACCATGTAAGATTATGAAAAGGCATGATTCTAGAAATGCATATGAAGTGGAGTTGCCTGCTGAATTGAATAGTTCACCAATATTTAACATTTTAGATTTGATAGAGTATTACAAAGTAGGTGATGGAAATGAAGTTGTAGAAGCATAGTGTAGTATTCCAGCAGTTAGTTTGGCTACAAAGGAGATTGTGGAGATACTAGATCATCATGTTGGAAAAACAAAAAGAAATAGAACTTATGAGGAATACCTAGTCAAATGGAAAGGGAGACTAGTAGAGGATTCATCATGGCTAGCAAAGGAGGAGGTTAACTATCTTGGTTTTCCTCTAAACACCTAAGACATGACTAGATCACTTCTCAAATTACCTTAGGTGCTTGATGCAAGAGCATTCTAAGTATAAGAGAAATCTTGCATCACCCAAAAATATTTTTATTTCAATCTTTTCTATTTTAATAAGGACTAGTAGACAGGGTGGTTACTATTTATTGGAACTTGCTATTTTTAGTAAGCTTGTCACATGAGCTCAGAATGTTGCAATTTTCTATAGGAAGTTTCTTTTTAGAGTTGTAAGCCTACCATAAAAATCTCATTGCTCAAGCATAAGTATCAGAGAAGTTATTGCAGATTTTTGATGAGATTTTTTGTAGAAAAATCTTCAAGCTCATTGTTGGAGGCCTTAGAGTGTTCAGATGAGGTCTGAAAACTCAACAAAAAGGTGCTTGTGTAGTTATGAGCCTGTAGATCAGGAGCTGACATTTCCAAAAAGTGGTTATAATAGCCAATCGAAGCAACAATTTGTGAGTTATGGCTTTTCAAATTGGGCTACCTTAAATATCTAAAATAATTGTCAAAGATGTATTTGACTCTATATGTATTGTTAGGGTGTGTCGACCCTAGATATTAAGTTTCATTGTCTAGAAGCTTCTTGAGCAACATAAAATTACCTATTTAAGAAAGGCCCAAACATTTTCTAGGATAGATCTGGGTGATAGCTCATAGCTTTCTTGCAGATTACTATAATGAAGGCACCCATGTGGGTTAGCATATTGTACATATAAATTCTATAATTCTACATTTGTGACACAAATAAGAAGTCCATATTTTGTTCTTGCATTTTCTATTGTTTCTTTCTTTCTGTTATGAGGTTATGGTATTAAGGGGAGCATCATTCATCACAAAAACACTTATCAATCAAAATTGAATTCTCAAAAAGTTCAAAACAATCTTAGTCTCTGTCTTGTGTCTTCAACTCAGTGACATACTCTATTTTTGAGATTTTTCAAAATTACTTTTGTAAGAGATGTTTATCTGAATATCTATACATGTATAATATTATGATGCTCTCCCATACATATATATTCAATATACTTTACATGTTATATGCATCTTCTTATCTTCTCCATTTTTTTATCACATCTTATGTTACATCTTCTCCCCCCTTTTTGACATAAATTACAAAGGTGTATACTACATTTTTATTCAAAAATATGACAAGAAATTAGAATGTACCTTTAGAGTTCATGATAGTGTCTTGTCCTAATTTTCTTGCAAAACCTTGCTTGCATCTAATGCAATTTGAACTTTTGCTGATAATTACATCATATGATCAGCAACAAAGAATTTTTTGTTATGGATGAGAGTTTTAGCATGTGAAATATGTTTCTACAATGCATCCATTTTTGGAAGAATCATGCCTTGTATATCTACAATTTTAACCCTTATCCTAGCTTCTTCCCTTAGCAATTTTATTGGTATATTAGTAAGAAATTTGATCTTTTCTATAGTTAGTAGAACTATAACTCGGATCAAGTGACAGCTAGGGTGTACTTTCCTTTAGATCTTTGTCTATTTTAGAGAGTTTATTTTTTATTTCCTATGTGAAGATGGATGCATCACAGAGTTTTCTAAATAGAGAAGGTCACATTTTTGGTAGAGGTTTCTAGTGAGCTTATAATATTAGTCAAGTCTACTTGGTATATTGCAATCTTCTATGATACTAGCTACAATACTTTATGTTCAAATTTCTTCTCTGCTCTTTGCAACAATTTCTCTTGTCCATTTAAATCTTGATTGAATTTTTGGACTACTTTTGGTAACTGAGCCAAAATAGGTTGAGAAGTGTCCACCTCAGTGCTAAGTGCCTCTACAAGAATGTTCTTTGCATCTTCAAGCACTTGAAATTCTTTGTTTATTTCTTCTCTAAGCCATTGTTGCCTAGCTTTCTTCTATAGATTTTCTCCTATTATATGCATTTGATTAGGATTTAGAGTAGAGATATCCCAATTTAGAATAACTATATCTTCATCAAGATCAATGTCTTCTTCCTTATTTTTTTCCTTTGCTCAAAACTTTTGTACTCGATTGAGGCTTGCTCTCAACTATCTTTTTACTTATTATTTGCATGCTTGGAATAGAAACAATAGGGGAAATTAAAGGACTGGCCCAATAAAAGTAGATATTTCAATTATTTAAGGAGCTCCTTGTTGTTGAGTAACAAAAATTAATGAAGGAGGAAACACTAACTATTCGGTAGATGAAGTGATGGTCACTTCAGTCAATGAAGTACTAAGCTGAACAGGTGCAAAGATTAGTTGAATGCTTGGATTTTCAATGTTTGACACAACCAACTTAGAAATAGCTTTCATTGATTTAGATGGCTTTAAATATTTTCTTAGAGAGTGAGGAAGTGAGGCTATAAATGCTATTGCAATCTTTTTAGGGTTGTTTTCATTAATGATCTGAATCTTAGGGAGATTCTACTCGGTGGCTTCCTATTCTTGTTCCTCATCATTTTTATTCTCATCATTTGTTTCTTCTTCATCATTATTGCCTTCTTCTTCCTTTTCATCTTCACTGTTATCATCCTTATCACTGACATGAACAATAAAATTACTTTTCTTATGAAGATTTTAAATTTTCTTCCATGTGTTAGTGGCATTCCTTACCACATGGTCAATGTCATTTATCAATATCAAGCAAGTGTTAAACTTCAAAGTAAGTTTCTCTTTATTTTTCTTGATGGACTCTTTTACACTTCCATTTCACTTAAGCTCAGCATGAGTTGCCTTAAAGCCTACTCATATATGTCTTTTGCAATTTTCTTTTCATATTCCCATCTTGTCTTGATTTTCTCCATCAATTCATTGGGAATCTATTGTACAAGTTGATCTAGTGAATATTTCCATTCTTCTATCTTGGATATAACCATTTCTTCAACTTGCTTCTTTTCTTTCATTGTTCTGGTTTCATGCCTCAATGATTTGAAATTTTTCAAGTTGGCTCCAAAATATTTTTCTTTAAGTTTCTCTTGGAATGTAGATGGAGGCCATTTGAAAATTGCATCTCCTACTTCTTCACCTAATCTCAATTTCTTTCTACATGCTCTCCTTGTAAACACTGTAGTAGATGGCTTGGCAAGTTTGGTTATAATAACCGTACCTTTCTTCTTGATTGAATCTTCTTCTTCTTCTAATTTTTCTTCATCTTTTTCTTCATCTTCTTTCATGTCATATCCTTTACCTTCTACCAACAAGAGAGTAGAGCTAGTTTGTTTCAATTTAGCTATCCTCCTTTTACCTTTGTTGACAGCTTGAGGAAGCTTCATCTCTAATTCAATTCTTGCTTTAGATTCATCATATGTTCCAAAATCTGTGGCCTTTGGGTCAAAAAGTTCATTTAATAATGCCTCAATAATATCTCTATTATAATCAATATTGACCTCATAACCTAGAGGTTTGACCCATACAATTCTTGGTTTGGTTGCTTGTATATACACTTTGTCACAATTTACCATGAAAAAAATATAATCCTTGTAGTCTTCTACAAGTTTCTTTAGAATTCTAAATCTATTATTCATCTCACCCTTGAATGCATCAAAATAGTTGTCCATGATACTAACATAATTTTCTCTCATTTCTACTATATACTCATTGATTTGATAAAGAATATTTACATCTTTTCTCCATACAACTGTGAATTTTGAGGGGAAAAATTTTATACAAAGAAAAGTAAATAGGTTAAAAGTGAACTAAAATTACAAGGGTTATTCTTTAAAGTTCTGATGCTTTCCATATTCTTGTTGAACTAGTTCAACATCAACTCAACAAGGTTGAAGGACATGTTGTTCTTGATTACTTTGAAAGCAAGATCCACTACTTCACATGATACATTGTTGAGTCGAATTGAGCTGTATATCTTTTGTGCAATCACATGTATTCCAAACTTTAGCTCAATATCAATAACACAACTAATCTTAATACCTCTTTCATCCCATTTAGCAAGGGTTTTCTTCTCAAATTCCACCCAACTTAGGCTTTTGGTGGTTTTAGCCTCGGCTAGCATTGGAAGTCTTGTGATTCGATGAATCATTTTCTTTGTTATGGGAATAGGCTGCTCCAGCCATAACTTCCCATTGTGCACATAACTAAGGATAAACCTTATCTACTTAATCTAAAAATCTTGGGGCATGTGAGGAACGTAGGTTAAACCCTTGGTTTCTAAGTGTTGATGCTCAAGTTTTAACACATCATTCATGCACAAATTCTCCAAATTTTCATCCAATTCTAGGGTTCCTATATCTTGAATTATACAACAAAAATGTGAGTGGATATTATTTACCAGAAATACCTTAGATGATATTTGTGATTGTGCTCCAGTGGGATCAAGTGTTTCTAAAATTGACTTAGCTTGAAATCAAGTATCTTCCATTCAACACCTCAAACCAACATCTCTGACCCTTTCTTTGTCTTGCTATTGGAGGATGCCATCACTCAATAGGGTTTGAGAAAATAAGGAAAAATTCAACAATAATTTAGACATATCTTTCAGATGCACAAAAATCACTCTTCACCAATAGCTCTTGAAAATTCACAGTGACAAATGAATTCATTTTTTCCCTTTTTAACAATTTCAACTTTGTATTGCCATAAATTCTTGATACTATTGCTTGGTTGATGATAGACTATCTTCCACTCAAGTTGAAATAATTGTTTGGTAAGAACCTTCATGACTTGGTGTCCATATACTGACTTAGTTACTCTCAACCTTTCTCAACATGGTCTTGCAACTTGAGCTAGTTCAATAAGGTCTAGACTTTCCATAGATAATATGTGATTCCTTTGCATCTTGAATGCTAATATGGATCTTTTCCTTTTAGCTGACTAGAATTGATGTACGATTTCTACTTCAAAATCTTAGTTCTAGTTGTCCTTGTCAGAGATCAAGTATAAATGCTTGAGTCACCCAATTCTTAAGTGATATTTGCTTCATTACTTGGACTTGTGATCTCAAAATATTTTGAAATCCACTGCTATCTCATCTACTTTCTAATGATGTCATCCTTGGCCTTCTTTTCATCTTGAATTCTTCTATTGTTCATACCAAGATGACCAAGTTTTGTATGAATGAAACATCTTCTAGTGGTGTCTATTTTCCTCATGTGATGTTTAACACAGTTTATTCCAATGTGTCCAAATTCTCCATAGTAATGACATCTACACCATGTGTTGTACGCTCAACCAAATATAGCTTTTACAATCTATTATACTAGATTCAATATCTTGGTTTTGCATTCAAAAGATTTGTGCCCATGCTTCTTGTATTTGTGACATTTGCATTCAAATTTAGGTTTCTCTTTGCATTCATTGGCTTTATGACCATGCATATTGCAATTTTAGCATTTTTCGTTGAATTTATCATTACCAATACTCCAAAATTTGTTTGATGTATGACCCACCTTACCATAGTGACTGCAAGTAGGTATTTCATTCTTTTGAGCTCCTTGCTTGGATAATTCACCTTCTTTTGTATATTCAATTTATGCTTTGTTCTTTTATCTGTATTGGATTTTCTCATTCAATTGATCCATGTCTATTTATATTTCATCATCCCCTCATTGGTTTTGTTTTCACTATTTAGATCATTCTGAAATCTTTCATTCTCTAATCTTAAATTCATGATTTATTCATTTGCATTAGTAAGATGATCAATGAAGTCTGCCTATTGAAGGGATAGATGTTGAATTTCATTATTATTTCCTTATAACTCTTCTTTTGTATATTTTTTCTCTTCCATGACTTCACATAATATTACTAACTAAATTTCTTCCTCTACTTTTAGCTTTCTTACTTCTTAAAGTGTACCATTCTTTTCTAATAGTTCTCTGATTGCTTCATTTTCTTCATCTAGATTAATTTCTAAATGGATGTATTTCAATTCTTTCTTCAATGTAGAGTTGTGTTGGTCTTAGAATATTTTTGACATTTGAGTGTCAACACACTTAACCAATTTCACTTTAGATTCCAAGTACACTATGTATGTCGAGTTATAGTGTGTGCCAAGTTAGTATTTCAACAAGTGCCAAGTGACTTCAAGTGCCAAGTAAGTAATAGATGTCGAGTGATATCTAGGTGTTGCATCGCAATTGATGCCGAGAAAGTCAGAATGCTTCATATGTTGAGTGAGCCAGAACTATACATGCGTTGAGCAAGACAAAATGTAATAGGTGTCGAGAAATCCAGGAAAAAACATGTGCTGAGCACTAGTAGTCTAGTATGTGCTGAGTAACACAGAATTAGCATATGAGTTTGTACCCTCACAAACTAGATGTAAACCATTTTTGGAGCTGACATAGAAGGAATTTGAAGGAGAAAAAGGATAAGGACAAATATTTTACATTTCTTATGCAGTTAGCATGCAGCTAATTAGAAAAATGGAAGAGGCTTGCAACCAATAAGAAAAATGAAAGGAATGAGCGTGAACTTAAAGATTCAATATGGATCATAGATCCATACCTAACCACAATTATTTTCAATCTTTAAAAGGAGGATGAAAATCCCATTAGGTATGTGGAAGAGAATAGTGTATGGGAAACTATAGAAAAATTCAGAGTGAAGTGTGAAAGACTTAAAGAAATAGAGCAGCAATTACACATCAGTTGATTAGTGAAAGTATTAGAGCAGATCAAGTGCCTAAATTCAGCAATTAAAGATTGCATACTATTAGGTTTATTTCTCTAATACTTTCTTTCCATTGTATTAGATGTTGGAAATCCTATATTGATAGATTAGCTTAATAGCTAGGTGGGAGAACCTTTGGAGAAGGTGATTAAAAATCCTATAGTATTAGGTGGGTTTAATAGCCTATTATAAATCCTTTAATAGGGTGACACTTCATGTAAAGTGTTTGTAAATCCTCTAACCAAGTCACTATTGATACAGTGTAAAGCCTTTCATAGTGAAGACCATTAGAAGTGGTCAAACATTCATTGCTGCAGTAATTTTTGTGGGTATCATCCCTAGCCCAATTTTACCTTCTTATCCATAGAGGGTTTTTGGGTTACCAAAATTTGGTGTTATGTGTGTTATGTGCATTTTTTTACTTTATGTTCATTTATATGTATACATGCATGCAGTTTACTTTTTAGTTATATGCTTAAAGGATTAGAAAAGGTTAAAAGTGTGATACCTTTGATTACCCCCCACCCAAAAGTACTCTTCACATTTTGAACATTCCAACAATTGGTATCAGAGCACTAGTTCTCACAATGAGAAGCATGACAGCTTAGAGAAAAGATCTAAAGATGAAAGTCTTCAAACTTGGAAAGATCATAGACAATCAGGTGATTGATGTGCACCTCGCTCTACACAAAGTGGAAGAAGCTAAAGAAGGATTGAGAAAGTCCTTAAAAAGAGGAAAGGAGATATCCATAGCTAAAAATGACATACACTACAAGGAGATTGATACCACACAAGTATTTTCCAATGGAGATTTCAACAAATTTGATGCAACAATAGTAGAACTGATGGAGAAAAGTAGTGCACACGATGAAGAAATTAGAATACTCAAGCTTGAGCAAGAATCACAAGCCATAATGCTTTGTGAAGTGATTAAACAAAAGAAGAGAGCCATTGAATACAAAAAAATGATAGAAGATGATAAGAGAAATCTTACCAATAGACTGGAGGAGAAGGTCAATTGAGTTTGAAAGAATTTGAAACATGTAGTTAGACACCTTAAGCTAGATGATGAAAGCTCATCATCAGCTAAACATGAAAGACATTGAGATTAGTACATTGAAGATAAAAAATGATCAACTAAAAAATGAATTGAAAAGAGAGAAGGAGATAGCAGAAAGGTTCAACAAACCCAATGAGGCTATCAAGTACTTTGAGCAACTACTGAAATCACCAAGAGCTAGTAATGATACTTTAGGACTTGGTTACACTAGCACTGAGCAAGGAGAATCATCCAAGATTGTAGAAGAAAGGAGTAACAAAGGTAAGAATACTAAACTTACTTGTCATTTTTGTGGTAAAAAGGTACATACCTCTAATGTATGTAGGAGCAAGAATAGTCATCAGCATGATAAGCCTACCAATGTAAACTTTTGTCACAAGTGCAAGAAACAAGGACATCAAGCACATGAATGTAGAATCAAGACCATGAAGACACCAATATTTGGAGGTCACTGCTACAACTACAAAAAAATGGACATAGAGCATTTGAATGTAGATCAAAAATCATTCTACAAGAAGAAAGAACCATGGTCATCACTAAAATTGGGATTATAATACTAGGTATAGCTACCACTATTGTTAGGAGTATGGACACATTTCTAAAAACTGCATAAGGACACATTTTAGAGGGAATTACAGTAGATGGTTAAGTCAAACTACATGTTTTAGTTGCTTGAAGATTGGACACATCAACAAGAATTGCCCAACAAAGTTAAAAGCACCCAAGATAGAAGTCAACAAAGGAAAAGAGAAGGTTGATGTTGAACAAATAAGAGGGCAAATGAACAAGACTTGGAAAAAGAAAGATGAGTACAACACATCAGATGGAGGGATCACTTCACCCAAAAGGTCAAGTGATCACATTTCATCCAACAAAGAAAAACTAGAGTGTATGGGACTGATATACAAAGCCATATCATACATCAACTTTCCAAAGAACAAAGGAATACTGCAAAGAAGAAATCAACATGAGAAAATATGCCAAGTAGAGTTTTGGAGAATTTGCTAAGTTACCCTTGTAAAGCTCCAATGGATGCCACATTTCTAATAGTGATCGAGTTGATAGTTGGAGCTGAGTAAAGTGAAGAACTAGTGGAAGCTGAGTAAATGAAATACAATGGTAGCTAAGTCATGGTGAAACCTTCAAGTGTTGAGTTTATAGGTGTATGCATGAAGCATTTAATGCTAGGTCTTTAATAGGTATAAGGTCAATTTTGGTTCATTTTCACACCATTCAAACACAGAGAAAAGATGAGAAAAATAAAGAAGTGATCAAGTTACAACCTAACAACCATTTGCATAGATCTCAATTGTAATTCAACATAGATTCATCAATTTAAAGGTATTTATCAAGTGCTGAGCTTCGTAGAATTAAATTTTTTAATACATTTAAACCCTAGTTTGGTAAAATGACCTCTAGTTCAAGAAATACCAAACGAAAGGAAGATCATGAGGTTTATTTAGTTAGTAGTGAGGTCAAACAACCCAAATTTAGGCCAATACTTGAAGTTGCCTATAGAAATGACCCAACTAGTGCATTGTCTGTCATTCCACCTAAAGTTGTCATGGTTCAAGATGTAAGAAAATTTTATAACTACAAGATAGGTGTAGTAGGTGATCTTGAAATCTTCCAAGCCTATGATAAATTATTTGAGAACAAGATTCTAAAGGATGAATTTCAAATGGTTGAGAAGAAGGGTTTGACCAATGCCTTAGTTTACCCTATAAGATTCAAAACAAAATGGATACACATTTTTTTGATTAGAATCCACAATGGATGTTTATGGGTAGAGACAGGACTAGTAAAGATTACCAAAAGGATAGTGCATAGGGTTACAAGTTTCCCAATGCTAGATCAGCCTAAGACCCTGCATAGTGATTCCAAAGAGATCATTGAAAGGAAGACTAGAGCCAAATGGAATAAGAGGGGTATGACTAAGGGGGGGATCCTCTTCTAGATTTTTTTGTGAAAATAATATCCCACAAATTCTACCAATTGAGCAGACTAAAAAATGTACCTTGTATAGCTATTGATGTGGCATACAAACTGGTAAAGAAAGATCACACCTCTAATTTGGAAAAACTTATGTTGCAGCAAATTAATGAAAACCTATGAGAAATAAGGAGATCAAAAGGTGCTCAATGTAAATTTGGTTCAGTGCTCATGTGTATATTCTTCTATGTCATGGAAGAGTTTCCTTCTATTGGAAAGGTGAATTGGAACCCTAATAAAACTGAAATTACACAAATCAATGAGTTCATTGATTAGATGGGTGACAATTTTGAAGCACAAATGACAAGTTACTTTGAAGATTTTAAGAAGTCCATGAATCAGAGAATGAGAATACCAGTTTCATTAGTAGAGAAACATGTCAATGACATATACTTCTTGGTTGACATTGACAACACTTACATCCAGGCAACCATACCAAGAGTAAGATGGCTAATTCCATTTGGATATGAGCTTGATATAGATGAAGCCTTAGTAGCAATCACAACATTTATTGTAGAAGAGATAGACAAGAAGGCACCTCATTTTGGCACATATGATGTTGTAAAATCAAAGGTTGAGATAGACTTAAAGATAGCTTCTATTATCAAGAAGAAAGATAAAATAGTAAAGAAAATAAAGAAGAAATTTGGAGCAATAATTGAAGGAGAAGCAAGTGGTGAAGAAGAAAAAGAAGTAGAAGGAGAAAGTGAAGAAGAATATGAAGAGCAAGGGCAAGGCCCAATAGACTTGACCCAAGGTTTAAGAGAAGACAAGGAGGAAGGTGTCGAGGAAGAAGAAGCTAAGAAAGCATCTACACTGGCTGAGTGAAAAAAAAAAGAAAGGCTAAAACTCAGCCTGCAGCTTAGCCAAAGGTCAAAAAGGTAGCAAAGCCTACTCAAGCCAAGTTAGCTCCAGCAACAAGGGCTACTACAAGGGCATCCATACAAAAGGAAAAGGAACAAACAAAAGAGAAGAAGAAGGCCACTGAATAGCCTACTGAAGAGCCAAAGAAGAGAAGAAAGTATGTGGTTGAGCCAGATACAAATGATGAAGAGAGAACAGAGTCAGAGGGTATCAACCAATTTAGAGTGGTAATTCATCCTCCTAAGTCTATAGTTGATAAAATTTTTGAAAATATTAGGAGTTCAGATTTAAATGATTTAAAGACTTTTGATTTCAATAAGCTCAATAGGGAAGATAAAAATAAAGTAGAGGAATATGTGTTTTCCATGATGGTAGAATTCAAAAACACACCTCTAGAACTTGAAAATACTACGCCTAAGGAACTATATGAGATAGTTGAGAATAAATGGCACTATTGTCTAAAAATGGAAAAGGAGATCAAAGAATCTACCTTGGCTCAAGTTAAGCCTGACATAACAAAGGGTCAAATAACAAAGGCAAACAAGAAACATGGTGGGAAATTTGCACCTAAGTATAGAGCCTTCAACATCCTTCAAAACAAGATTGAGGATGTAGTAAATAAATCCACACAATTATGGAAAACAATTTATAAGATAATTGATGACAAGGTAGAGAAAGCAAATAAGGAAGAAACCAGTGCTAAGGAAAAGATAGTGGAAAAGAAAATAGAGGAGAAGAAAGGAGAGGAAGAGAAGCAAGAGGAGGAGAAGGAAGGAACAACAAGAGCTGAAGAAGAAAAGAAGAAAGAGGAGGGAGATAAGAAAGTTGAAGAGGACAAAGAAAAAGGTGAGGAGGAAGAAACACAAAAGGAAGAAAATATGGCAACAACTGAACAACAAAAAGAAGAGGAATAGAATGTGCAAGACACACAAATGCCACCTCCTAGTCCACCTCATGCAAGCATCACACCTGCAGAGACAATAATTATCAAGGATGTTCCTGACAACTCAACTTAGAACATCAACCCCCTAACTATAGAGGATCTCTCCAAGATCCTTCACCAATCTACTCTTTAGTCATAGTTATGTACAAACCCTATATTGGTGAGTGTTGATGAACTATAGAAGGCAGTAGCAGCACCACAAAGAGAAAAGGTGAAACCACAAGAACCACCTTTTACCTACATAGCTACAAGACTAAAGTTTTGATGCTTCCACTACCTCCAATAGAAAGAGATACATTGTAGAAGCCAAGTGTAGTGGAAGGAAAGATAGATGAGAAGGAGGATACCTCAAAAGAAAAGGAGCAGGATGCCATACAAACATTGGTAGAACTACCAAAAATTGGCACTCCTACAAAGACCCTTCACAAGCTAAGCACTGAAGTCACACCTTTGCAAATCTCAACTCCAAGCTTAAGCAAAACTAGAGTGGCCATGGTACTTCACTATGAAGACCCTGAATTAGATGAAGATATTTTAATATCCTCCTATGATTCCAAGACTATCACAATGACAAAAAATCAATGAAATGCAAAATGTATTAGATAGAAGGATGAGGCAAGAAATACTTAGGAAAGAGTTGAAACATAAGAAACCACTACATGAGATTAAGGACATCTTTATGGATGCCTTTAGCTTCCAGTCACCAGATGGAGCAAAGTCAATAATAGAGTAACTATCAAATATAATTGACTAGGTGACCAATAAAGACCAAAATACTAATGCTAAATTGATGGAATGGTCACAGAGAAAATTTTAGGGGAAAGAAAATGAGAAGATATCAAGTGGTATAACATTTGAACAAGTTGAATTGGCCAAGAAAATAGACAAGGTCAAAGTTGTACTTGAGAACATTTTCTCATTGTATAGAAAACGTGTGATTTTTCCAATTTCACACAAAGAACAAATTAGAGAATAATGAGCTTGGAAAGAAATTTTAAAATTTCTAGCATGCAACTACCAAAGGACCCAATTCAAAGTGAGAAGCATTTTGCACAATCACTTCACACTCAAAGGAAATTAGCTATACTTACAGCAGAGGAAGCCAATATAAAGGCTAAATTAATGTAGATTCAATCCTCTATCACCCTACACTTAGACGTACTCCACAAGGAACAAGCCTATGTAGAAATAGTTCTAAAGAAATATCCAAATCTTTCTACACTTGAAGGACTTGTACACCTTTCTACAGAGGTTACTATCCAGTACAAGTCACTTGACATTGCTTTGGATAATTGTGATGCAGATATGAAAACAATAGTCAAGGTAAATAGTAATTTTTTGGCTAAGTATGGTATTATTCCTTAGAACCCTTTGACATTAGTTTCAAAAAGGGGGAAACATATGTTTTAGGGGAGATATAAGGGAGATATAATATTTTGATGAAGATATAACTAAGGGGGAGAATACAAAAGATAGCAAAAAAGGGGGAGAATCAAAATTTTATTTTGGCAATCATATGGAAGATGCAAATCATAGGTACAGAATATAGGAATAGGGAAAAAGATAAAGAGTATTAGGCATACAGAATTTTGCAATGTTAAGGCACAATTAGCTCAAGAGGAATAACAAGGTACTTTGATAAAGTTTTGAACAAATTTTGAAATTTTGTGGATAAGGTACTCATAAGGACATATTAGTAATGCATAGTTAAGTTTTTTTGACACTCATGTCAAAGGGGGAGATTGTTGGTCTTAGAATAGTTTTGACATTTGAGTGTCAACACACTTAACCAATTTCATTATAGATATTGAGTACACTATGTATGTTGAGTCACAATGTGTGCCAAGTCAATATTTCAATAGGTTCCAAGTGACTTCAGGTGCCGAGTAAGCAATAGATGTCAAGTGATATATAGGTGCCAAGTCACAGTTGATACCGAGAAAGTAAAAATGCTTCATATGTTGAGTGAGCTAGAACTAGACATGTGTTGAGCAAGACAGAATGTAACAGGTGTCGAGCAATCCAAGAAAAACATGTGTCGAGCACTAGTAGTCTAGTATGTGTCGAGTGACACAAAATCAGCATATGAGTTTGTGCCCTCAAAAATTTAGATGTAAACCATTTTTGGAGCCAACATAGAAGGATTTTGAAGGAGAAAAAGGATAAGGACAAATCTTTTACATTTCCTATGCAATTAGCATACAGCTAATTAGAAAAATGGAAAAGGCATGCAACCAATAAGAAAAATCTAAGGAATGAGCGGGAACTTAAAGATTCAATATGGATCATAGATCCACACCTAACCCTAAGTCTTTTCAATCTTTAAAAAGAGGACAAAAACCCCATTAGTTATGTGGAAGAGAACAATGTATGAGAAACTATAGCTAAAATTCAGAGTGAAGTGTGAAAGACTTAAATGAACAAAGCAACAATTACACATCTAGTTGATTAGTATAGGACAAGGGATAAGAATATAGATCAGATCAAGCAAGGGTCACATCAAATAGAGCATATCAAGTGCCTAAATTTGGAAATTAAAGATTGCATACTATCAAGTTTATTGCTCTAATACTTTCTTGCCATTATATTAGATGTTGGAAATCCTATATTGATAGGTTAGCTTGACAGCTATGTGGGAGAACATTTGGAGAAGGTGATTAAAAATCCTATTGTATTAGATGGGTTTAATAGCCTATTGTAAATCCTTTAATAGGGTGACACTTCATGTAAAGTGTTTGTAAATCCTCTAACCAAGTCACTATTGATATAGTATAAAGCTTTTAACAGGGTAGGCCTTTCATAGGGCAAACCATCAGAAGTGGTCAAACATTCATTGCTACAATAATTTTTGTGGGTATCATCCCTACCCTAGTTTTACCTTCTTATTCCTAGAGGGTTTCTGGGTTACCAAAATTTGGTGTTATGAGTGAAATGTGCATGTTTTTACTTTATGTTCATTTATATGTATACATGCATGCAATTTACTTTTTAGTTATATGTTTAAAGGATTAGAAAAGGTTAAATGTGTGATACTTCTAATTCAACAAACCACCCCCCCACCCTCACCCACCCCCCCCCCCCCCCCCCCCCCCCCCCCCCCCCCCCCCCCCCAACGATTCCTCTTCTCATTTTTAACATTCCAACAGAGTTGGTCATTCATCTATAATGCAAGATATTTTCTTCTTTTCAAGGATTGAGAGAGTTTCTCCTTTTCTTTCTTAAGTTGCCCAATAGTCAATTTGAAATCTAGTTTTTCATTGTCAATAGCCTTATCAAGTCTGAATACCTCCATTTTCTTTGATCTTTGCTCAAGCTATTAAATTTTT
This sequence comes from Cupressus sempervirens, assembly GCA_028749045.1. NCBI lineage: Eukaryota > Viridiplantae > Streptophyta > Pinopsida > Cupressales > Cupressaceae > Cupressus > Cupressus sempervirens. Next base: position 885,652,534 of record CM053789.1, read on the forward strand.
TCTCTAAGAAGCACAAAGCTCTGATACCAATTGCTGAAAATATATGATAGGTTAAGTTACTAAGAGGGGAGGGGTTGATCAGTAACTTATAAAACTGAATCTTTACTTACCAATTAATCCTTCATGTGTATTCTGATCTAATTGTATACATGAAAAACTAAAAGCACTAAAAAACTCATAATACTTTGACACACAATATGGTGACCCATAAATATTCCAATTAGAAATTAAAATTGGGGTAGGGATGATACCAACAATCTTTAGTACTCCAGTATAAAGTTGGCTTGTTAAGGCTTATAATGATCACTTTTGATGGTCTTCCCTGTTAGGAGCAATAAGGACTACTAGGTTTACCTTTAAAAGGATTTACAAACATACAATGATGTATGCACTCAATAAATATATTTATAAAAGACTATTAAGTCTACCTTTTGAAATGATTTAATTGTTACACCTATTAGGATGAACCAATGGTTAATGTCTGATTTGCAACTTGATTTGTTGAATGAGATTCCTTTGAGTGTAATGATCACCTTGTTGTGATAGATAAATCTTTGTTTCTCCTTATACTATTGTAGCCTTTTAATTTTCATTTTTTCTTAAAAATATTCTTTTCATGCTCATTATTCACATTTGGAAATGATACAAACCATTACATATATACTAAACAAATTTACAATTCATCAAAATTGGCTACAATACAAGTTTCACCAAAATACACAAAGTCGTCCTAATTGCAGATACTCAAGTTCTGATACTCAATAACCATTTTCAATGCTTGAAATCATCATGCTCTTAGTAGACATAGAATCTTGGCTCATACTAATCACTTCCAAGTAATCTAGACTTGGTCTGCACTAGTGACTCAATGAACACTATGAAATTTGGCATATAAATTGAATCACTTGGCTGACACTACATAGCTTTGTCAACACTGGATTCACATCATTGATGTTATAAACTCAATAATCACTACACAACTCAATTTTCATTGAGAAACTTAGTTACAAATATTATAAAGCTTAGTTTACACTAATAATCACCAACTTAGTAGAAACTACTTGATGCAAACTGAATGATTTTCTTGGGACTCTGTAGCAACTATAGAACTTGGTAGAGCTTGAAATACTTGGTTAATACTATTAACTATAAAATAATCTTGGTAACTACTAGATGTTTGAATAAGTGTGTGTCTCACTAATAAACAAACTTGACTAAATTTTCAACAATATGTTGATAACTCAATGAATCAATAATATTTTTTTGTTCCTTCTCTCCTTGGTGTATCTCTTCGTATTTTTTTCTTCCATTGTGCTAACTTAGTAATGTGGTTGGATAGATATGTGTGCCCCTAGCCCTAGCTATTTAGACTCCTCCTTGCATCAAGTGGTTTCAGAAAAAGGGTTTTCCTAAGCATGTAGAAAGATCACCAAAGTTGATGTAATTTGCACCAAGACTTTGGGTTGGAAGAAGTAGATATGAGAAGATCTCGATCTAGTTAGTGATTTATTGTAGAGGGTTTGAAATTTTTTTTGGAAGATGCCTTCAATAAGATTAGACCCTAGGGAAATTGATGATCTTAGTGATAATATGGAAGAAAGGATCTCATAGAAGGTTGAAGTAGATTTTAGAATTGAAATAGCATTAATAAAGAGTGATATGGTCCTTAAGATCATAAGTGTTATAGATGGTGTACCTCAACATGCGAGTATTGAAGATTATTATGAGGAAGTTATTGAAGAATTTGAGGTTTCTAGATCAAGTGGTGAGGAAACAACTAATCATATGGAGAGACCTATGGGAGATAGGGCTAGTTAGTTTGCTAAATATGGATCTAAGTTGAAGATAAAGCATAAAATGGAGGTTTCTAATTTGTCAAGTACTTTTAAATCCTAAAGACCTTATTGATTGGATTGGTGAATTGGAAGACTATTTTGAGCTAGATGATATTGGAGATCCACTCAGAGTGAGGTTGACATAGACTAAGCTAAAAGGACATATTGCTCTTTGGTCAAAAGAATTGCAAAGAGATAGAGAAGAGAAAGCTAAAATGAAGATTATTCATTGGAGAATTATGGTGACAAAACTGTAAGTTAAGTTCATTCTTGGTAATTATGAACTTGATTTAATTAAGAGGTTATAAAATCTAAAGAAGAAGGATAAGTTTGTAAATGATTATATCAAATAATTTTACATACTGACTACTTGGTTTGGACATAGAGATTTTTCTAAGGAGAAAGTGGCTTGGTACATTAATGGTTTGAGATTCAATATTTAGGATGAGTTTGGTATGTTGAAGATTGCTTTAGTTGAGGATGGTTATCAGTATTCTCTAAAGGCATAAGATAAGTTAAAGAGGAGAAATCAAGTTAGTTCTTGTAGGAGAGAGAAGTAAGATCCCTTGACAAAAGACAAGAAGATTATAGAAGATGAACCAAAACCTTTTGAGTCAAGGAATAGGATGGGTAAGGTTACCTTTAATGGTAATTATTTTCAATGTGGTGGAGAAGGACATAGATCTCATGAATTTTTAAAGAAGGCTGGTGATAGGAGAGTTGATATTGTGAATGAGGATAAAGATCATATTAGTGAACCTAAGAAGGGAGAGAGTTTGTTGCCTCAGTCAGTACTATTGTGTTCTTGTAAGTATGGTGGTAAAATCTATAAGTGATTGTAGATGTTAGTAGTACTAATAATCTCATTGCTAAGGAGATGGTTCAAAAACTTGGTTTGAAAAGAATGAGACATCCTTGTCCTTATAGGATTGGTTGGTTACAAGATCATCATGCTTTGGAGAATCCCTAAAGGAGATGTTCTAGCCCTTAGAAAATAATGACATAGTGGAATATAAAAAATAACATAGAGATTTAGATCCAAAATAGTGTCAACTCTCATGTTAGAATTATAAGACTTACATCAACCATTCCCAGTGGTAAGGCCCTCTAGGTTATGACCAAATACATAAGAAATTACAATAGCAATTCTGCAAGATCCCTCAAGATCTAACTCATTTCCTAGCTATCCCATATCAGAAACATAACTGCAATCCGGTAGAAACCTCCAATGAGATCTATACTTGTGCTCACAAGCCACCAAGCAACCTCCTTATTTCAAAACCACAACCACTAGCTCTTCTCCAACTTTGCTATCTCAACTATTCTTCTATTAAGGATGTGGTATCCTTTCCAAATGATAAAAAATAATAATTTCTACATCAACCTAAGCTCCTTATATAGCTATCTAAGCCACAAGTTGACTAATCAAGCATCTAATTACATTATAGGTCTAGTACCCTAAAATATGATGATGTGATCAGTGTTGTTTTTAGTGAGAAAACTTGTGGAAAAACCTCAGGTGGATCTATATCAAGAAGAGCTTTGAATGCACAAAGTTAAGGTAGAACAACTAAGAGAGGAAGTAATTCTAGAAATTATGGGAAATCAAGAGTAAAGTCAAAGGGGAGGAGGTCTCAATTGAGAGGCCAAATGACTATTGGTACTGTGGGAAACTAGGGCACAAAAAGAAAGATTGTTGGAATTGAAAGAAAAATGAAGGAGGTAAACTATATGGAGACAAGGAGGAAAATGTGGTAAGTAAAAAATCCAAAGAGGATGCTTTGATTTCATCTTTAGAAAGTGTTGATGATTCATGGGTTTTAGATTCTGGTGCTTCATTTCATGCTACACCTCATAGAGATTATGTCCAAGGGGGATAATGAACCCTGTTAGATTATTGGAAAGAGAAAAATTAAGATTAAGTTGTAGAATGGGAATCATTGGCTACTAGATGAGGTAAGACATGTTCCAAAGCTGAGTAGGAATTTAATTTTAGTAGGGCAACTCGATGATGAGGTTGTGTAGTTACTTTTAATGATAAAAATTGGAAGGTTTCAAAAGGTTCCCTTGTAGTAGCAAAAGGTATGAAAGTAGGGACCTTATATCTTTGTACAGGTCATATTGTTCCTTCTACTTCAATTGTTTAAGAGAAAAATGAATGTTCAGGAACAATTTCTGTGGTTGAGCAAGGAGAACAAATAGATGTTGTAAATCCTGATATAGCACTATGGCATGACAGACTTGGGCACATGAGTGAGAAAAGTATGAAAGTACTGCATTCAAAGAATGTTTTACCAAGTCTAAAATGTGTTAATATGGATTTCTACGAAAGTTGCATGTATCAAAAACAAAAAAGAGTGAGTTTTGTGAAGACTGGGAAGGGAAACAAAAAGGAAAAATTAGAGCTTGTGCATACCGATATATGGGGATCAACTCATGTATCTTCCCTTGGTGGCTCTCATTATTATGTTACATTTATTGATGATGCAACTAGAAAAGTATGGGTTTATTTCTTTAGAGAAAAATATGATGTATTTCAAACTTTTAAGAAATGGAAATGCTTGGTTGAAAATGAGACTGGTAAGAAATTAAAATGTCTCAAATTTGATAATGATGGTGAGTATTGCAATCATGAATTTGAATATTATTGCTCCACTAATAGTATTTGTAGATAGAAAACTATTCCAAGGACTCCACAAGAAAATGGAGTGGTTAAATGCATAAATAAGACTATAATGGAGCATGCAAGGAGCATGAGGTTGCATGCTGGGTTGCCCTTACACATGTGGGTGGAGGCTATCAATACAGATGTATATTTAATTAATAGAGGTCCCTATACTCCTTTGGGTTGTGGTATTCTTGAGGAAGCATGGATTGGTAAGAAGGTGAGTTATTCTTTTTTTTAAACCTTTGATTGTGAAGCATTTGCTCACATAGATTCTAAAAATAGAACCAAGCTAGAAGCTAAGTCGAAGAAATGTGTATTTTTTGGATATGACATTAATGAATTTTTTTATAGGCTTTGGGATTTTGAAAATCATAAAATTGTAAGAAGCAGGGATGTCATATTCAATGAGAAAGTGTTGTACAAAGATCTATTGCAGCAACATGAGAGGAAAGAAGATGATTATGTAGTGCTGGATGATATTCCAAAAGATGATGTTCCAGCCATTCCTCATGATATGCAACAATTGCAACAACAAATACCACACACACTAGTGAATGTTAGATGGTCAACAAGGAAAATTAGGCCTCCAAAAATGTTTTCTCTCTCTTTGTATTCAATTTTACTTACTAATGCTACTGAACCTGAATGTTATGACGAAGTTGTGTAGGTGCATATTAAGGTTTAGTGGAAGTTTGCAATGAAAGACAAAATGGACTCTTTGCTAAAGAATAAGACATGGGATTTATGCAAGTTTCCTATAGGTAAAAGAGCTTTACATAATAAGTGCATTTACAGGTTAAAAGAAGAGGATGGAAGTAAGAAAAAATTTAAAGCCATGTTAGTTGTAAAAGGATTTTCATAGAAAAAGGGCATTGATTTTGATGAGATATTTTCTCCTGTTGTTATGATGACTTCTATTCGTAATATTTTTAAGTATTCTGGCTATTGAAGATTTTCATTTAGAGTAGCTTGATGTATATATATGCATTTAGAGCAACTTCATGTACCATTTTTCATGGTAATTTGGATGAAGAGATATATATGGCTCAGCCATGGGGATTTGAGGTCAAAGGTAAGGAGAACTTAGTGTGTAAATTGAAGAAAAGTTTATATGGCTTGAAGCAAGCACCTCAGTAATGGTATCTGAAATTTGATAGTTTTATACATAAACATGGATAAAATAGGTGTCATTTAGATCACTGTGTTTACTTTAAGAGGTTGAATGATGCAACTACATTATTTTATGTTTATATGTTGATGATATGCTTATAGCCGGGTCTAACATGGATCATATTAAGGGGCTAAAATGCTAGTTAGCACATGAATTTTATATGAAAGATTTGGGGGCACCAAAAAAAATCGTTGGTATGAAGATTTGCAGAGATAGGAAGAACAAAAAATTGATGCTATCTTAGGCTGATTATGTTGAGAAGGTGTTGCAATGTTTCTCTATGGAGAATGCTAAAGTTTTTAGCACACCTTTACTTGGTCATTTGAAGTTGACTAAGGAGATATGTCCCAAGACAAAAGAAGAGGAGGCTAAGATGTCCAAAGTACCCTATGCTTTAGCTATAGGAAGCTTAATGTATGCTATGATATGTACAAGATCAGATATTGCACATATAGTGGGAGTCATTAGTAGGTATATAAGTCATCTAGGAATTGAGCATTGGAATACGATCAAATGGATTCTTAGATATTTGAGAGGAACATCCAATAAGTGATTACACTTTAGGGGCTCTATTACTGATTTACAAGGCTATGTTGACTTAGATTTGGCAGGGGATATTGATACTAGGCAGAGTACTATAGGTTATGTCTTTACTATTGGTAGGGTAGCCGTGAGCTGGGTTTCTAGGTTATAGAAGGTTAACGCTTTATCCACTATATAGAAAGAGTATATTGTTTCTATAGAGGCAACCAAGGAGATGATATGTCTTTAGTTATTCTTGGAATAATTGGGACATACTCAGAAGGATAATTATTTGTTTATAGATAGTTAGAGTGTCATTCATCTTGCCAAGAGTTCAGTTCTGCATTCAAAGACCAAACACATACACTTGTGGTACCATTTCATTTAGTCAATTTTGGATGATGGAAAATTAAAGCTAAACAAGTTACATACAGATGCCAATCCAACAGATATGTTTACAAAAGTAATAACAAGGGAGAAGTTGAACTTCTCTTCAACTTCAATTGGTCTTCTAGATTAAAAAATGAAAAAAAGAACAATAGAGTCCAAGGTGGTTTGATCTAGTGGGAGCCTCATGGACTAGCAGCATAGCTATAGGATCAATCTCCAAGTGGGAGATTGTTGTTTAGAGTGCAGCCTAATCAATCCCCAAGTGGGAGATTGTTAGATTGTGGTGATTGATCAAGAAAGTACTGTACATACTTCATAAATTCTTTGAAATTTTTTTTGGGCCCTATTTTATTGGGATTTTGGGCCAACATGTAATTATTAATTATAACCTTAAAGCGGTAAAAATACTTGTATAAAAGTTCTTAGGGTTAAGGATTGTTTCATAGTTGTGATGCAAAAATTGGTTCTTACGGTGGTATTGAGCTGTAAGGGATTATGGATTTTAATCAAGTTGTAATCACTAGATCATAATAATATCAGACTTGAGGTTTGGTGGATGTAGCCTAGGGATTGGGTGAACTATGTTAAATGTTGGTGTCTTGTGTTCTTTTCTGTGTGATCTATTATTTTTTGATATTGTTTATATTTGCATGTAATTTTTATTTCTATCTATGGTTTATTCCTAACACATTTTGTTCAACAATATCATATAAGACTTTTGGTATTGTGTTGGAAAATTCTAGTGGAGTGTTCTTAAACTTTGACATCATGGCATATAATGCCTCTTCCACTTGACTCTTCTCTTCTCTTCCCAATTTATCAAAATCAGTATGTTTCAAACTAGATAAATCTGCATTGCTTTTGATATTCTCACATAAGTTTTCAAGATCAGATAGAGGATTGTGACTTACCACTTGAAATTGATTATTTTCATCTAATTTTTTCCTCTCTTCATCTGAATATAGCTAAGCCACATATTTTCTTCTTTGTTTCTTCTGCACTTGGCCTCCTTAATCTATGGCCTTAGTATTCTCCTTGGCCTTCTGAGTTATAGCATGTGTTCTTGCTCTGGTGGTAGGGGTAGTAGGCTTGGCTGGGCTTGGTTTTACAACTTTCTTCTCCCTCTGCACCTTTGATTTCCTCCTCTTTCTTGTCTTCTCCCAATCCTTGGGTCAATGCAAGAGATCCTTGAGTTTGTTCTTATTCTTCCTCTTCATGCTTTTCATCCTCTTCATCTTCTTCCTCTTCCTCATTTGCACCCTCACCAAATTTTAGTTTAAGCTTCTTCACAATCTTATCTTTCTTCTATATGGCTGATGCAATTTTCAACTCCATGGTAATCTTTGACTTTACCACCTCATAGTTTCCAAATATCTTTACACTTTTATCAATTTCCTCTACTAGTAGTGTTGTGATGGGTATTGAGGCTTCATCTACATTAATATCATATCTTAGGGGTCTCAACCATCTTACCTTTGGTGTGGTAGCTTGAAAAAATGTGTAGTTAGCATCAACAAGAAAGCATATATCATTATAGTGTTGTTCAACCAAAAAAATTGGTATCCTCATTCTTTCCTTCATTGATTTCTTAAAATCTTCAAAGTAGCTTTTCATCAATGTTTCAAAAATTTCTCCCATCTGGTCAATGAATTCATTGATCTGCACCACAACTGACCTATTGATCTTCCATCCTACATTACCAAAAGAGGGAAATGTATTATGTACATAAAATACTATGCAAACTAGTATTACACGAAACTTGCATTGTGCACTCTTGTTTTTCTAGTAGCTCTAAGGCTCTCCATTAGCTGTTTTAGTTGAGATTCTGCTAGATCATTGGTACAATATTTCATTACAATTTTATAACCAGCATCCATATCTATGTAGGGTACACTATTCAATCTCCTAGATTGATAGAATTTATGTGAGATTACCCTTATAGAAAAGTCTAGTAATGGATCAATGACAATATCAATTGTCATGCCTCTCTTATTCCATTTTGCTCTAGTATTTTTCTCTATCACTTCCTTGGAATCACACCTCAAAGTCTTGGGCTGATCTAGGGTTGGGTAGCCAATAACCTTGTGAATTATTCTCTTGGAAATCTTAATCGGTCCACTCTCTAGCCATAAGGATCCATCATGTATTCGACTCAACACAATTCTAATCCATTCAGTTTTAAATACACTAGGAAAATCTAGGGCACACATTAAAACCTTTCTCTCAACAATTTTATATTCTTCCTTTAGAACACCATTTTCACATAACCTATCATATGGTTCTTTGATTTCTAAGTCCCTAATGCTACCAATCTCACCATTATAGCATTTCCTTACATCTTGAACCATAATTAGATTAGGTGGGATCATTGATAGAGTGCCAGAAGGATCTTGTTTGTAGGCGATGTCAGGAATGATCTTAAACACAGGTTGTTTGACTTCATTGCTAACCAACTGGACATTTAAAACTTCCTTCCCTTCCATATTTTTTGAACTAGGCACCATTTGTCAAACTAGGGTTTATGCAAAGCAAAATTGCATAGCTCAACTTGTGATAAATACTTTGTGAAATCTGAAGAACTAGTGTGAGATCGCTATAAAAATCTCTACAAATACTTTGAATAGATTTCTAAATTACCTTCTACTCTGCTCACTCTTGCTTGAATTTGAAATGATGAATAATGAGCAAAAATTGATCATATACCCTTCAAAAATCTTGCTTTAAATTTTGAGTTCTTACATAGCTGTAAGCTTGGCATCAACCAATTTTAGGATCACTTGACATCCTCTGATATTTCCATCACTTGGTAGCTACTATGAGTTCAACATCAATTAGCTAGACTACTAGCTTAGCATTAATTAGCATTCCACTCGGCATCCATAGGAAATATTTCATGCTTGGCAACAACATGAAAAACTTAAAGATTTAACTTGAATTTTAAACAAAATCTTGCATCTTTTCATGTTAATGTAGTATTTTTAGTACTATCTCCTTTGGAACTAATGTATGATATAATACTTTAAATATCAGTCCCACATACCTCTTGATTTCCTAGTTTGATGAGGTGTGATCAACTAACCCATTGGGTGAAGTGATCTCTTCTCCATTTGATGTACTGCAATCATATTTCTTTTTCCATATCTTGTTCATCTCATCTCTAATGTGTTCAACATCTTCCTTGCCTTTTTCTTTATCAAATTTGTAACTTGGTGCCTTTGACCTAGTTGGACAATGCCTATTGATGTGACCAATCTTCAAATAGCTAAAGCATGTGGTTTAACTCAACCACCTTTGTAAGTTACCATTGAAGTGTATTCTAATACAATTCTCAGGAACATGTCCATATTCTTGACAATAATGATAGTTATATCTTGTATTATAATCCTATTGGTCATTTTTGCCTTCCCACCAAAACCACCACATTTGAATTCAATGAAGTAACGTTCACAGGTTTAAATATCCAAATATTCAAAAGGACACGAACTTCTTTATGATAACCTTATGATATTCTTCCCTATGCATTTTAAATTTTTTTGCGAGCCCACAAGTCTCCATCATTGGATCAAGATAAATCAACGGTTGGTGCTATGTCACTATGGAAAGTTGCATGTTATTTTGTGTTAGCAACATAGCGCCTTTCGGCCGCATGGCTGATGGGTCCTCCTTTTCCTTATTATTTCTTGGGTGCCAAATTTTGCTAAATCCATGGTAGGTGCTATGGCACTATTGGAAAATCTCTATTCCTTTCCATTAGCGACATAGTGCCTAGACAAAAAGTGTTACTGCGGCAACATCAAACAGAAGGTGGGTAGCAGGTATGCCTCGTCAAATATCAATGATGGAATTTGTAAGACATGTTGGTAGTTGGTCTTTTTTTTTAATTGGCTAAAGTATAATTGTGTAGAATGTGGGTCCTACTTCACTTGGCAGGTTGCAAATGAGGGTTGTTAGATAGGTTGGCACATGGCCATTTTCTATTAGTTAGTATACTGATAGGCCAGATCCATCTTGCTCACCATCAGATCTCAGAAAATTGATAGTAGGCACTATCTCGCTATGGAAAGCTATGAGGATATTAACCATAGTAACATAGCACCTCGACGACATGTGGCATGGATGATCTAATGGGCCTACCCTTCTCCAAAGTGGTGTTATGGCTCATCCTCGGTGGTAGTTGTCAGGTGGGTCATAGTAGGGTGGCGATATTTGATTGGTCCATTCAACTAACTCAATGCGCCATTGTACAATTTTGTTGATCACTGTAGATCTAAGGAAAATTGATGGTAAGTGCTATCTCACTATGGAAAGCTATGAGAATATTACCCATAGTGACATAGTGCCTCAGTGACATGTAGCAGGATGGGGTTGAGTGTTATGAAAACTGTAGGGATGGTACCAGTTTGGGCCAAGTCAAATGCCAGGTGTGCTGAGTTGTTTCATGGGCCAAAAATTTTTAAGGGCAAAGCGCAATAATATGGCAAGTCTTCACGATCGTCAAATCAGTCTATATCCATGGTGGGTGCTATCTTACTATGAGAAAGTGCTCGGAGGATATGCATAGTGACATAGCACCTTAGTGACACGTGTCCTAGTGGCTTAAGCAACATTGAAAATTAATGACAATAGTTAGAATAATTGCCATGGTCAGGATTTTAGCAAGACCACCATAGTTAGGGTTGAGTTGGTGTGGTTAGTTAAAAGACATGGTCAACTCGGGGAGAGTTTGCAGGGTGCCAAAAAGATAAAAGACTATTGGTCCATGTGGCTCATCTCAATGCAAAGATAGGTTGATTTTCTGACCTTGCTAATTCATGAGATAGAAATAGGGGAAATCAAGGGTTTTGCATGAATCTGATCTTCATGATTGATTTCAACCACCTCGAAGTAAATGTGAGACAAAGAATGACACTCTACCACCTCGTCTAATCTATCTACCTAGTCAGAGCACAGTTATGTCACCATTTCTATCTTCTCAGGGCCCTGTTCCAACCAAGATCAGATATCATTGCATTTGGATTTGTACCTAGATCAGATTTTCTCCATGATTATTCTTTGTAGGACTTAATGGCAGGTAGTTGCAAAGTAACTACAGTTAGAGGACATCTGAGTTATACCTGCAATATAAAGGCAAATTTTGTAAATTTTGTAAAGGTTGACCTTTCTCTATTTTCTCTATTATTGCTCTACAGATTCTTAGTGTAAATTCCCCTATGCCTCTGAACTACATGATTTTTTGCCTTATCTCTTTCAGCAATTGGTATGCAAGTGCAAGAACTCTTTGCCTCTTACTGGTGTTTTGTAGAGATCTATGATCTGCATGACTGTATCTCCTTGGCCTATGAATGATAATATAAGTGAATCTCTCTTTCCTTGTGTCATTCATCTTGGTCTTCTGATCTACATGTGATTATTAGATTAAAGAAAAATCTAAATGTGTATATCCTTAGTTTCATTCTGGTTCAAAAGTGCATATATGGGCAGAGATTTGTCTGAACACTCTATTTTGGTGCATCACCTCTTTAGATTAGATTAGGTAGATTTATTTTCATGCTCTCCTTCTCCCTTTTCCTCTCCAAGAGTAGTTAGGTGCATCCTGATAGTAAGAGGAAGCCAACCTTCTCCGGAGACTCAACCTCATAGTTCAAGTCCCATAGCTTGGAGGTTGTTTCCATGTTTCACTAGGTTGTCCTCATGCATAGGCTTTGGACAAGGGTGCAAACCTAAGTGACAATAGTTTTTGGCACGCCCGGTGGGACAACTCCTTTCAAAAAATTTCAAGATCAATATTGAGGAGATAGTACTGGCTTCAGTGTTTAAGCCTTCAAGAGGCTCATTCTTCAAAGTACTTGGTGACTCTAAGCTTCAAATACATACCTAGTTCTAGACCAAAGTTGCAGTGATTCATGCTCAGAGCTGAAACAAGGGCATCTTCTAGAGGTAAAATTCAGTATCGAGAGCTTTCATTTTCAAACCCTAGAAGAAGGAAGACTAGAATATCTTTATCACCAGATAGGAGTGCAATAGTACCAAATACATCTACAAGATCTATCTCTACTCCTCCTACTGTTAGATCTCAGCCTATACTGCTATCAATACATATCAATAGATCGCTTATCTATATGGCATTGCCTAGAGCTCATACTTTTGTCACCTTTAATGGTGGAAGCCCTCTCTTATTAGCCCAAAGACATGACATACCAGCAGCTACCATCAAAAGTATACCAGAGTTTACTGGTGAAACTTCTATCTCCCCCTCAGAACACATTCAAGAGGTTGAAAATGTCTGCAATATCCATGGTATTATAGAGGATGATGTTTTAGTTTTGCTCCTAGCCTCATCCTTGAAAGGAAAAGACTACAATGGTATAGAGGTTTAGCTCATGGTTCTATAACAGATTGGGATGGATTAGGAGGAGGATTGTGCAAACATTTTGAGGATAAAAGTGACTATTTATCACTTTTAGAGTAGTTGACTACTATAAAAAGAGCCCCCCATGAATGTATGACTGATTTTAATTATAGATTTCAAAAGACATGGGATAGAATACCTACTTCAGTGAAGCCTACCCCTGGTAATGCCTTCTTGCATTACCTTAGATCTTTTGACAGTGATATTGCCACTACAATCCAAACTATGGGAGGAGATACCTTGCCTAATGCTTATGACATAGCAATAAAAATATAGAATATCCTAATACAAGGAGGTAAGCTAGCTCCAAGGCCTCATATGCCCTTCTTTCCTGATGTTCCAAATCATCAACCAGCAATGGCTCCTCTTCCCACAACTTCTACATCACAATCCCTTGTCCCAGTTCCTCAAGCTTCCACATCTTGAAATGGAATAGATGAAATCAAAGAGATGATGCAATCTCTAATGCAGAACATGGATAAAAGAGAAAAGAACCTAGAAAAAAGATTGCAAGATTATGGGAAGAAGCTGGAGGATAACTCCTCTACGATGCAGAAAGTAAGCAACAAGGTGGTAACTTTAGAAAGATAGCAAGCTCAAGGTAGTAAGCCTCATCAATTGCAATATCAAGCTCCAAGAAATGGTAGGCCTCCAAATCCTAATCATTGGAACAATTTTATTGATCAGAGTAGGCAGGGTGGCCATGTTTCAACCTCAAATGTAAACCAAAGTAGGGCCATAGTCCCTCAAAACAATATGGCTCAAGATCAAGATTTTTGTCCCTCTTGTAACTACTCCTCTACCTATTGTATGTGTCAAAAGGTTGAATCTTTTATGGCTTTGACAGTCCAAGAACCTACAGAAAAACAATCATACAAGGAGGACCAATTTAAAGATGCCTCGATTATGCAAAGACGGGGTGATTGCTCTTTTATGAATAATCAGATGGAGGAGCATTGTAATGTAAACTAGGATTCCATTGCTCATAACACTAGAAGAAAAAGAAGAGCTATGGAAGATGTTTTCCCTCCTCCTCCCAATTAGGCCTCAACCTCAAATGCAATATCTCATGAGCAAGCAACAAATAATCAATCAAGTACCTTTCAACAGCAAAGGCAAAATCATGGCAAAAAGGATGCAAGTGATCCTCAGATTATTCCATCTCAACCTCATACAATTGCAACTTCCAAAGCTTCTACCAAAATGCTTGTTATGCCATTCAATGTGGTAGAGAAAATTAAGAAGACAAATGTGAATATCTATATGTGGGATGTTGTTGCTACTATACCCATGCAAAAGAGGTTGCTACAACAAGAATTGGAACGAATTGAACCAAAATATCAGACACTCAGCATGGAAAGTGCCACAAGCCTAGTACAACCATTCAGGGAGGTAGAAACAAGTAAAAAGGTTAGACCTCCTCCATTCTATGTTTCTCTAATTATAGGGGGAAACTAGTCCATAATTGCATGATTGATTCAGGGGCTAGCAATTCAGTGATTCCTAGGTGTGTTGTTGATGCTCTAGAGATGAAATATGAGCCCATTGTTAGGGATGTATTATAGTTGGATGGTAGTACTATCAAGACTATAGGGATCCTTAGGAATGTGGAAATGGCCTTACATGCATGCTCTGGTTGTACTATAACCCAAGATATCTCTATTGCTGAGGTCAAGCCATATTTTGCCATCTATCTGTCAAGAGACTTCACTGCCCAAATAGGCAGTTTCATATCTTCTAATTGGTCATATATGTCTTTCAAGATGAGATATGGAGCCAATGCTTCAATTAGAGCAGAGCCTTAAGCCCTCCATCATACTGAATCTTACACCTCTAATTCCATCAACATGAATTGCCCTATCCTAGAGATGGATGAGAATGACATAGTGAATGAGCCCACCACTCCTCTAGCAGAGATACCTGATTTTTTCTTAGATGAGTGGGCTAATGCATATCAATTTGACCCTATATCAGAAACCCTTGAGATAGGTCTCAGTACATATTTTATATTAGAGAAAAATGCTCTAGTTCCCAATCATGTGGAGACTAAAGAAGATATGAGTGGGATATGGAGTATGTACTTTGATGGATCAAGGAATAAAAATGGATCAAGGGCTAGTGTGATGTTGATTTCTCCTACACAAGTCAGGTATTACTTCTCCTTTAGGCTCCAGTTTAGTTGCACGAATAATGTAGCTAAGTATGAATCCTTGATTCAAGGTCTCCTACTTGCTCAAAAGAGAGGAATTCAAGCCTTAAGGGTGTATGGAGATAGTGAGTTGGTGGTTAATTAAGCGAGAAGTCAGAATACCACCAAGAATGGTTTGCTCAAGTCTTATAAAAATAGGGTATGGGATTTTCTTGAAGGTTTTAATGCATTTAATATTCAAAGCATCCCTAAAAAAGAAAACATGCATGCCGATAGACTTGTAGCAATAGGTGCATCTTATGATGTGCCGAGGAATCTTGAGGAGGAGAAGAAGCAACAAATCAGAGTGGTAGTAAGGCCTGCTATCCTTGATAACAACATCCATTGGCAAGTGTTTGAATCTACCGAGAAAATTGTCAGCTTCTTGCAGAATGAAGCAAAATTTTTAGGCAGGAGCTAGTTGAGACTATAGGATCAATATGGTGATCAGATCATCAATCTCAGTTCTAAAAAATTGCTTAAGGGTCTCATTACCTTAGAGAGTTTTTTTTAATCCTGATGATCAAGCAAGAGGTAGGGCCATGAACCTAGCTATTGATGAAGATTACTACAGTCCAGTCATGGTTGCTAATGGAAAATCCTTAAACATGGGGAAGGTATGTTCTGAAATTGAACAAGAAATTTTTATTCATCTATGTCAAGAATTTAATGATGTATTTTCTTGGACATATGATGACTTAAAGGGCTTTGATCCAAAGTTATTTCAGCATACCATAGATTTAATTAATGATGTAAAACTATTAAGACAAAAAAAAAGATTGGTGAATCCCAAGATTGAACCCTTAATGAGAAAGGAGCTATCCAAATTGATTGAGGCCCACATAATTTTCCCTATCAAGCACTCATCATGGGTAGCAAACCTTGTCCCTGTTAGGAAGAAAAATGGAGAAATTAGATTGTGTGTGGACTTTAGGGACCTTAACCAAGCTTCCCTTAAAGATCACCATCCTCTCCCTTCTATGGAGTAGATTTTGTCCAAGGTCAGTGGTTCAAAGAGATTTTCATTTCTTGATGGATTTTTTGGCTACAATCAAGTGCTAGTTAAAGAGTCTGATAGGTACAAGACTACATTTACCACTAAATGGGGCACCTATGCTTATTATAAGATTCCATTTGGGCTAACCAATACAAGTGCTACATTTCAAAAGGCAATGGAGATGGCCTTCAAAAGATTGATTGACAAGTTTGTCTTAGTTTACCTTGATGATATTATAGTGTATTCTAAGAATGTAGAAGATCATTTTGATCATCTAAGACAGGTATTCTTAAGATGTAGAGAGTTTGGGGTTTCCCTTAACCTAAGAAAGTGTGTCTTTGCTACTAACCAAGGAAAATTATTAGGACATATTGTATTTGAGCATGGCTTAACCATTGATCCAAATAGAACAAAAGCAATACTTGCCCTACCTCTCCCTAAACATAAGAAAGGGTTGTAAAGTTTCCTAGGCAAGATACATTTTGTGAGAATATTTATCCCTAATCTTGCTACCATGGTGAAACCTCTTATAGATATGCTCAAGAAAGGTATGGTCTTTGCATGGACCAAGGAAGAGAAGGAAAGTTTTGAAGAGATCAAGATAGCCATAGCCTCAACCCCTACTCTCATGAATCCAAATTTTGAGAAAGATTGCATCCTTTATACCCTAGGTGGTGAGTCAAGCATTTTTGTTGTCCTGACTCAAACAAATGCTAAAAATGAGGAGTAGCCTATAGCTTTCTTTAGTGAAGGGATTAAAGAATATAAAGATAAATACAACTATGTTGAGAAGAAAGCCCTTGTAGTCATTAGAGCTTTAAAGAAATTTAGACACCTCCTATCCCATAATAGGATTCATTTGTTAGTACCCCATGCCAGTGTGAAGGATTTCCTTTTGAGAAAAGATATTAGTGAGAAAAGAGCTGGTTGGATTACTAAAGTGATGGAATATGATATTGACATTTAGATTACCAAGCTAATAAGAGGGAGGGGGTTGTGTAAACAGATGTTATCATCTCAAGAACCTGATGAGGAATCTACTATGATACTGACAGAGCAACAAAAGGTAAGAAATAACGACCCAAGGAGTTGGATGGATGACATGAATAATTTCTTATTAGGCAATGGATACCGTCAAGGATTAGATCGAACTAAAATGAGATAGTATAGATTACAGTCAATTCCTTATGTCATAGTTGATGGTGTCCTATTTAGAAAAGATTTTAATGGAGCCCTATTAAGATGCCTTGATATAGACTAGGCTAAAAGAATGATCAAAGAACTTCATGATGGTCCTGATGGTGGTCATTTCTTAGCAAGGACAACTAAAATGAAGATCATGAGGGCTGGTTATTACTGGCCATCTCTATTTCATGATTGTCATAATTATGTGACGACGTGTGAAAAATGTGCCTTCTTCTCTGGCAAACAAAGACTTGTAACTCTTCCCCTTCATCCTATCCAGGTGGATCAACCTTTTGCTCAGTGGAGATT
Source organism: Cupressus sempervirens (assembly GCA_028749045.1). Lineage (NCBI taxonomy): Eukaryota > Viridiplantae > Streptophyta > Pinopsida > Cupressales > Cupressaceae > Cupressus > Cupressus sempervirens. The sequence goes on from CM053789.1 coordinate 885,670,208, forward strand.
GGATTTCATAGGCCCTATCAATACTCCTTCTAATTCAAGTCATAAATGGATTTTAGCTGCTACAAATTACTTCACCAGATGGATAGAGGCAGTTGCGTTGAAGGATGCCACTGAGTCTTCAGTTGTTGAGTTCCTTGATGGAATTGTCACTAGGTTTGGTGCCCCTTCAACCATTATTTTAGATAATGCAAAGTCTTTTGTTGGAGCTCAGATTTGTGCATGGGCAGTGGACCATAATATCTATTTGAGCACATCCTCAAATTATTACCCCCAGGGTAATGGTTTGGCTGAGTCCTCCAACAAGAACCTGATCAGGATCATGAAAAGGACAATAGAAGATAATTAGAGGTGTTGGCATATAAAACTGAAGATTGCACTGTGGGCTGATAGAATAATGCCTAAAAGGTCAATAGGGAATTCACCATTTATGTTAGTCTATGGCATAGAAGCAAGACTTCAAATTTCATTGGAGTTCCCAGCCCTAGAGCTAGCTCATCAGCTAGAGTTGATTGAAGATGATGCTATGATAGTAAGAATGGCAGAGCTAATGGAGCTGGAAGAGAAGAGAAGTAAAGCCACACAGACCATAGAGACACACCAACAGTAGGTAAAAAAGAATTTTGACAAAAAGGCTAGGGTCAAGACTTTTAGAGAAGGTGATTTAGTTCTAAAATGGGATGCAAATAGGGAAAAACTAGGAAGACACTAGAAGTTTGATGCATTATGGAGTGGTCCCTATTTGATTTTCAGTTGCAAGCAGGCCAATGCTTTCCAATTAAGTAAGCCTAGTGGTGAGATTCTACCTACCCCAGTCAATGGGATCTATCTCAAGCCATGTTTCTGAGGGTTTGAGATTTCATGTACATAGTTAGTTTACTTTCATTTCTAGTTTTTTCTCTGCTTTTCCAAGAAGTGCACAAGCGTAGGATTATCTCCGTAAGACATAAAGTTTTGAAATTTTGAAGGTTACAGAAGGAGGTTTTGGTCTCTGGTTCTAGTTGCAGAGACAAGGGTTTTAGGGTTCTCCTCTCAAAGGTAGGGTTAGGGTTTCACAGTGCTCAAGATCCATATCTTTTGACTCTATAACCCAATGGATGCTTTAGGCCACTGGTCTTATGCATAGCAGGATAGCATCCCCTGTGAGTCGCCAAATTTGTTGGTCATTTTTGCCTTCCTGCCAAAACTACCACATTTGAATTCAATGAAGTAACGTTCACATATTTAAATATCCAAATATTCAAAAGGACACGAAATACTTTATGATGACCTTATGATATTCTTCCCTACACATTTTAAATGTTTCTGCGAGCTTGCAAGTCTCCATCGTTGGATCAAGATAAATCAACAGTTGGCGCTATGTCACTATGGAAAGTTGCACATTTTTTTGCGTTAGTGACATAGCACCTTTCAGCTATGTGGCTGGTGGGTCCTCCTTTTCCTTATTGTTTCTTTGATGTCAAATTTTACTAAATCCATGGTGGGCGCTATGGCGTTATCAAAAAATCTCTATTCCTCACTGTTAGCGACATAGTGCCCAGATGGAAAGTGTTACTGCGATGACATCAGATGGAAGGTGGGTCCTAGGTATGCCCCATTGGATATCAGTGATGGAATTTGTTAGACACGTTGGCAGTTGGTCTTTTTTTTTTCATTGGCTAAAGTATAATTGTGTAGAATGTGGGTCCTACTTCACTTGGCAGGCTGCAAACGAGGGTTGTCAGACAGGTTGGCACATGGCCAGTTTCTATTGGTTGGTATACTGATAGGCCAGATCCATCTTTCTCTCCATCAAATCTCAAAAAATTGATGGTAGGCACTATCTCACTGTGGAAAGCTGCGAGGATATTAACCATAGCAACATAGTGCCTTGGCGATGTGTGGCACAGATGATGTAATGGGCCCACCCTTCTCCAAAGTGGTGTTACAGCTCATCCTCAGTGGCAGTTGTTAGGTGGGTCATAGTACAGTGGCAATATTTAATTGGTCCATTCAGCCAACTCAATGCATAGTTGTACAATTTTGTTGATCACCATAGATCAAAGGAAAATCGATGGTAAGCACTATCTCGCTATGGAAAGCTACGAGAATATTACCCATAGCGACAAAGTGCCATAGCGACATGTAGCAGGATGGGGTCGAGTGTTATGAAAACCATAGGGATGGTACCAGTTTGGGCCGAGTCGAATGCTAGGTGTGCTGAGTTGTTTCATGGGCCCAAAAGTTTTAAGGGAAGAGCATAGTAGTATGGCGAGTCTTCACGATCGTCAGATCAGTCTATATCCATGGTGGGCACTATCTCACTATGGGAAAGTGCTCGAAGGATATGGATAGTGACATAGCACCTTGGTGACACGTGTCCTAGTGGCTCAAGCAACATTGACAATAAATGACAGTGATTAGAATAATCGCCACGGTCAGGGTTTTAGCAAGACCACCATAGTCAGGGTTGAACTGGCGTGTTCAGTTAAAAAACATGGTCAACTCGAGGAGACTTTGTAGGGTGGCAAAAAGATAAAAGACTGTTGGTCCACGTGGCTCATCCTAACGCCAAGATAGGTTGATTTTCTAACCTTGCTAATTCATGAGATAGAAATAGGGGAAATCAAGGGTTTTGCACAAATCTGATCTTCATGATCAATTTCAACCACCCCAGAGTAAATGCGAGACAAAGAAGGACACTCTACCACCCCGTCTAATCTATCTACCTGGTCAGAGCACAGTTATGGCACCATTTCTATCTTCTCGGGGCCCTGTTCCAACCAAGATCAGATATCATTGCATCTAGATCTGTACCTAGATCAGATTTTCTCCATGATTATTCTTTGCAAGACTTAATGGCAGGTAGTTGCAAAGTAACTATAGTTAGAGGACATCTCAGTTATACCTGCAATATAAAGGCAAATTTTTAAAATTTTGTAAAGGTTGACCTTTCTCTATTTTCTCTATTATTGCTCTACAAATTGATTTTTTGTCTTATCTCTTTTAGCCATTGGTATGCAAGTGCAAGAACTCTTTGCCTCTTACTGGTGTTTTGTAGAGATCTATGATCTACATGACTGTATCTCCTTGGCCTATGAATGATAATATAAGTGAATCTCTCTTTCCTTGTGTCATTCATCTTGGTCTTCTGATCTGCATGTGATTATTAGATTAAAGAAAAATTTGAATGTGTATATCCTTAGTTTCATTCTAGTTCAAAAGTGCATATATGGGCAGAGATTTTTCTGAACACTCTATTTTGGTGCATCACCTCTTTAGATTAGATTAGGTAGATTTTCTTTCATGCTCTCCTTCTCCCTTTTCCTCTCTAAGAGTAGTTAGGTGCATCTTGATAGTAAGAGGAAGCCGACCTTCTCCGGAGACTCAACCTCACAGTTCAAGTCCCATAGCTTGGAGGTTGTTTCCATGTTTCACTAGGTTGTCCTCATGCATAGGCTTTGGACAAGGGTGCAAACCTAAGTGACAAAAAATTACCAACAATAAGAGTTTCCATTATTCCTTAGTTTTTCTTGCTTGTTTTTTGACCACATGGATTTGGATCTACATTCAAAAGCTCTATGTCCAAACTTTTAACAGTTGTAGTAATAACCTTAAAATCTTTGTGTTTTCATGGTTCTAGTTCTACATTCATGTGCTTGATGACCTTTCTTGTTGCACTTGTGACAACAAACCATGCTCTTAGGCTTAGCATTCTAATTTGTATTCTTGCTCCTACACACAATAGCAATATGCACTTTCTTTTCACAATTATGACAAGTAGGTTTGGAGTTCTTACCTTTGTTGTTCCTTTCTTCAACACTTTTAGATGAATCTCTTTCTTCAGTGCTTGTGTATCCTAGTCTAGATGTATCATTGTTAGATCTAGGGGATCTTAGTAATTGCTCAAAGTATTTGATGGCTTCATTTGGTTTGATGAAACTTTCAGCAAATTCCTTCTCTCTCTTTAAGTCATTCTGCAATTGTTCATTTTGCAACTTCAATGTTGTTATTTCAATGTCCTTGACATTTAGTTCATAGTTGACATTCATCATTTGACTTAGAGTATCCAATTGCATGTTGAAAATCTTGGTTAGTTCTATTGACTTCTCTTCTAGTCTGTTGGCTAAAACTATTTTTTCTTATTCAATCATGGCTTTGTCTTCCATGGCTTTCTTCTTTTGTTCAACCACCTTAGATACCAATATGGCTTGTGATTCTTATTCCAACTTGAGATTTTTGATTTTCTCAGCTTGAATTTTAATCTTTTCCATTAGCTTTGCAACTACTGCATCAAATTCACTCAAGTCTCCATCTGCAAATAACTTAGTGGTGTTTATCTCTTTGTATTGTATGTCATTCTCTACAATAGCAATTTATTTCCTCGTGTTCAAGGAACTATTCAAAGCATCTCTAGCTTCACTTAGTTGATGTCGTATAAGAGGTATTTCAATCTCCTGGTTCTTAATAGTCTTTTCCAACTTGTAGACTTCCATTTCAAGATCTTTCCTTAAAGCTGCAAAGCTTCTCTTTTACAAAACAAAGCTTTGATACCAATTGTTGGAATTACAATAGGAAAAGTAAACTTCTGAAGGTAGGGGGGGGGAATCAATAGTTAAAACATGAACACATAAAATTTTCACCATGCATCAATCTCATTCATTCAATAGATAAACTAAAATCACATGTAAAGCACATACATCCTTGAATCATGTAAACATGTAAGAAATCACACACATAACACCATATATGATTACCTAGAAACCCTCCAAGTGAGAAGGTAAAATAGAGGTGGGGATGACACCCACAAATCTTCACTACTATAGTTGTAAAGTGTATCTAATTAAGGTTACAATGTTTTGACCATGAATCGTGATCTACCTTGTGAAAGGTCTACCCTGTTAAAGGCTTACAAAGACTGTTAGGTCTCACCTTGTTAGAGGATTTCTACACCCTATTAGAAGTGTGCCTTGTTAAAGGACTTCAACCTAAAATTGAGCACCCTATTAAAGGATTTCATACAACCTCCTAGGACTACTTTGTTAAGATATTTGACTAAAATCACCTACTAAATTGTCTTAACATAGATCTTGCAATTAGCACTTGCTTGCTTGATGAAAAATCACCTCTAAACACTTATCTTCTTGATCCTTCTTGATTAGATGTCCCAATGTTGTATCCTTCTCTCTATCCTCTGTTCTTCTCTAACTGACTTTGCAATTCACTCTTTTTTTCATAACTTCTAAGTCTCCATGAATGCTCTGTTTGTGCATGCAAACTTCTCTATTCTTCTTCTTTAGTCCCTTACACACTCATATGAAATTTAGGGTTTCATCCTCCTTAAGAATACAAGGAGAGTTAGGGTTATGTATGAATCTACACTAAGATTCATCAATATTGCCACTTAAACTTTCTTATTTTTTGATTGGCTACATGTAATTGCATAGGGAATCTGCATATAGATTTGTCCTTATCTCCAAAAGATCGTAATATGTCCTTAGGTTGGCTAAAAAATGGTTTACATAGTTGTTTGTGTCATTACAAACAAATATGTCCAATCTGTGTTACTCAACATATGTAGTCTTTGATGCTCAACATGCACTATATTTTTGCTCTAACTCAGCACCTACACTGCTCTGTATCCACTATTTACTCAACTCTTGAATCACTTGGCATGGTCCATCTGATTGACACTTGAGTGACTCAACACATGAGTGACTTGACACTGATTATAACTCAACATAGTGTAATATTTATATGTTGTGCTCGACATGTATTACTATTTTGGCATGAGCTAAGTGGCTTACGTGTGTTGACACTCACTTGTCAAAACCAATCTGAGATCAACAAATGTATGATAAAATTTAGAAAGAAATTGTAGAAGAATTTTTGAAATGATTTGAAATAACTATTTTGAAAAATTAAGTCAAAGTGGAAGATGCCAACTTGTTGCGGAAATGCTAAACAATTTGAAATTTAGAGAGCTAATGAAAATTTTGGGGTTAAGAACATCTAAAGATAGCAGTGAAAGAAGCATTGTTAGAAATATCTTTGATGCATACCAATCCATTCTTCAAAATTATGTAGTAAAGATGTTAATACCATTCAAAGTGTCCTCACATCAACCATAATAGGAAAGGAAATGTAATAATATCATATAATAAGAAAAACAAGTCAATCATTAGAAATAAGTAGAACAACGTTAGTCAAAGCCTTAGCTAGGTGAGAGAAGATTGAGGATTCTAAAAATACTTATTTTTTATCATTCCAAGGTAAAATCTATCATAAGGATAAAGTTATTATTGATGCACTTAGAACATTAATTGAAAACTTTTGGTGTGACAACACAAGGGCTTCACCAAACAAACAATATGTTGTCAAAAGATGAATTGGAAAAAAAATCGCGATTTACATGCAAAACATTATTTGGATATGACTCAAACACAATTTTATGAAATGTTTCTTCAAAGATTTCCTCAAATTAAAATCAGCCAAATGTTTTTTGAGATGACCAAACCATTGTATGTTAAGATAAATTACACACACACTACATGTTGTTGTAAAATTCATGTTGAGTTTTCTATCCATTATGATGTTTATTGTTATATATGTTTTCCTTTTCATACTAACAATATATTGCAAGAATTTAGTCTACAAGTACCTCCTAAGTCATTGAGAGAATTTATTGCAAGTTTACTATGTAAAAACAATGATGTGTGCATTTATTGTAAGATCAAGTGTTTGAAAGGTTTTTTCCCTCAATGTGGTGGTTTGCAAAAGTTTCATAGATGCCTACATCTAGATAGAACACATGAAATTGGTAAGGCAATAGTTTCTCTTGGAAAGTACAAGTCAGTTACATATGGTGTTAAAGATGGAAAATAATTAAAGAGGCACACCGTGACTTAGTTAAAAATGATGTATTCACAATTGATTTTAGGAAAAAAATTCAAGAGAGGATACTTTATGAGTACATACATTATACACATAGAGCTAGATGGTTAGATGAGAAATTCAAGTTGTGTAACCCTTGAACACTTTTTCCTTGCGTACGATTGTGACGGTTGTTGACTTCATAGAAAACTATACACTAAAACCTCAAAATAAAGTGAAACCAACATATTACAACTCTGTACAAGTGTCAATTTTTGCACACATAGTATTTATTCATGCACATGACAACACAAAGGAGTACATAAAGGTTTTAAGAGAGTATCACTTCTATATTAGTGATGACCAAACTCATTCATCTGAGTATGCGTAAGAATGTTTTAGAGTTTTCTATGACAATTTAAAGGAAAGAGATGTAAGATACAATTAACACATAAAATGGTCAAAAAATTGCACTGCACAATTCAAGAATGCAAGGATGTTGTATTGGTTAAGTAGGATGCATGTGACAAGTGAAGTGCAACATTTTTGGAATTTCACTGAGGTGGGACATGGAAGGGAGAGCATGACAGTGTTGGAGCATGTATGAAAATAGCTCTTAGTAGAGAGGAATTAAAGTATGAAGGTGGCACAACATTAGAAAATACTGAAACAATTGTGAAATGGTGCATCTCTATGATAGGACCAGGGTAATACATGTAGATCTATGGTTTCTATTTTTTTTTGGTTGATACATGAACCTAACATTGAATTTTTTCTATATTATTTACAGTTACATGATCAAGTGAGATGTATTCATTTAGTAGTTCAAATGCAACATTACTAGCTACTCATACCAGAAAGATTACATGCTTTTTCTCTTCTTCTATGCATCATTTATGGGATGAATGTGAATGAAAAAAGTGTTAGTTTGTGGTGACTAATCAGGGAAGTACTGTACATACTTCATAATTCTTTAGGCCCACATGTAATTATTAATTATAACCCTAAAGTGATAAAAATACTTGTATAAAAGGGCTTAGGATAGATAATTTTTATAAGGTGTCATGCAAAAATTGCTTCCTGTGGCAATATTGAGTTGTAAGGGATTACAAATTGTAATCACTATATCGTAATAATATTGGAGTTGTTGTTTGGTGGACATAGCCTAGGGATTGGGTGAACCACGTTAAATCTTGGTGTCTTGTGTTCTCTTCTGTGTGATCTATTATTTTCTATTATTATTTATATTTTCATCCAATTGTTATTTTTGTCCATAATTTTATCCTAACAAGTGCTATCAGAGTGAGGTTCTTTTAGATATCCTTTGCAGGAAATTCTCATGATTGAGTGGGAGCGATGACATATGAGGATAAGCTAAGGGTTGACAAGTTTAATGGGTAGAATTTCAATTATGGAAAATGCAAATGGAAGACAATCTTTATCAGAAGGATTTATGGAAGCTGTTGGAAGGAAAAACCAAGAATTAGGGATCTATTACAAATGATGACTGAGATCTTTTAGATAGAAAGGAACTTGGAAGCATTCAATTATGCTTGGCACTATTGGTGGAATTTAATATTAAAAAAGTGAAGATGACAAAAGAGTTGATGGAAAACCTAGCAAAATTGTATGAAACACCCTCCACATCAAAAATGGTATTTTTCATAAAGTGTTTATTTAATATGAAGATGATAGAAGGTGGATTTGTTGCAGATCATTTAAATGAGTTTAATACTATTACTAGCCAGTTATCTTTTGTGAGTATTAATTTTGATGAAGAAATTAGGGCCATCTTGATTTTTTGTTCTTTGCCTGAAAGTTGGAATGGCTATGAGTAATTCTTTTTCTGGATCTAATACCCTAAACTATGATGATGTGATCAAAGTTATTTTGAGTGAGGAAACTTGTAGGAAAACCTTAGGTGGATGTATATCAGGAAGTGCTTTAAATGCACAAAGTATAGGCAGAACAACTAAGAGAGGAAGTAATTTTGGAAATCATGAGAAATCAAGAGGAAAGTCAAAGGGGAAGAGATCTCAATCCAAAGGACTGAGAGATTGCTAGTACTGTGGGAAACTAGGGCATAAGAAGAAAAATTGCTGGACTCAAAAGAAAAATGAAGGAGATAAACTAGAAGGGAACAAGGAGACAAATGTGGTAAATAACAAATCTAAAGATTATGCTTTTCTTCTATCTTTAGAAAGTATTGATGATTCATGGGTTTTAGATTCTGGTGCTTCATTTCATGCCACACCTCATAGAGGTTATTTCATTGATTATGTCCAAGGGGATTTTGGGCTTGTTTATTTGGGGGATAATGAACCCTGTCAAATTGTTGGAAAGGGAAAAGTTAAGATTAAGTTTTAGAATGGGAATTATTGGCTACTACATGAGGCAAGACATGTTCCAAGGTTGAGTAGGAATTTAATTTCAGTAGGGCAACTTGGTGATGAGGGTTGTGTAGTTACTTTTAATGATAAAAATTGAAAGGTTTCAAAAGGTTCCCTTCTAGTAGAAAAAGGTGTGAAAGTTCATAAATAGTTGCTATAGTTGAGTAGGGAGAACAAATTGCTATTGTAGATTTTGATATAGTGTTGGGGCATAATAGACTGGGGCACATGAGTGGGAAAGGTAGGAAAGTACTTCATTCAAAAAAAAATTTACCAGGTCTAAAATGTATTAATATGGATTTTTGTGAAAGTTATGTGCATGGAAAACAAAAAAGAGTGATTTTTTCAAAGACTGAGAAGGAAAAGGAAAGTGAGAGATTAGAGCTTGTACATATAGATGTATGGGGACTGGCTCAGGTATCTTCCCTTGGTGGATTTCATTATTATATTATATTTATTGATGATGCAACTAGAAAAGTATGAGTTTATTTCCTTAGACAAAAATATGATCTATTTCAAACTTTTAAGAAATGGAAGTTCTTGGTTGAAAATGAGACTGGTAAGAAATTAAAATGTCTCAGATTTGATTATGGTGGTGAGAATTACAATCATGAATTTGAAGATTATTGCTCCACTAATGGTATTCATAGATATAAAACTATTCCAAGGACTCCACAAGAAAATGGAGTGGCTGAACACATGAACAATACTATAATGGAGTGTGCAAGGAGCATGAGGTTTCATGTTGGGTTGCCCTTAAACATGTGGGTGGAGGTTGTCAATATTGTTGTATATTTTATTAATAGAGGTCCCTCTACTCTTTTGGGCTATGGTATTCCAAAGGAAGCATGGAATGGTAAGAACATGAGTTATTCTTATCTTAAAACCTCCAGTTGTGAAGCATTTTCTCATATAGATTCTTAAAAAAAAACCAAGCTGGAAGTTAGGTCAAATAAATGTATATTTGTTGGATATGGCATTGATGAGTTTGGTTATAGGCTTTGCGATTTTGAAAATTGTAAAATTGTAAGAAGCAAGGATGCCATATTCAATAAGAAAGTGTTGTACAAAGATCTATTGCAGCAACATGAGAAGAAAGAAGATGATTATGTAGTGTTGGATGATACTCCAAAAGATGATGTTCCAACAATTCCTCATGATGTGCAACAACCATAACAAAAAATACCACACACTAATGAATGTTAGATGGTCAACAAGGCTAAGTAGACCTCTAGAAATATTTTCTCCCTCTTTGTATTCTATTTTACTAATTGATCTTGGTGAATCTAAATGTTATGATGAAGTTGTGCAGGTGGATAGTAAGATTCAGTGAGATTCTACAATGAAAGACAAAATGGAATCTTTGCTGAAAAATAAGTCATGGGATTTATGCAAGTTGCCTGTAGGTAAAAGAGATTTACATAATAAGTGGGTTTAAAAGTTTAAAGAAGAGGATGGAGGTAAGAAAATATTTGAAGGTAGATTAGTTGTAAAAGGATTTGCACCAAAAAAAGGCATTTATTTTTTATGAGATATTCTCTCCTATTGTTAGAATGACTTCTATTCGCATTGTTTTAAGTATTACAGCTACTAAAGATTTACATTTGGAGTAGCTTGTGTTGGCATAAAGTTATTTTCCATTAGTGACAACACTTTTCTCACAGTCCAAACTGAGCATCGAAGACACAGTTCAAACTGAGTGTTGAAGACTCAGTTCAAACTGAGCGTCGGTGACAATAGTTCAAACCGAGTAGATAGACTCAGTATTAACCGAGTTTAGTTGGTTAACATAGAACTCAGTATTAACCGAGTTCAGTCAGTTAATTAAGAACTTAGTGTTAACCGAGTGAAGACGGAAGCAGTGTTAACCAAGCGTAGTATTAACCGAGTGAAGACGGAAGCAGTATTAACCGAGTAAAGAAGGACTCAACGTTAACCGAGCTCAGTCGGTAAGAAAAGAAGTTAGTTTCTGCCGAGTGACACTATATCTACCGAGTCACCAATGGTTATCGAGTTCCAGGCAATGTTGTATGACTAGTATGAACCGCGCCCCTACCTCTACCTAGTGCATGACGATGCCGTGTAACGTGGTGGTTGCCGTGTATCAGAAGGTCATCATGTCTGTCTGAAGAACTTGAGTTTATTTTACCATTTGGTCGACTCAGTTGTATTTTGTTTACTTGTGTTCAGCCGACCTTGCATCTATTATTACTGGAATGGTATAAATAATGCTTTACATTTTGTAAAAAGGACAAGAACAATAATAATAATAACAATGAAAGGATGTGTGATGCGAATATAGTAGCAGAATAGTATATTAGCAAGGTCTACAAGGTGCAGCAAAGACTTCATCAATCACAAGAGGTGATCAATTCTAAAAGATCTAATCAAGTCATATATAGATCTGATTGGTTCATCCTAACAGGTGAATCATCTTGTAAATCCTCTAACCAGGTAGACTTAACAGTCTTTGTATAAAATCTCCTAACAGAGTGCATACTTATAAAGTGTGTTTCAAATCCTTTAACAAGGTGGATCTAGCAATCCTTCATGCTCTTAACAGGGTAGATCACCAAAAGTGATCATTGTATGCCTTAACCGGCTAACTTCCTACTACAGTAAAGAAGATTTGTGGGTTTCATCCCCACCCCAGTTTTACTTTCTATTTTGGAAAGTTTCTGGGTCACCAAAATCTTTGTGTATATATGTTTTGGATGTTTATTTATCTCTTACATGTTGCAGATTAGGTGAATGAATACTTTACTGGTTTATGTTGAATTGATTAAAAGGTCTGTTAGATTGTGGCTGACATGTTATAACCCTAAAGCAGTTTAATACTTGTATAAAAGGGATTAGGGTTGGGTATTTTTCATAATGTGGTGATACAAAATTGGTTCTTGCGGTGGTATTGAGCTGTAAGGGATTACGGATTGTAATCAGGTTGTAATCACTGGATTGTAATAAGATCGAACTTGCTATTTGGTGGACGTAGCCCAGGGATTGGGTGAACCACGTTAAATCTTGGTGCCTTGTGTTCATTTCTGTGTGTTCTATTATTTTCTGTTATTGGTTATATTTGCATGTAGTTTTTATTTCTATCCGTGGTTTATCCTAACAAGTGGTATCAAAGCAAGGTTCTCTTTCAGTTATCCTCTGCAGGAAAGTCTCACAGTTAAGTGGGAGTCTCATAGTTGAGTGGGAGCGATGGCAGATGAGGGTAAGTTGAGGGTTGATAGGTTTAATGGGCAGAACTTCCAGTTATGGAAGATGCAAATGGAAGACTATTTATATCAGAAGGATTTATGGAAGCCGTTGGAAGGAAAAGCCAAGAATCAAGGAACTATGTCAGAGGCTGAATGGGATCTTTTGGACAGAAAGGCACTCAGAAGCATTCGGTTATGCTTGGCACCATCGGTGGCAGTTAATATTACAAAAGCAAAGATGATAGAAGATTTGATGAAAACCCTAGCGACATTGTATGAAAAGCCCTCCGCTTCAAATAAGGTATTTCTCATGAAGTGTTTATTTAATATGAAAATGGCAGAAGGTGGATCTATTGCAGATCATTTAAATGAGTTTAATACTATTACTAGTCAATTATCTTCTGTGGGTATCAATTTTGATGAAGACATTAGGGCTCTCTTGATTTTGTGTTCTTTGCCTGAAAGCTGGAATGGCTTGGTAATGGCGGTGAGTAATTCTGTTCCTGGATCTAGTACCCTAAAATATGATGATGTGATCGGTGTTATTTTAAGTGAGGAAACTTGTAGAAAATCCTCAGGTGGATCTACATCAGGAAGTGCTTTAAATGCACAAAGCAGGGGCAGAACGACTGAAAGAGGAAGTAACTCTGGAAATCATGGGAAATCAAGAGGAAAGTCAAAGGGGAGGAGGTCTCAATCAAGAGGACCAAATGATTGCTGGTACTATGGGAAACCAGGGCACAAAAAGAAAGATTGCTGGAATCGAAAGAAAAATGAAGGAGATAAATCAGATGGAGACAAGGAGGCAAATGTGGTAAGTAACAAATCCAAAGAGGATGCTTTGCTTCTATCTTTAGAGAGTGTTGATGATTCATGGGTTTTACATTCTGGTGCTTCATTTCATGCTACACCTCATAGAGGTTATTTCATTGATTATGTCCAAGGGGATTTTGGGCTTGTTTATTTGGGGGATAATGAACCCTGTCAGATTGTTGGAAAGGGAAAAATTAAGATTAAGTTGCAGAATGGGAATCATTGGCTACTACATGAGGTAAGACATGTTCAAAAACTAAGTAGAAATTTAATTTCAGCAGGGCAACTCGGTGATGAGGGTTGTGTAGTTACTTTTAATGATAAAAATTGGAAGGTTTCAAAAGGTTCCCTTGTAGTAGCAAAAGGTGTGAAAGTAGGCACCTTATATCTTTGTATAGGTCATATTTTTCCTTCTACTTTGATTATTTCAGAGAAAAATGAATATTCAGGAACAATTACTGCAGTTGAGCAGGGAGAGCAAATAGCTGCTGTAGATTCTGATATAGCGCTATGGCACAATAGACTTGGGCACATGAGTGAGAAAGGTATGAAAGTACTTCATTCAAGGAAAGTTTTACCAGGTCTAAAATGTGTGAATATGGATTTCTGTGAAAGTTGTGTGTATGGAAAATAAAAGAGAGTGAGTTTTGTAAAGACAGGGAAGGAAAACAAAAAGGAGAAATTAGAGCTTGTGCATACAGATGTATGGGGACCAGCCCAGGTATCTTCCCTTGGTGGCTCTCATTATTATGTTACATTTATTGATGATGCAACTAGAAAAGTATGGGTTTATTTCCTTAGATAGAAATTTGATGTATTTCAAACTTTTAAGAAATGGAAATGCTTGGTTGAAAATGAGATTGGTAAGAAATTAAAATGTCTCAGATCTGATAATGGTGGTGAGTATTGCAGTCATGAATTTGAAGATTATTGCTCCACTAATGGTATTCATAGACAAAAAACTATTCCAAGGACTCCATAGGAAAATGGAGTGGCTGAACGCATGAACAGGACTATAATGGAGCGCACAAGGAGCATGAGGTTGCATGATGGGTTGCCCTTACACATGTGGGCGGAGGCTGTCAATACTGTAGTATATTTGATTAATAGAGGTCCCTCTACTCCTTTGGGCTGTGGTATTCCAAAGGAAGCATGGACTGGTAAGAAGGTGAGTTATTCTTTTCTCAAGACCTTCGGTTGTGAAGCTTTTGCTCATATAGACTCTGAAAATAGAACCAAGCTAGAAGCTAAATCAAAGAAATGTGTCTTTGTTGGATATGGCATTAATGAATTTGGTTATAGGCTTTGGGATTTTGAAAATCTTAAAATTATTAGAAGTTGGGATGTCATATTCAATGAGAAAGTGTTGTACAAAGATCTGTTGCAGCAACATGAGAAGAAAGAAGATGATTATGTAGTGTTGGATGATACTCCAAAAGCTGATGTTCCAGCCATTCCTCATGATGTGCAACAATTGCAACAACAAATACCACACACACCAGTGAATGTTAGACGGTCAACAAGGAAAATTAGACCTCCACAAAGGTTTTCTCCCTCTTTGTATTCTATTTTACTTACTGATGCTGGTGAACCTGAAAGTTATGATGAAGCTGTGCAGGTCGATACTAAGATTCAGTGGGAGTCTGCAATGAAAGATGAAATGGACTCTTTGCTGAAAAATAAGACATGGGATTTGTGCAAGTTGCCTGCAGGTAAAAAGGCTTTACAGAATAAATGGGTTTATAGGTTGAAAGAAGAGGAAGGAGGTAAGAAAAGATTTAAGGCCAGGTTAGTTGTAAAAGGATTTGCACAGAAAAAGGGAATTAATTTTGACGAGATATTTTCTCCTGTTGTTAAAATGACTTCTATTGTACTGTTTTAAGTCTTGTGGCTACTGAAGATTTGCATTTAGAGCAGATGGATGTTAAAACAGCCTTTCTTCATGGTGATTTGGATGAAGAAATATATATGGCTCAGCCACAGGGTTTTGAGGTCAAAGGTAAGGAGAACTTAGTGTGCAAATTGAAGAAAAGTTTATATGGCTTGAAGTAAGCACCTCGGCAATGGTATCTGAAATTTGATAGTTTTATGCATAAGCATGGATATAATAGGTGTCATTCAGATTACTGTATTTATTTTAAGAGGTTGGATGATGATAGCTACATTATTTTATGTTTATATGTTGATGATATGCTTGTAGCTGGGTCTAACATGGATCATATTAAGGGGCTGAAACGCCAATTAGCACATGTATTTGCTATGAAGGATTTGGGGGTAGCAAAAAAAATCCTTGGTATGAAGATTTGCAGAGATAGGAAGAACAAAATATTGACGCTATCTCAAGCTGATTATGTTGAGAAGGTGTTGCAACGTTTCTCTATGGAGAATGCTAAAGCTGTCAGCACACCTTTACCTGGTCATTTGAAATTGACTAAGGAGATGTGTCCCAAGACACAGGAAGAGGAGGGTAAGATGTCCAAGGTACCCTATGCTTCAGCTATAGGAAGTTTGATGTATGCTATGGTATGCACTAAGCCAGATATTGCATGTGTAGTGGGAGTTGTTAGCAAGTATATGAGTCATCCAGGATTTGAGCATTGGAATGCTGTCAAGTGGATTCTCAGATATTTGAGAGGAACATCCAATAAGTGTTTACACTTTGGGGGCTCTACTACTAATTTACAGGGCTATGTCAATTCAGATTTGGCTGGGGATATTGATACCAGTTGGAGTACTATAGGTTATGTCTTTACTGTTGGTGGGGTAGCCGTGAGCTGGGTTTCTAGGTTACAGAAGATTAATGCTCTCTCCACTACAGAGGCAGAGTATGTTTCTGCTACAGAGGCAGCCAAAGAGATGATATGGCTTCAGTTCTTCTTGGAAGAATTGGGACATCCTCAGAAGGATAATTATTTGTTCATAGATAGTCAGAGTGCCATTCATCTTGCTAAGAATTCAGCTCTGCATTCTAAGACCAAACACATACAGTTGTGGTACCATTTCATTCGGTTAATTTTGGAGGATGGACAGTTAAAGCTGGAGAAGATACATACCAATGACAATCTAGCAGATATGTTGACAAAGGTTGTAACAAGGGAGAAGTTGAACTCCTCTTCAGCTTCGGTTGGTCTTTTAGACTGAACATGAATAAAAGAATAGTAGAGTCTAGGATGGTTTGATCCAGTGGGAGCCCCATGTGGTAGTGGTATTGCTACAAGATCAGTCTCCAAGTGGGAGATTTTTGTTTAGTGTGGAGCCTGATTAGTCCCAAAGTGGGAGATTTTTAGATTGTGGTGGCTGATCAGGAAAGTACTGTACATACTTCATAAATAGTGGGGTTCAGGGCCAATTTTTTTTTTTTTGGGCAGTAGCCGACATGGTAGCCGACATATTATGGCCGACATATGGCCGACATGTTATAACCCTAAAGTGGTTTAATACTTGTATAAAAGGGCTTAGGGTTGGGTATTTTTCATAATGTGGTGATACGAAATTGGTTCTTGCGGCGGTATTGAGCTGTAAGGGATTACGGATTGTAATCAGGTTGTAATCACTGGATTGTAATAAGATCGGACTTGCTGTTTGGTGGACATAGCCCAGGGATTGGGTGAACCACATTAAATCTTGGTGCCTTGTGTTCATTTCTATGTGTTCTATTATTTTCTGTTATTGGTTATATTTGCATGTAGTTTTTATTTCTGTTCGTGGTTTATCCTAACAAGGTGTATTGTTACTGATTCACCCCTCCCCTCTTAGTAACCTATTATATCTTGAATATTTCTAACAATTGGTATCAGAGCTTTTTTGGTTCTCAGGACAAAGCTTGATAGCTTGAGAAAAGATCAAAGTCAATGGAGATATTCAGACTGGAGAAAGTTATAGAAAATGAAAAGTTAGATCTAGAAATGGTCATGGTTCAACTCAAAGAAGAAAAGGAACATCTTTCTCAATCCCTAAAAAGAAGAAAGGAACTTGCAAAACAAATGAATGACCATTTTTATGTTGAAGAAAGGATTTAAGATCTATTACCATCAAGTAATTCAGAAGAAGCTGACAAAGCAATCAAAGAACTTCTAGAAAAGAATGGATCTCTGCAAGAAGAGGTAAGAAAGCTTAAGAGAGAACAAGAAATACAGTCAATCAGGCTATGTGAAGTTTTGGATCAAAGAAACAAAGCACAAGAAGAACTGGAAGATAGAAGTCATGAAATCTACAATCAATCTCATCAGAATGATGATCATATAGACCAACTTGCCAATGCAAATGAAGAAATCAAGATTCTCAGAGCATAAAATGAAAGAATAAGGAATGATTTAAACACTGAAAAGAAAATCAATGAAAGTCTACAGAGTGACTTAAGATCCGAGAGAAAAATCAATGAAAGCTTGGAAAATGACCTAATCTCTGAAAAGAAAGTCAATGAAAGGATGATGAAATCTCAGGCAGATGTGAATCAATTAAATGAGCAGAATCTTCACAGGAAAATAGGCAAAGCTGGTCTTGGATACAAGGAAGCTGGTGAATCCTCTAAACAAGGTGAACAAAGGAATAAAATACTCATTTGTAATCATTGTGGCAAGTTAGGTCATACATCAAACAAATGCTGGAGCAATGGGAAAGCAAAATTCAATGGTAAATGCTTCAACTACAATCAGCATGGTCACAAGGCAAATGAGTGTAAAGAAAAACCAAAATTTGAGGGCAATTGTCACAAATGCAAAAAAGCATGGTCATAAGGCATTCCAGTGCAAATCCAAATCATTCAATCCAGCTGAACAACTTGTCAAAGCTATATTTGGATGAGACTACAACACCTGGTGCAGATGTCACTATTGTGGAGAATATGGACATACTGTTATAAATTGTGCTAGACATCACCTAAGGAAGAAGGACACTACTGTAAGGTGCTATACATGTACAGAACTTGGGTCATATAGCTAAAAATTGCATGAATATCAAAAGAATTGAAGATGAGAAGAAAATCAAAGTAGACAACATTCGAAAGCAAATGAAACAGCAATGGATTCCAAAATCTACCGAGCAAGATAAGTCAGATAGAAATGTCACTCAAGAAATGGGTGACTCCACCATTTCCAATTAATATTCATATAAGAAATATTGGAACTGCATCCTCCAAGATTTATCCTAAGCAGCTCCAAAGGAAGAAGAATGATCAAATCAATATTTTAGATACACTTTGATTCTAGGTCTGTTCAACACTTTAACGAGTTTGGTCGGTTGTAACAAAGCTTCATTAACCGAGTAGCAGTTACCAAGTTGAGTCGGTAAGAGACTTTACCGAGTTTGGTCGAATGCAAAAAAAATTCATTAACCAAGTTGTGTCAACCGAGCGAGGTCGGTTCGTGACCTAACTGAGTTAGGTCGGTACTTCAATATTTTCATTCGATCGCCGAGTTGATAATATCTACCGAGCTAGTGGATGACAACCTGTCATTTCATCTACCATCATACCAAAACATTTATGGCGAATTTGTTATCAAAAGGGGCAAAATTTGATCTTAATTTTTACTGTGAACAAAGATCTAAGTTATCTTCTGCAATTTTAGAATGAGCTTAAAACATTCTCGAGCAAATTTTTCAAAAGGGAGAAAGAATCAGTTCAGAATTCTTCTACACCTACCGAGTAGCAATGGCATCCGGAAGTGGTAGCTCCAAGACCAAGAAAGGTTTAGAAATGTTGGTTTAAGGAGAAGAATGGAAGGCACTGAACTTCAAATTGGCACCAGCTATTGTAGAATCACTGGACCCTAACGGTGCTCAATCTCAAATCCCTACAAAGGTACTTCTTATTAATGATATCCGCTCTCATTTCAAATGCTCCATTCAAGAACTTGGAAACCTAGAAATTGATAATGCCCTAGGTAAAATGAGCATAAATGGAAACCTGAAACCCGAACATAAACATCTTGAAACAAAAGGGTTAACCCACATTTCATACTTGCCAAGGAAATTTCATGTAAAATGGGTTAGGTATGTACTCAGTCGGGTTCACAATGGCCAATTGTGGTTAGAGCAACCAATGCCCATC
The DNA here is from genome assembly GCA_028749045.1 of Cupressus sempervirens. Lineage (NCBI taxonomy): Eukaryota > Viridiplantae > Streptophyta > Pinopsida > Cupressales > Cupressaceae > Cupressus > Cupressus sempervirens. Next base: position 885,689,512 of record CM053789.1, read on the forward strand.
ACAAAGAGAATGATTAGCAAAATTACTGGACTCCCCATGTTGAGCAAAGCCAAGACTACCAAAACCCTAGGTCGGGAAGAATTGCAGAGACTGACCCAAGCAGAATGGGACGGTAGGGGACCTAAGCTCAGTACAGTAGCTGACGTTGAATTGAGATTTGGTATTCACGTCATTGCTCACAAAATCTATAGTTCAAGCCGTCCAAACAGTGTATCCTGTGAAGCTATGGATTTGGCATACAAAATAGTAAAGAAGAATGTAGAATTTGATTTATCGAAATTGCTTTTGTCCCAATTCAATAAGAATATGGAAAGCATAAGAACCTCCAAAAACAATCCCTGCAAATTCGGTTCACTTTTGACTTGTTTGTTTTTCTATATTCAAAAGTCTTTTCCATCAAAGGGGTCAGTAGCATGGAGTAAAGATATTCCAATTCTTTATCAGATAAATGAGTTCATTGTAGAATTAGGCAAAAATTTTGACAGTGTTTTGGATAACTATTTTGAAGATTTTAAGGAAAGAATGAACCATAGGTTCCGAATTCCACCCAGACTTGTTGAAGAATACAAGGAAGAAGTATACTTCATGGTAGATTGCGACAAGGTATACATACAGGCAGTCAGGCCTCGGGTAGCATGGGTGAAACCTCTTCCCTATGAGGTAAATATTGATGAAACCAGGGACATCATAGAAGCATTGGTGAATGAACCAGTAGACCCAAGGCAACCAGTTTTTGGAACATATGATCAAGCTAAGGCTAGAATTGAGCTTCAAATTAAAAATCCCTTAGACCATTAGCAAAGGAAAGAGAAGGGTAGCCCAACTAAAAAATAGAAGTTGGTTCTCTTATGATAATAGAAGGCAAAGGAGAAGATGATGAAGAAAAAGAGGAAACCGAGTCAGAAAAAGAAAAAGAGCCTCAACGAAAGAAAGGTAAGGTGATCATCACCAAACCTAAAAGGGAAACTTCTATAGTTTTCTCCAGGAGAACAAGATAGGGGAAGAAGGAACCTGTACTCGTTAAGCCTCCACTCACATTTGAGGCAAGATTGAAGCAATTAGAAGCAGGTGCTAGCTTCACAAACTTCAAAGCATTGAAGTTTGAAACCAGAACAAAACAGGAAAAGATGCAGATTGAGGAACTGGTACTGAACAAGATGGGTAAATGGAAATACTCACCGGATCAGATAACCTCTCAGATCTCCAAAGAACTATTGGAGAGGTTGCAATCAAGATGGGAAGTTGCAACCAAGACTGTCAAAGACATCTATGAGCAGACCCTGAGGAATCTCCTGTCGAGTCTCACTGATGCTGAAGTGAAGACATCACTGAAAGACCATGAAGGTAACATGATGATTAGATTCCACACCTGTTTGATACTTTTCAAAGATATTGAGCATGTGGTAAATGATGCAACAAACATGTGAAAAAACATCTATCATCTACACAAATCCAGTGATGATACTGTTGAAATCAAGGACATTGACAATAGTGATGATGATGATGATGATGATATTGAAGATATTCCAGGGGATCTCCATTCAATAATGTTAGAAGTTGAAGAAGAAGCTAGAAAAGAAATTGAGGAAGAAGAAGCTAGAAAAGAAATTGAGGAAGAAGAAGCTAAAAGAGAAATGGAGGAAGAAGAAGATGAACAAGACAAAGAGGAAGAAGATCCAGTAAAAATTGTAGCTGAAGTCATTGCATCTCTTCCACACTCTCCACCTAAAACAGTTACAGCTTCTACTGGTGAGATTGTGAGATCATTGACCTCATCAATTGATCAATCTTCACCTGTCTCCTCTCAGCTCCGAGTACCATCTATGCAAGTGTCAGCCACTTCATCAACCGAGCTACAACCACCTTCATTGACCGAGTCTTCCTCAGTCATAGCAGTAAGATCATCAAGCACATCAACTTCTACTACAGAGTGTATAGTAAGTGTACCTACAGGTACTACAATTTTGACTTCTCCTGCTCCAATTTTGGCAACTGTTAGTTCTCCCACTCCATCCTGTACAGCAATTTTGGGAGTAACATCAATTTTTGATACTATTAGCACATCTCTCAGTCTTCCTCTACTTAGTCCTATTCTAGTTTTGTCAGCCAGCCCTACCTCATCAACTATAATCTCAGTTTCCAAGGGTCAAGGTGAAGTCTTTGTAGGAAAAGCAAAAAGATACATGTTTTCCAGCAAGACAATGGATGAGGAAATTGACTTGGATAAGGACATTGTCATTCCTAAAATAGATCTAGATACAACATCTATTGATGAAATGAGAATGCTTAGTCAGCTATTAGAGTAGAAGGCTAAGAAAAAATAGCTCAGGCATGAAAGAGAACAAGAATATAGCATTATTGAAAGTGCTAAAAATATAATAACAGAGGCTATAGGTGTTGAAGTAGATTCTACTCAACACATTTTGATTCAGTTGAAAGAGGCTGTATATAAATTCAATGAGGATACCTCCAGCCAAGAAAAATTGATTGAAAAGGCAGAGAAGAAATTTGACAATAAGGTGCTTGAGCACATTGCTCAGCATATTGCATTAAAACAGGTAGAATTGTCTACAATTCTGAGTAATTTTGAGAATTCTTTTAATAATGTAACTTCACTTTTTGGAAAACTTTGTGATGTTACCAAGTATACCAAAGAAATCAAAGAAAATTTGAATAAAATTGATGAGGACATGAAGGTCAGTGCCCAAATGTTGCAATCTGACCACAGTGCAAGTTCATCCCATCATCATAAAATAAGATTTTTGTCAGAGAAACAGGCAGAATTGCTGAGAGAGGAAGCAAGAATTAGGTCTACTCTGATTGATATCCAGAATATGATTCTTCCTATCATGGATACAATGCAGAAGCATATTGCCCATTCCAAAACATTGATCCATGACAACAACTTCTCAATTGCAGATCATATGATTGAACTTTTTGCAGAAATTCAAATAGCACTCTCCACCAGCAAAATTTTGCAAGAAAATTGGGATAAGACTTTGGCTCTTATTCTCAAGGTACATTCAGGATTTATCTCTCATTTTGGAATCTCTGTGTAAATTGTTTGGCATTATTGTCAAAAAGGGGGAGATAGAACTTCAAGAGCTAACTATGCAAAGACATATGTATTGACTTGTAAATATTGTGCATATTATATGGGGGAGACATATATGTAGACACATATAATAAGATTTGCATTTTGAACTGTATGTCAATTTCTGTACATAAACTTTGATTCATAATTGTTTTTGTCACTAATGCCAAAGGGGGAGATTGTTGGCATAAAGTTATTTGCCATTAGTGACAACACTTTTCTCACAGTCCAAACCGAGCATCGAAGACATAGTTCAAATCAAGTGTTGAAGACTTAGTTCAAACCGAGCGTCGGTGACAATAGTTCAAACCGAGCAGATGGACTTAGTATTAACTAAGTTTAGTCAGTTAACATAGAACTCAGTATTAACCGAGTTCAGTCAGTTAATTAAGAACTTAGTGTTAACCGAGTGAAGATGGAAGCAGTGTTAACTGAGTGTAGTATTAACTGAGTGAAGGCGGAAGCAGTATTAACTGAGTAAAGAGGGACTCAACGTTAATTGAGCTCAGTCGGTAAGCAAAGAAGTTAGTTTCTGCTGAGTGACACCATATCTACCGAGTCACCAATGGTTACCGAGTTCCAGGCAATGTTGTATGACTAGTATGAACCGTGCCCCTACCTCTACCTAGTGCATGACGATGCCGTATAACGTGGTGGTTGCCCTGTATTAGAAGGTCATCATGTCTGTCTGAAGAACCTGAGTTTATTTTACCATTTGGCCGACTCAATTGTATTTTTTTTACTTGTTTTCAGCCGACCTTGCATCTATTATTACTGGAATGGTATAAATAATGCTTTACATTTTGTAAAAAGGACAACAACAATAATAATAATAACAATGAAAGGATGTGTGATGCGAATATAGCAGCAGAACAGTATATTAGCAAGGTCTACAAGGTGCAGGAAAGACTTCATCAATCACAAGAGGTGATCAATTGTAAAAGATCTAATCAAGTCATATATAGATCTGATTGGTTCATCCTAACAGGTGAATCATCCTGTAAATCCTCTAACCAGGTAGACTTAACAGTCTTTGTATAAAATCTCCTAACAGAGTGCATACTTATAAAGTGTGTTTCAAATCCTTTAACAAGGTGGATGTAGCAATCCTTCATGCTCTTAACAGGGCAGATCACCAGAAGTGATCATTGTATGCCTTAACCGGCTAACTTCCTACTGCAGTAAAGAAGATTTGTGGGTTTCATCCCCACCCCAATTTTACTTTCTATTTTGGAAGGTTTTTGTGTCACCAAAATCTTTGTGTATATATGTTTTGGATGTTTATTTATCTCTTACATGCTGTAGATTAGGTGAATGAATACTTTACTGGTTTATGTTGAATTGATTAAAGGTGTATTGTTACTGATTCACCCCTCCCCTCTTAGTAACCTGTTATATCTTGAATATTTCCAACAGCTTGATGATAACACAAGCTTCATTCATAGTGATTTGTATTAATAGATATATATGGCTCAACCATAGGGATTTGAGGTCAAATGTAAGAGCTTAGTGTGTACAGTGAAGAAAAGTTTATATGGCTTGAAGCAAGCACCTTGGCAATGGTATTTGAAATTTGATAGTTTTATGCATGAGCATGGATATAGCCAACATCATTTAGATCACTGTGTTTATTTTTAGAGGTTGGATGATGAAAACTACATTATTTTATGTTTATATGTTGATGATATGCTTGTAGCTAGGTTTAACATGGATCACATTAAGGGGTTGAAACACCAGTTACCAAATTCATTTTCTATGAAGGATTTGGGGGCACCAAAACAAATCCTTGGTATGAATATTTTTAAAGATAGGAAGAATAAGAAATTAACTTTATCTCAGGCTGATTATATTGAGAAAGTGTTGCAATGTTTCCCTATGGAGAATGTTAAAGCTATCAACACACCTTTACTTGGTCATTTGAAGTTGACTAAGGAGATGTGTCCCAAGACACAAGAAGAGGAGGACAAGATGTCCAAGGTATCTTATGCTTAAGCTATAGGAAGCTTGATGTATGCTATGGTATGCACAAGGTCAAAATTTGCACATGCAATGGGATTTATTAGTAGGTATATGATGTTGGTCAAATAAATAGTATTGACAAATGAGTGTCAACACACTTAACCATTTTCATCATACATGTTGAGTACACAATGTATGCCAAGCTAGAATTTCAATAGGTGCCGAGTCATAGTGCCAAGCAGATCACAATATAATATGTGTCTAGCAATCTAGAATTGTTCATGTGTTGAGTAATAGAATCATTTAAATGTCGAGTAATTCAGAACAACATATGCCAAGCAATATAGGATATAACAAGTGCTGAAAAAACTAGAAAATGTAGTTGATGCCGAGCAATCCAGAAATAGTATGTGTCGAGCATCAGTAATACTTCATGTTTCAAGAAACACAGGATCAACATAAGAGTTTATATTTGCACAAACTAAGATGTGAACCATTTTTGGAGCCAACTTAGAGAAATTTCAAAGGAGAAGAAGGATAAGGATAAATCATTTACATTCCCTATGCAATCTACATGTAACCAATCAGAAAAATGTTGAAGGCATGCAATCAATAAAAAATATGTAAAGTATGAGCATGAATTTGAGATTCAATATGGATCATAGATCCATACCTAACCCTAAGTCTTTGCATTCTTTATAAGGAGAATGAATGCACCATTGGATGTGTGAAGAAAACAACATAAGGGGAGATTATAGCAAAGTTTCAGTGTGAAGAGAAAAGACTTAGTGAAAGGATAGCATTTATACATCCAGTTGATCAGAATAGAATAGGGGACATATTTAGAGATTAGATCTAGTAGAGATTGGAAGAGGAAGAGCAGATCAAGTTCCTGAATCAAGCAATTTGAGATTGCATTCAATTAGGTTAAACATTCTAATACTCTCTCACAATTGTATTAGAGATTGAAATCCAATGGTGATAGGTTAGCTTAACAACTAGGTAGGAGAGACTTTGGAGAAGGTAAAGAAAATGCTATGTATTAGGTGGGTTTAACAGCCTATTGTAAATCCTTTAACAAGGTGAAACTTCATGTAAAGTGTTTGCAAATCCTTTCAATAGGTCACATTTAACAATGTGTTGTAGCCTTTAATAGGGTAGGCCTTTAACAGGGCAAACCATCAGAAGTGGTTGAACTCATTGCTATAGTAATTTTTGTGGGTGTCATCCCCACCCCAATTTTACCTTCTTATTCATGGAGGGTTTCTAGGTCATCAAAATCTCTTGTGTTATGTGTTGATGCATGCATCCATTTTATGGTTGTTTACATGTTTACTTGCATGCATGTTAATTTTAGTTATATGTTATTAAGGGTTTGAAAGGATAAAAATTGGTTACTTCTAATTCAACCCCACCCCCCCCCCCCCCAAAACATTCCAACAATTGGTATTAGAGACTAGTTCTCACAAGGGGAAGCCTAACAGCTTGGAGAAAAAGGTTAGAAGATGAAAGTTTTCAAACTTGGGAAGATCATTGATAATTAGGTGATTGATGTCCAACTAGCTCTACAAAAAGTAGAGGAAGCCAAAGAGGAACTGAGAAAATCTTTGAAAAGAAGAAAAGAGATAGCTATAGCTAAAAATGACATACACTACAAGGAGATTGACACCTCACAAGTGTTTTTGAATGGAGACTCCAAGGAGATTGATGCAACAATAGTAGAATTAATGGAAAAAAATAGAGCACAAGCTGAAGAAATTAGATTACTTAAGCTTGAATAAGAATCACAAGCCATATTGTTTTGTGAAGTGACTAAACAAAAGAAAGAGCTATTGAAGACAAGGCCATGGTAGAAGATGACAAGATAAATATCATCAATAGATTGGAAGAAAAGATAATTGAATTTTAAAAGATTTCAAACATGCAGTTAAACACCTTAATCCTAATGATGAATGCTCACCATGAGCTAAACATGAAGGATATTGAGATCTCCACCTTGAAGATACATAATGAACAATTGCAGAATGAATTAAAGAGAGAGAAGGAAATAGAAGAAAGTTACAACAAACCCAATGAGGCCATCAAGTACTTTGAAAATTTGTTTAAATCACCAAGGGCTAGTAATGACACTACAGGACTTCGCTACATCAGCACTGAACAAGGAGAATCATCCATGGTTGTAGAAGAAAGAAGCAAGAAAAGTAAGAGCACTAAATCTACTTGTCATTTCTATGGTAAAAAGGGACATACCTCTAATGTGTGTAGAAGCAAGAACAATCATCAACATGATAAGCTTACAAATGCAAATTTCTATCACAAGTGCAAAAAGCAAGGACATTTGACACAAGACTACAGAACCAAGACCATGAGGACACCAAGTTTTGAGGGTCATTTCTACAACTACAAAAAGTATGGACATAAAGTGTTTGAATGCAGATCAAAGCCTATGTGGACACCCAATTAGCCTACAAGAGGAATTAATCATGCACACCATTACAATTGGGACTATAATACAAGGCAAAGTTGTCAGTACTGTCAGGAATATGGTCATGTGCCTCAAAATTGCATAAGAACACACTTCAAGGGGAACTACAGTAGATGGTTGGATCAAACCACTTGTTTTAGTTGCTTGAAGACTGGACATGTTAGTAGGAACTGTCCAACAAAGGTCAAGGCACCCAAGACCAAAGTTAACAAGGGCAAAGAAAAAGTTAATGTGGAACACATCAGGGAAGATATGAAGAATACATGGCAGAAGAAAGGTGAATGTAGCACATCCAATGGAGAGATCACTTCACCCAAGAGGTCAAGTGATCACACCTCATCAAATTAAGCACTAGAAAGGCACATGTGGTTGATACATATAAAGATGTATCATACATCAGCCCAAAAGAACATAGGAGCACTACAAAGAAGAAATATGCATAAGTTAAGATGTTAGGATAAAAGTTGGAAGATGGTGCCAAGTTACCTTTGGTTGCCAAGTAAAACTCCAGTACGTGTTGAGTTGAACAATCTAGTAGCTACTGAGTAAGACTTGATAATGGCTGCTGAGCAATTAACAAGAATAGTACATGCCAAGCGAAATGAGAAAGTGGTTGTTGAGTGAATGAAATAGAATTGATGACGAGTTAGAAAATCCTTTGGAAGCCAAGTGATAGCTGTAAGCACGAATGCAATAAATGCTAGGTTTCAAGCCTAATAAAAGGTGAAAATCATTCATTTTTTATCATTCAAACAAAAAGCAAAGATGAGTAGATTAATTGAGCAATTTTCCAATGATCAAAAGGCAATTTTTAGTGATTCAGCAGCAACCCAACTTCACTTCATCGATTTACTAGGTATTTCATTCAAGTGCAAAGTTACGTAGTTTGAAAAGTTTGTTTAAATAGTAAACCCTAGTTCAGTTAGAAATGGCATCTGGCTCTAAGTCTACAAAGGGAAAGGAAGGTTTGGAAATTTAATTAGTTAGCAATGAAGTTAGACAAACTAAGTTCAAGCCAATCCTAGAGGTTGCCTACAAAAATGATCCCGCTGGTGCCCTATTCATGATTCTTGATAAAGTAGTAATGGTTCAGGATGCTACAACTATAAGATAGGATCAATAGGAGATTTGGAGATTTTTAATGCATTTGATAAACTCTATGAAAATGGGAAACTTAAAGATGAATTCTCCATACTCGAGAAGAAGGGTTTGACTAAAACCCTAGTTTTCCCTATTGTCTTTAAAAAGGAATGGATATGCAATGTGTTAAAAAAAATCCATGATGGAGCTTTTTGGTTAGAAATAGCGCTAGTAAAGTTTACAAAGAAAACTTTACATAGGGTTATTGGTATTCCAAACCTAGATCAGCCCAAGTCCCTAAGGAGTGATAAGAGGGAGGCAATTGAGAAGAACATTGGTGCCAAGTGGAACAACATGGGTATGACAAGTGACACCATCAAAGACCCCCTACAAGAATTTATTGTAAGGATTATATCTCACAGATTTTACCAATCTAGCAGGTTAAATAATGTACCTTGCATAGTAGTAGATGTTGCCTACAAGCTAGTGAAAAAGGATCATACTTATGATCTAGTAGAGTTGATGATGCAAAAAATCAATGAAAACTTGGGAGCTATAAGGAAATCAAAAGGGGCTCAGTGCAAATTTGGCTCAATTTTGATTTGCATGTTTTTCTACATTATGAAAGAATTCCCTTCAGATGGCAAGGTGAGATGGGATCCAAATAAGACTATTGTTGACCAAATCGATGGATTCATTGATCAAATGGGTGAAAACTTTGATGCCCAAATGACTAGTTATTTTGAGGATTTCAAATAATCCATGAAACAAAGAATTAGAATTCTAATCTCATTGGTGGAGCAACATGAAAAAGACATTTGCTTTCTAGTGGATATTGACTATACTTACATACAAGCAGTCATCCCTAGAGTTAGACGGCTTAGACCATTGGGTTGTGAACTTGATGTGGATCAGGCTTCAACAACTATTATAGCTCTACTTGCAGAGGAAATTGATAAAACTACAAAACATTTTGGAACCTATGATATTATTAAATCAAGGGTGGTAATAGACCCCAAAATAGCCACAACAATGAAGAAGGATAAATTGGTCAAGAAGATCAAAAAGAAATTTGATATTGGAGAGACAAGTACTATAAAAGAAGCAAAAGAAATAAGTGATGATGAAGAAGAGGATGACAATGAGAAATATGAGAATGAGCTAGAGCAAGGGCCACTTCATTTAACCCAATGCCTAGGTGAAGATGAGGATGAGAGTGACAAGGAAGAACAAGCCAAGGAAATATCCATCCAAACCAAGGTCATCAAAAGAAAGGGAAAAACACCACCTTCTCCTTAGCCCAAGCCAAAGAAAGTGGCAAAGCTTGCACCTAAGTAGCCTACTACTAGAGCTACTACACAAAAGGAAAAAGAAGAGGTAGCAAAGAGGAAGGAATCCACTAAGAAGACTAAAGAAAAGCCAAAGAAAAGAAGAAAATGTGTGGCTCAACTTGATTCAAATGAAGAAAGGACAGAATTAGAAGACCACAATTAGTTTAAAGTGGTAAGTTATCCACCTAAGTCTTCAATTGACAAATTTTGTGCTAAGATTAGGAATGGTGACTTGAATGATTTGAAGAATGTAGATTTTAATAAGCTCACAAAGGATGAGAAAAATAAAGTAGAGAAATCTATCTATAGTATGATGGCAGAATATAAACATACACCTCTTGAATTGGATAGCTCATTGCCAAAGGAATTATATAATATTGTAGAGGATAAATGACATTTTTTGTCTACAAACTAAGAAGGAAATAAGGGAGTCTACCTTAGAAAGAATGTTGCTTGATTTGACTAAAAGTCAAATAAAAAATGCAGTCAAGAGGCACAACAATAGATTTACTCCCAAATACAGGGCATTTAGTATTCTACAAAACAAAATTGAAGAGGTTGTGAGAAAATCCACAAAGTGTGGAAAATTGATGTATTTGATGAAGAATACAAGGCAAAAGAAAATGCCAAAACTAAGGAAATAAAAGGAGAAAGAAGGAAGAAAGTAGAAGAGAAGAAGCTAGAAGAGAAAAAAGTGGAGGAAGAAAAGAAGGATGAAGAAGAAAAGGAGGAGGAAATGAATAAAGAAGAGGAAAAGGGGACAGATGAGCAACAAGAATAGAGTGTGCAGTACACACAACTACCACCTCCTAGCCCTCCTCATTCTATCATCACACCTACAGAAATAATCAAGATAAAGGATGTTATTGACACCTCTGGTCAAAACATTAATCCATTAACTGTAGAGGACCTAGCAAAGATCCTTGACCAATCAAAACAAGTAGCTAGACTATGTTCAAGCCCAATACTGGTCAATGTTGATGAGTTGCAAAAGGCAGTAGTGAAATCAAAAGAAGTCAAGGTGCAAACACAAGAACCACTTATGACCACAAAATCTACTAGATTTCTACTCCTTCCACCTCTATCTCCACCAAAAGCAATCACACAAGCACTTTAGATGCCAAGTGCAGTAGTAGGGGATGATAAAGGCAAATCAATACAATCAACAAGTACACCCCCAACCAGAATGACAACATAAGAGGGACAAGCTGTAGAGAAAGAAGAGACCAAAGATAAGGAGCAACTTGCAATACAAACTTTGGTTGAACTACCAAAAATAGGTACTCCTACAAAAACTCTTTAGCAGCCGAGCACTGAAATACTAGAATTGCAAATTAGAACACCAGGCTCAAGCTCAACTAGGGTAGCTAGGACAATTCATTATGGAATTCCTAATCTTGATGAAGAAATAAAGATACTATATTATGAATCTAGCACTCTCACAGAAGAAAAGATGAATGAGATACAAAGTGCATTGGGTAGAAGAAGGAGACAAGAGGCACTTAGAAAGGAATACAAATATAGGCAAGCATTAAATGAAATCAAGGACATATTCATGGATGCCTTCACCCTACAGTCTCTAGATGAGTCAAGACCAATTATAGAGAAACTATTAGATATAGTTGAGTAGGTAACAAATGAGGACCATGACACCATCGCCAAACTAATGGAATAGTTAGAGAAGAAATTCCAAGGCAAGGTCAATTAGAAGATATCAAGGACATTAAATGAAATCAAGGACATATTCATGGATGCCTTCAGCCTACAGTCTCTAGATGAGTCAAGACCAATTATAGAGAAACTATTAGATATAGTTGAGTAGGTAACAAATGAGGACCATGACACCATCGCCAAACTAATGGAATAGTTAGAGAAGAAATTCCAAGGCAAGGTCAATTAGAAGATATCAAATGATATAATTTTGGGACAAGTTGACCTAGCTAAGAAAATAGATAAAGTCAAAATCGTACTTGGGAATATATTCTCCCTTACAATAAATTGTGTGATTTTTCCAATTTCACACAAGAAACGGGCCAAAAGATATTGAGCTTGGAAAGAAATCTAAAGATTTCTAGCATGCAACTTCCTACCAATCTAGCTCAAAGTGAGAAGCATTTTGCTCATACGCTTCACACTCAAAGGGAACTAGCTATATTAATAGTAGAGGAGGCTAATATAAAATCCAAGTTAATGCAAATCCAATCCTCCATCACCCCTCACTTGGAGGTACTCCACAAGGAGAAAATGTATGCAGAGATAGTCCTGAAGAAAGATCCCAATCTTTCTACACATGAAGGACTTGTAGATCTAGTAGCAGAGCTTGCAATCCAACACAAGTCATTGGATATTGCATTAAACAACTAGGATGCAACTCTGAAGATACTCCTGGAGGTTAACAACTCATATTTGGCCAAACATGGTATTACTCCATAGAACCCTTTGACATCAGTGTCAAAAAGGGGGAGATATATTATAGGGGGAGTAATAAGCAAAGGAGGAGATATGTAGATACTATGGGTAATTAACAAATTGTTACCAAATTATCAAATTTTGATCATTTTGATTACATTCTTTCACTCCATTCTTACATTCATTTTGAAAATAAAGCGGAATGATTGTAAATAGCCAAAAAGGGGGAGACAAGGAATAAAGGAGTGAAGGAGAGATGTAAAATTTTTGTAATCACATGGAATACAAGGACATCACAAAAATCAAATGCAACATATAGGCTCAGAATGCATAAATAGGTCAAAGGACAGAGAGGATCAGGCACAATGGCACAAAATTTCAATTTTAAAGGCATAATCAACTAAGGGGGAGCCATAAGGTATATTTCTACTAACATTTTTTGAAATTTTGCATGTAAGCTGAGCAAGTAAAGAATGTACTCAATAAGGTTAGGATCACTAGTGCTTAGTTAAGTGTTTTTGACACTCATGTCAAAGGGGGAGATTGTTGGTCAAATAAATAGTATTGACAAACAACACTTAATCATTTTCATCATACATGCCGAGTACACAATGTATGCCAAGCCAAAATTTTAATAGGAGCTGAGTCATAGTTAGTGCCGAGTAGATCATAGTATAGTATGTGCCAAGCAATCCAAAATTGTTCATGTGCTGAGAAACATAATCATTTAGATGCTAAGTAATTCAGAACAACATATGCTAAGGAATACAGGATATAACAGGTGCTGAGCAAACTGGAAAATGTAGTTGATGCCTAGCAATCTAGAAACAATTTGTGCCGAGCATCAATAATACTTCATGTGCTGAGCAACATAGAATCAACATAAGAGTTTGTATTTGCACAAACTAAGATGTGAACCATTTTTGGAGCTGACTTAGAGAAATTTCAAAGGAGAAGAAGTATAAGGACAAATCATTTACATTCCCTATGCAATTTGCATGCAACCAATAAAAAAAATGTTGAAGGCATGCAACTAATAAGAAAAATGCAAAGTATGAGCAGGAATTTGAGATTCAATATGGATCATAGATCCATACCTAACCCTAAGTCTTTGTATTCTTTATAAGGAGAATAAATTCACCATTTCATGTGTGGAAGAAAATAGCATAAGGGGAGATTATAGTGAAATTTCAGTGTGAAGAGAAAAGACTTAGTGAAAGGATAGCATTTATACATCCAGTTGATCAGAATAGAATAGGGGACATATTCAGAGATAGAAGAGGAAGAGCAGATCAAGTGCCTGAATCAAGCAATTTGAGATTGCATTCAATCAGGTTAAAAGTTCTAATACTCTCTCACAATTGTATTAGAGATTGAAATCCTATGGTGATAGGTTAGCTTAATAGCTAGGTAGGAGAGTCTTTGGAGAAGGTCAAGAAAATGCTATGTATTAGGTGGGTTTAATAGCCTATTGTAAATTCTTTAACAAGGTGACACTTCATGTAAAGTGTTGGCGAATCCTTTCAACAAGTCACATTTAACTGTGTGTTGTAGCCTTTAATAGGGTAAACCATCAGAAGTGGTTCAACTCATTGCTACAATAATTTTTGTGGGTGTCATCCCCACCCTAGTTTTACCTTCTTATTCTTGGAGGGTTTCTGGGTCACCAAAATCTCGTGTTATGTGTTGATGCATGCTTTCATTTTATGGTTGTTTACATGTTTACTTGCATGCATGTTAATAAAAATTAGTTACTTTTGATTCAACCCCCCCCCCCCCCACCTCTCAGAAGTACTCTTCCCATTTAAACATTCAAACATATGAGTCATCTAGGAATTGAGCATTGGAACGTAGTTAAATGGATTCTCAGATATTTGAGAGGAACATCTGATAAGTGTTTACACTTTGGGGGCTCTACTACTGATTTACATGGATATGTTCACTCAGATTTGGCAGGGGATATTTATACCAAGTGGAGTACTATAGTTTATGTATTTACTATTGGTGGGGCAGCAATGAGTTAGGTTTCTTGTTTGTAGAAGGTTAATTCTTTATCCACTACAGAGGTAGAGCATGTTGTTGCTATAGAGGCAGGCAAGGAGAGGATATGGCTTTAGTTATTCTTGGAAGAATTGGGACACCCTCAAAGGGATAATTATTTGCTTATAGATAGTCAGAGTGCCATTAATCTTGTGAAGAATTCAACTCTACATTCAAAGAAAAAAAACATACAGTTGTGGTACCATTTCATTTAGTTAGTTTTGGATGATGGATAGTTAAAGCTGGACAAGATATATATAGATGAAAATCCAACATATATGTTTACAGAGGTAGTGACAAGGGAGAAGCTAAATTCCTATTTAGCTTCAATTGATCTTCTAGACTAAACAAGAATAAAAGAAGAACAAAGTCTAGGGTGGTTTGATCTAGTGGGAGCCCCATGTGGTAGTGGTATTGCTATAGGATTAGTCTCCAAGTGGGAGATTATTGTCTAGTGTGGAGTCTGATTAGTCTCCAAGTGGGAGATTGTTAGTTTGTGGTGACTGATCTAGGACTTAGGGTTAGGGGTTTTTCATAAGGTGTGATGTGAAAATTGCTTCTTGTAGAGGTATTAAACTCTAAGGTATTGCAAATTGTAATAAGGTTTTAATCATTATATCATAATAATATTGGACTTTTTATTTGATGGATGTAGCCTAGGGATTGGGTGAACCATGTTAAATCTTGGTGTCTTGTGTCTTCTTTTGTGCGATCTATTATTTTCTTTTATTGTTTATATTTGAATGTAATTGTTATTTTTTTCTATAGTTTTATCCTAACAAAGAGTGGGTTGACCAATGGTCTTGTAGACCTTTGCATCCAATTCATTCATATCAACTCCCTACAACACTACAGTTCAACTAGGTTGAAGCATCAACAAATTTTGACCATGTATCTGACCTAGTTGAACCATGTACTTTATCAACTATATGCTTGGTTAAAATATTATATTTTTTTAAATTTTAGTTCAATATCCATTTCAATTTTTGCATTAAAGTATTGCTCCATATAATGGGATCATGTATATGTAGTTATTGGAAATGAGAATAATGAAGGAATTGATTATTTTCTATGTTAGTGTATTGAGGCCAAAAATAAACCAATAGCTATAGTCATTGATGGTGAGGACATTGATTGGATCTAGGTGATGCTCACAGAGGTGAGGCACTAGGACTTCTTGGGAGGTCACCCATTCTAGTACTACTCCATCTTGAGAATGCTTAACTATAGAGTTTCATCCATGGTTAAACTCACTCTTCTTATAACCCCATTTGCAAAACCTTTACTAAGTATTGTGCCTTATGAACCATTCATTAGAAAGATCCTTAAGCTCCTCAATTGATAAGTAGGAGATAATTTCCACAAGTCAAATTGTGATATTGCTATCAAGATTTTACTGTGTATTTTTTGAGTCAAACTCATTGACCCATATTTTATGAATAGTAATTCAACATGAATTCATCTCTCATGAGAATAAATGGAACAATTAGCACCCATTGGTTTTAGGTGATGCTTACAAAGGTGAAGCACTAGGATTTCTTGAGAGGTCACCCATCCCAATACTACTCTAGCTTGAGTACACTTAACTATAGAGCTTCCTCCATAGTTAAACCTACTCTTTTTGCAACCCCATATGTAAAACCTACACCAAGTTTTGTAACTTATGAACCATTCCTTAGAAAGCTCCTTAAGCTCATCAATTGAATAAGTAGGAGACAATTTCCACAGCAAGTCAATGATATTGCTATTAGGATTTTATACTATAGTTTTTGACTCAAAATAATTTAATGGCCTTCTTTGTATGCTCATCACCTTCATATAATATTTCTAATCTAGAACAAATTTCATGAGCAAGATCAAGACCCTTTACCTTAACAAATCATGATTCTTGAAGTGCAGTGATTCTATTTCTCTTGTAATCATATTACAAAGAGAATGTTGCTTCTCCTCATCTATAGATGTAAGGAGATACTTTTCTTCCTATACGATAATTTGTGTCTTTATTATTGATCAGTAGTTAACCCCATGCAAATCAAATGAGTTTGCATCTTATCCTTCCAAATTTTATAGTTATCTCTGTCAAATTTTAGACTCTCCTTCTTGTATGCCATGGATCTCCTCAATGTGCTAAGATTTCTTATCAAAGAGAACTTGATTCTATGATACCAATTGTTACAAAGTAAATTCCACACACGATTGGGGGGAGGGTGGATCTGTTGTGACCTAATTAAACTTAAATGCAACTTATTATATTCAACTTCAATAATCAAAACAATGAAACATAAAAATTGATAAACCATGCATAGTAACATAATGTCTTGTTGACTAGGGAAACCCTTAATCAGAGAGGAAAATATGGTAGGGATAGTACCGAAAAGATAATTTACTAATATGAAAATTTCTAGTGAAAGGTTGTGACTCTATTATGTGCAAAATTTAATTCAACCAGTACAACAATCCCTATTAAATGAAAAATTCATGTTAGGAGACCTTGAACCCTTGTTAGAAGGTTCTACCACTAATAGAGGTTAACAAGAAGACAAATTGACCCTGTACCCAAATTTTCTTCAACAACTAAAAATAGTAGTTTTTCAGTATAGCAAATCCAATATAATGAACTATCTAATACCACAACTCAATTGCCAATACAACTCCTTTGAAGATCAACACCATGTACCAAACAAATCTTTTATCTTCTTTGATTATCCAACCTTCAAGCTTGTATCATATCACTATACACATAATACATAGATCATCACTATGACATCCAACCAAGGAAAATGTCTTTCTTTTATACCCTTCTCAATTAATTAATTAGGACAACCTGTGAAAGCTTCCCAATGTACAATATAGCTCATTAAGGCATACACACCTTCTTAAGCATCATTAAAATTATTACAATAAGGTTCCCACATGTGGGTAAGTGTGCAAAGATGGTGTACAAAAAGGTAGGTATAAGTGGACACCTTTTTTCTAAAATTCAGTAAACCATAACTTGGATGAGCATCCACTCAAAATGAAAAAATGTGTAAAACATGTAAATTGTATTATTATGAATGTACTTTCTAAACTACTAGATTTTTTACAAAATGGATAATATTAGGTGGGTCAAACCCTACGCACACAAAAAAATAGTTCCTATTTTTTAGAAACCATAACATAGCTATTTTTTGTTTGCAACACAAAAAAACATGGTTATATTTGGTAGCTTGCAAATCACTTTGGTAGGATGATAGTTAAGAGTGATATATAGAAGTTGCAT